>JAKWJD010001761.1:22426849-23026849 GCA_027705065.1 Solanum peruvianum
TACACCTTGGATTGGACTGGCACTTTCAATTTATTGTTGCCCCCAAGCGAACCCTTCCTGACATACTTACTTATTTGAAGACTTAACTTAACAAGATAAACCGATATAACTAAAGAATGTTAATAAGAAAAAGAATTCGACTAGCCTATAAGGTAAACTATTATCTTTAAACAACATCTGAAATGAATGACTAAATAATTGTAACTTTCCATCTATGAAGTCTTTAAACAATTAGGGATGTCAAGACAAGACACCCAATAATCGTAAAAATTGAAATACTAGAAAACAAAGTAAAAGGAATCCTTTTGAAAGCAAGGAGGCTGACCAACTAACTCTTAGTGCTCAACTGGATTAAAGAGGCGTTAGATGCTTATCCTGGTTATTGTGTCCTGCATCATAAAACGATGCAGGCCAAATGACATGGGTACATTGAATGTACTAGCATAAGAAGGGAATACTAAACATAACATAATCTTGAAAGGAATTTGAAAGAATTACTTACCTTTGGTTTACTTGACTCATGGATAATATAAATCAAATTCAAAATACACAACAATCATAGAGTGCAATTACACAAATTATATAAAACAATAGGAAGAATTTCAATTTGTTAAATAAATGCAATGAAAACTCAATTTTCTCATTAACAAGGCAATATAATATATGTAGAGGTTTCTCTAAATTACAACCACCACTATAATCCTAAGTGGTGATACAACATCTTGCCCACACATTCAGAACTTTCACATTATTTTCCGTCATATAAGATATCTTATCTAACTTGATCAACTAGACTATGCTTAAAATTACTACCGAATCATCTAAAAAGTGTGATCACTTTTCTACCCATGATGACTACATGGTTTATGAAGACGTGAGTTATTATGAACTTGCATTTCCATATTGGTGCTCAATACTACTCACCAAATATACTTAGCTCATATGTTTTTTAAAACAATACTCTTTCTTTGTTTTGAGAGAATTACTCAAAACTTATCTTAAAATGTCTTTTGGGAATTGGTGTTTCCTTTCTTGCTCATATTTGATAACACTTTAACTCTTGGGAATACTTAGTTCAAGTGTAATCTTTTAGGAAATGAACTTTACTCTTACTCTTTACTCAACTTAAAGCTTAAGTATTGAAACAAAGTTAAATCATTTTTGAAGGACTTCTGGAAAATTCTGTGAAATTCTCTTGACTTAGCTCTTGACTTCTCTTGACTTGAGACTTAACTTTCATTGAATTGAATTATGGATTCAAGGATTGTGATTTGTTATATATAAGGTCTCGTGATGTTTAAGAGTGCTTTGAGATAATTAAACATTAGAAAATATAAATAAAAACTGTCTAAAAGAAAGTTCGTGACTCGGAGATGCATTTAATATTTGATCGCAAAATTTCTTTTTGAAATAGAGAAGTACATGTCTTCTCTTGCTGCGGAAGTGGTTTTTGTTTATTGGGGGGATAAAGTCCGCGTTGCGGATTTGCATGCCAAAACCTGCTTGACTTTTTCCTTCTTCATTTTCTCACCCTATTTTGCCTAAATCAGATTTATTTTTAATCCATCTTTAGATTTAAATACCAATTTTACACAAGAATCTAACTCAAAACAACCATAAATCGACGTGATTTCATCAAGAAATCCGCAATCCCATCAAATCTCAAGAATTAAAGCACACTTCAAGAACATAATTGAAGAACATCATACTTTCAACTTTCTACAAATGAATTATGCTTTAAAAACATGTTTGGTGCGTGGGTGAATGAACCCAACGCTTGTGAAAGTCTTATATATCTTGTAGGATTGAATCCTTGGTGAAATCCACAACAAAACTCGCAAAAACTTGATGAATCTTGAACTTATCTTCTCTATTCTCCTCTCTTCTCTTCTCTCAAAGACCTAACGTATCTATTAATTGCGTAAACTAAACTAACTTAGTTTAGACCTAACATAACTTACAAAAAATAGAATAATTTAATCGGGTAGGCAATACTGAACTACCCTTTAAAAATCTCGATTAAACTTTCCTTACTCGAACAACCAAGCTTCAAAAGGTTATATCTCACTCATCCGAACTCGGAATTGCGCAAAACACGACAACTTTTAAGAAGATAAATCCAAGATATATCCTAAGGTATCTAGAGGCATAAATATCTCATTCGGAGCTAGGGGTTATGGTCGTTTAAAATTGACCAAAAAATCAAACTTAACATAACTTAACAAATATCCAGGTTTTCACTATTTTCTAACATGCCTATTTCCAAATTCAAACTTATTTTTAGTTCGTTCAAATAGAGAGATGTTAAATCTTCTCTCTTCCATGTAGAAATACTAATATCTTTGGAAAAATCTCTCAAATTTTTATGCTCAGCTTTCACTTGTTTATAACTAGGACACTGAGCCACAAATTTTTCAATATCCTTCTTCATCTCATTCCACCAATAGAACTTCTGCAAGTCATGGTACATCCTTGTGGCTCGTCGGTGAATGGAATATTGTGAAAAATGGGTTTCTAATAAGATTTTCTATCTCAAGTTATAAACATTAGGAACGCATGTATGACCTTGATATCTAAAAATATGTGACCTTAATTTCTAAAAACACTCTCTCCCCCTTGGGAGAAAGTATCAATTGACTTTTTAAGAACAACTTCCTTCAACTCAACCGAAATAGGACCAAGACCTTGATTTGATTTCACATCTGCTACAAAAGACAACTGAGAATCATCATGAACCATAATACCACCTTAACTGGAATCAACTAATGAAACACCCAATCGGGCCAATATATGAACACCACAGACATACTTATTTTTATCTTTCTCGTCACGAGTAATACTACCCATTAATAATGAACTGAGAGCATCCACCACCACATTCACCTTACTAGGTGATAGAGAATACTCATATTGCAGTCTTTTAGTAACATAATCTTCCTTCTTCAGTGAAGATTTAGATCCTTTTCTTGAACACATATTGCAAGATCTCTTGTTCGATAAAGAGATAATCATAAATACCATATAAGTAATTCCTTTAAAACTTAAGGAAAACACAACCACTGATAGCTCCTTGTCATTAGATGGATTCTTATTTTCATGAATTTTCAGTAGTCGTGAAGCATAATCAATGACCTTCAAAATTTTCATAAGGACACATCTTAGTCCAATCCTTGAAGCATTAGTATAAAGAACAAACCAATCACACCCTTCCAATAAATTCAGCAGTGGATAGGAGGCAATTGTAGCTTCTTGTAAACTCTTGTCACACGCTTCTGACTATGAGAATTTAACTTTTTTCTATGTTAATGCTGTCAATTGAGAGGAAATCAAATAAAACCCTTCAAAAAACTTTCTATAAGAACTAGTAAAACCCAATAAACTTTGAATATTAAATGGGGATGGAGGTCTACTTGACTGTTAACTATATTTATCTTCTTAGAATATACCTCGATACCATTACTAGAAGCAACATGACAAAGAAAAGTACATATATTAACCAAAAGTCACATCTACTATACTTTGCAAAGAGTTGTTTGTCGTTGAGGATTTTAAACACAATCCTCAAATTATCAATGCGCTCATCCTCACTCCTCGAGTAAATAAAGATGTCATAGATAAACATATTCAGAAATATATCTCGGTACTCTCAATATACATATTAATCAAATCCATAAATTTTCAAGAGCTTTAGTGCAACCACACGACATTACTAAAAAACATATTGAACATACTGGTTCTGGAAAAGCGTCATGAGAATGTCATTTTCCGTCACCCTCAATTTATGATAACCCGCAAGAAGGTCAACTTTAGAGAAGTGAATTTCTCCTTGGAGTTGATCAAAACAAATCATCTATCCTTGGAAGTTGATACTTATTCTTAATGGTAACCTTGTTCAATTTTAGGTAGTTAATACACATGCGAAGCGCACCATTCCTTTACAAACAATAAAAAGTGGAGCACCCCATGACAAAATACTCGGTCAGATGAAACTTGTATCACACAAACCCTTCTATTAGTTTGTCAATTCCTTAAGTTCTACTTAAGACATACGGTAAGGAAGGATAGAGATAGGTTGTACATCAAAGAGAAGTTCAATACCGAAGTTTATTTCCCATTCGAAATAAAGTGGGTAAGTTATCTGGAAACACTTCGACAAACTCATTTATAATGGGGACCTACTCAAGAGTAGAAGTTTTGGAACTTGCATCCCTAAAATGAACTATATGACATATGCAACCCTTAGAATGCATTTAACTATCTTTTAAAAAAGAAACAAACAAACCCTTAGGCATAGAATTTCCTCATTTCCACCTTAGGATGAGTTCCTTTAGAAATTTAAACTTGACCAATCAAGTTCTACAACCAATATATCATACCAAGAATAACATCAAAATCTAACATATCAAGATCTACGAAATCAACATGAGTAACACTACGGAATAAGGAGAAAGTGATTTCTATACGCTTTCTTAGGCATAACTGATTTACCAACATGCGTACAAAAAAAAAAGGGTCTATGAACACATCCGAAAGAACATCAAAACTCATAGCCACGTATGACGTCAGAAAAGACAAGGTAGCACCATGATTGAGAAAAACATGAATATCAAGATGAAATACTTTCAACATAGCGGTAACAACATATAGTAGCTACTATAGACTACCCCATTTTAGCCTCCACCTAAAGCCTTCTTGGTGCTAAGTCTAAATCATAACAAAATAGTTAAAACCAAAATATCATTTTAACATAGGAAAGGCAAATACCAATACCAATCAACAATTTTGAGATCAAAACATAGAATATGTCCTTAAACAGAATACAACATAGACGAGAGAACTTTTTAACAATGTGAATTTATTTGTGCAAAGTACATTAAACAATGATGATAATCAAGGTAAGTGAGAAATGCTTTCACAATAGAATTTCTACTTTCCTTTTAAAGCATCTTTTAATAATTAATAATAATTTCATGAAAACATGCATATCTTCAATGATTCATTATTTATAGTACATAACATTCATCATGGGTTCTTAATAAAAAATCATGGATCATGCATGGGTAACCATAATTTCATTTGAACATCATGAACTAACATAGAATCGTGCACTAGAAGACTTAATCAACTACAATAAGTCATAATTGAATGAAGCTCATAAGATTGATTTGAAACCCTAACATGAATCAATTGAAATTGAAGGAGGAAACTTTAAAACCTTGGAGATCCCATGGAAGAAAGGACTTCATGGGTGAATACACATATACCTTGATTTTAGAAGCCTAAAAAGAATGGAGGACTGGAGACTTGGATGAATCCTGGATCTTCAAAGTTGAGAGATTTTAGAGAGTGAATTTGGTCACACTACTAGATAACATGCCTGTAGCAACAATTATTTATATGTTGCAATAGATACTCATTTGTAATGGTTATAACCTTATCAATAGATAAGTGGAACTAATTTAATAATTAAAGAGTTATTTCGTTGCATTAGTACTACAAATGTTTCCATAGTATCTCTATATTACACAGTTCATGAAAATCGTCGCCTTACGTACTCTATGGCAACGGTTCCGCCAATTATTCCCCTTCACTTATTTCACTACACCCGCCAATTTTTTTGATTAATTGTAAAATTAAAATAAAAGGTAAACATATCACATTTATTAGGTCAATTTTTTTCTTCAACTCCTCTCTCTTCCTCTATGGTATCGACTCCTCTATCTTCTCTTTGAAGAACGAAAGCAATCATCCATGGCTTTGCTTTAACCATTGTTCTTTGACTTTTCTTGTAGGAATCTGCATTTTTTGGGTCTTCTTCTTCGTGATTTGTACGTTTCTGCAGATACAGGTATATTGTGTTTCATCTTCTTCAGAGTTAGAAATTTATTAGAAGCTACATTTCATAGAATCTAGGGTTCTTGAAAAATGGTTTCTTTAAACTATTTTTTGCTTGAGTTTATGTTTATAATGTCATGTTTTTGTGCATGAGAGAGTGTATTTAGATTTTGGTGAAGATTGAGAAATCTCTACAAAAATGTTTAGATGGAAATTTTTGATTTAGGAAGAGTTAATGTTATGAAAGATGAGTTTCGATTCTTCAAACTGCCTGATAGTTCTTATCAATTGAAAAATCTTTTGTTTTTGAACCGGAAAAAATATTTCTAAGAATAAAATCTTCAATCTGCATGATAATTCTTACCTAAGTATTTTTCTACTGTAAAAGTCATTGAAGTCGATCATTATGTGATTATATTTATCTCTTTCGAGTACATTATTCAAGATCTAAGATTATACTTTCTTCCTTCTCTGAATTTTTTAGTGGAAAAACTACAAATTGGTCATCAAGCTCAGTTCACTGCTCAAAAAATAGGTAATCTTCATGTTTCTTTTTTTTTTCCTTTTTCTTTTTTTAACTTTGATGTACATCTGCGTGTTTGAATCTTTTTCCTACTTAAACAGTAAGTCTTTCCAATATTGAAATAACTTACCTTCAATTAAATGTAATTCGAAGCTACATTTGGAATGTAGATGCATATTTTGTTTGAATGTTATAATACAACGTGATGAGTAAATGTTTTTGCATTTATTATCATAGTGTGATGTCTGAATGTATTTTGCACCACTTGTTTTCAGTATAGGCGTATAAAATTATGAAAATAAATTGAAATATAACGTTTCATTTATATTGTTCAACTAGTGTCTATAATAGATACAACAATCATTTTTGTAACTGTGCTCCACAAGGTTTTGTGGTATGAAGGAACAGAAAGCTATGTAATCGTAATCACTTACATTTTTCAGTGACCTGCATATTTATTGATTTAATGTTCTTGTGTATATTAACTTTGATGTAATGTTCAAGTTGATAATGTTCTGGTTTCTCTTACTAATCTCTGTTCATTAGTGCTTATTCATTATTCAATTAAATTATTCCATATGACTGTGTTTTCAAATTTAAGGTTTGTATTATAAGTCTAGAATGTTGGAAAATCTTCAATTTATGCTTTTACTATAAAAAGAAATTCATTATAAATTTTCTTTGTTATGAGTTAAGAGCTTCGATAACTACATCATTCATGTTAGATTCTGCCTCAATGAACTCCATCTCATCCATTCCTTTCCAAGTGTTTATTCTTCTTGAAATGAAAACATAAGTCCTCAACTTATTAACTCAAATTTGCGTAGTTAGCTTAGTTATGCTTATCTTAAATTTAAAAGGTTATAACTAGTATAGTTTTCATGTAGTGAGCTATTCACTGATTAGGTTTTTGCATGTAAAGATAGTTTAGAGTGTTGAAAAGATTTCCCTTTTATGTTACATTCCTATTAGTCTTTTTTTTCTGATTCATGTTCTTTTTTGTGAAGATTGCTGATTCTAGAATTGATTTAGTAGATACAGGTTCTGGTTGAACAGTAACTCATCCTATCAAGGGAGATTTTTACAATGTGTGTTGCTTAGTTTCTTGTGTGAGGTTGTTGTCTCTAACAAAATAATATTATGTTTTTTTTTTTATATGAAATTTATTACATCTTGTAGGTGTTTAGATTGAGTTTTTAGATTTTAAATCTTTTACTTTTTTTTCTCTTTTAACTAATTGAAATGATAAGTAAAATTGGTATTCTTAAGTAAACAACTGATTATGTATAACAAATAGTTCAAGTAAAACACACATTTCAGTTATGTTGTTACATAAAATAAGATAGAACCACAGATCTGAATCTTTTTTTTATGTCTTATCTTGGTAATTTGATTTTGGTGTCATATAGGATATTCCATATTCAATGGATAGTGGAGATAAAAGTTGGATGGGTTTCCGGAGATCCACCAATGAGTATATCAGTGGTGTGAATAACTTTCTTGATACAACTTTTGAATTAGCTTCTAGAGGATATTATATATTGTGTCCTTGCAAAAAGTGTGCTAATTGTAAATGGCATCAACAAAATGTTGTACCAGAATACTTGGTTGTTTTTGGGTTTGTACAAGGGTACACCAAATGGATTTTTCATGGGGAAAGTATTTCCTTGAGAAATATTCCAGGTCATAATAAGGAAGGTTCCAACATGCGTGACAATATTGATGGCCTACTTTATGATACTTTTAGAGAGGTTGTAGGTGATTTGGGGCTTGAGGGAGTGAGAGAGGGTTTATCCGAAGATGCAAAGAAATTTTATAAACTACTGGAGAAAGGTAAACAAAAGTTATATTCTGGGCGTAAGAATTTCTCTATAATGAATTTCACCATTCGATTATTCTTGTTCTAATGCATTCATGGTTACAGTAATGTGGCCTTTGGAGACTTGCTAGACCTGTTAAGAGAGGCATTTCCATTTGCTCATATACTCGAGTCGTTTTACAAAGAAAAAGATGTGATGAAAGATTTGGATCTTGATTATGAAAAAAATACATGCATGCCCTAATGATTGCATGTTATTTTTGAAGGAAAATGACAAAGAAAATAATTGTTGTGTTTGTGGCCCGTCGAGATGGATGACTGTTAGTGATCCTTTGACTAATGAAAGCACCAAAATTCCTCCAAAGGTTTTAAGGTACCTTCCCTTAAAACCTAGGCTTCAAACAATATCCATGTATCATGAAACAGTTTCAAATATGAAATGGCATGATACTGAACGACCGAAAGATGGAAATATAAGGCATGCGGCTACCGGGGAAGCTTGGAAGAATTTTGATTCTTTGCACAAAGATTTTGCTAGAGATCCTCGTAATGATAGATTGGGTCTTTCAAGTGATGGTTTCAACCCGTTTCGAAACATGAATATGAATTTGTTTTTTCATATTTACTCTTTATGTGTGTACTTGAATTCTATTGATTTTTCAATAATAAAACTGCATTATATCTAAGATGGAGAATATTGAAATGCAACAAAAACAAAATGAAAATGAGACAATTGATGCATTTTCTTCTATCATGGGATCAGAACATCTAGGATGTTTGAGATTATATGGAAGAAGGGTTACAAAAACTACTTTAAAAGGGAAAGTGGGACGTTTTGAAGCCTTGTCAAATGCAACAAATGACCTTGTGAAAAATATGGAACAAAGACTTATGAGAATGGAGGAAAAAATTGAGGAACAGAAAGAAAAATAGGACCAACAAAAGACCACGATGCGACAAGAATTGTAGAAGATGTCATAAAAAAACTTCAACATTCAGGCCTACCAATTGATGCTAATGTTCTAGCAACATTACTTGATGTTTCGTCAACACAAAAAACAAAAATTCAATCACTCCATCGTTCATCTATCTGTAGCAACAATTAAGGTCAGAATCCCCCTCCTTCTTCTTCATTTTCTTCTACTACTGCTTTTGCAGTTTCTTGTTTGGTTCATCTTCATCTATGGATTGTTATGTTAATCTTCTTCTACTTCTTTTTCTTGTTCTACTAAACTTGCAATCTTATTGTATTCTTGCTGGTGCAACTGCAATGATCCTTTTATTTTTATTAAAGCTGATATTATCTAGATTAGTGTTACTGTTATTTCATAGTTTAGGTATTGTTGATTTTTAGTAACTGGAGATCATCATTTTCCTTTGTGATTCATCATTTGTTTGTGATGTATATGTTCTTGCATTTACTCATGATGTAGCCCATATTTTTTGCTTTGTCTATTGTGTTTAATTGTTATATAATGATCAACAAATATCATGTTTATGATTGTGCAATCTTTCTAGTTCTGATTCTGAGGATTGTAATTTGTGATTTACTGGAATTCAATGTCTTCCATCCTTTGCTGGGGAGAGTTTGAAAACTGTGGTAGTTTATTGAGTTGTCTTGTTCAAGTGCAAAGTTATAATGTAGTTAGCTAACTGATTTGTTCCTGACTTAGTTGTTCCCCATCAGCTTCTTCACCTGGCGTTAATTCTTGTATCTGTTTAGTGGCTGCTAGACTGTCCTCATCCGGGTACACTTTTATATATATATATTTTTCGGGTTGTTTACTGATAGGTTTGGCTCCTCTTCATGAATAGTTACAACTTCTATTTCTATGTTAGAGTGTTGGTTTCCTGGTAGATTTTTTAATCATGGATAGAAATAAAAAAAAATTAGGAATTGTGTGTCTTCTTTTACCTTTTCATTTTTGAACTTCCTCTTTCCTAATTGTTGGCCCTTTTGAAATTGTAGGTGAACAAAATGATGAGACAAGCGGGGATTAAAGCAGCGAAGACCTTACATAAAAGTTGTTTTTTACAACTATTCTAGCACTATTTTACTTTTTGGCCTAATTTTGTGAACTTAAATGTATGCCAACTCTTGGACATTCTAACACTATTTTTACTTTTTGGCCTAATTTTGTGTAGTTGAATGAATGTCAACTCTCAAACATTCTAGGAATATTTTAATGTTTAGACTTAGTTTTTGTGAACATCAATGTATGTTAACTCTTGGTTTTCAAAGATCATATGTTTTTATCTATGATATATGAATGCTACAAGTTGATGTACATATTGGTTTAATATTTTCTATCATTGTATCATAGTTTATTTCTAAAATGTCTACAATACCTGGCAATAACCATTAAAAAGGTCAATTGCAATAGCTTAATAACAATGTTGCAATAGTTAAGAAGAACCGTTGTAATAGGTCATTTGCAACGATTTGCAACTGTTGCAGAAACTGCATAAAAGTGTCGTTCTAGAATACAAAACTATTATTGTTATAGATAGTGTGTTGCAACAGTTCATAATTGTTGCTATAAAACCTTTTGCAACGGTTTGTAACTGTTGCAACAACTGCAGAAAAGTGTCGTGTTAAACTAAAAATTACTTGTTGCTGCTGTGGATAGTGTGTGGCAACGGTTTATCACCATCACTATAAACTCTTTTGCAACGGTTTGGCAACTGTTGCAACAGCTGCAGAAAAGTGTAATCCTATACTAAAGAAAAATTGTTGCCATAGATGGTCTGTGGCCACAACTTTCAACAGTTGTTAGTAAATTGTTACTATGGATATATCGCAACAGCCTTATATGCAACACACCAGTTTCCTTTGCCATAACTCAATTGCAACATCTTTGATTTAATGGCAATAATTATTCTTGTGTTGCAAGAGACATGTTTTCTAGTAGTGTCAACTTTAGAGAATTTAGGAGAATGAGCTGAAAATGGATAATTTGGGGCTTAAAACTTTTATATAGATCTTAGGGTAAAAGCAAAATGATGTAGTATTGGGTTTAATAATTAGGAAAAGACCTAAAATCGCCTTTAAAGTAATTGTTGACTTGATCTACGTTCCAACCTATGGACCATACATCTTGCTATGGTCTATACTACTCGACCGTAGACCAAGTACTAAACCATGATTTAACATATCTTATTAAGGCACATTTATGTGCTTTGTAAGAATTTCAGAGCTTATTTGAAACCAACTTTGACGCTCAAAATTTCACTAAGTTTGGATTCACCTACGAGGCTTATCTACGACTCGAACCAGGAATTTTGGACCGTCTGGGTAAACCATACAAAGGGTACTAGGACTTGTTTTTAAAAACATTATTTCTCCTTCTATCTACGGTTATCATCTACGGCTTTTAGAAGTTTCTATTCTGTTGATGCAACCTATGAAACAAGACTTTAGTCCAAACAAAATTTTTTTATTTTCCATGTTTCGAGGTGTTAGATGTCTATCACAAGGCTATTCATAAAAATTATTATCAACACAATGTTTCGTTCGACCCTTTTTATTCATTACGCTCAATCAAGGAGAATAACAAGTCTGTCACCTTATTTCCAATTGCTCCCAACACACAAATAATGAAGGGTTTACATGAATTCAACTATATTAAAAGGTTTAGAAGATTCTTGTCTTATATATAGAGGTGGGCATGGAATGGTATTGTAACGACCTGTTTAGTCGTTTTGAGCAGCAGATTGAAATTCTGGAAAAACTGGCTGGGACGACGGAAGTAGTGATGGACCGTCGTAGTCACGACGGCCGGTCATGGATGTTTCGTCCCATGACACTTAAAATTCTGAAATTGGGTACTGAAAATCGACTCTCTGTAAATTGTGACGGACCTGCAGGACGTGCCGTCACACCCACGACGAACCGTCGTGAGTTTCCGTTGCAAAACACTTCAACGTTTGAGAATTTGGTTCGAGAAAAACGAGTTTCTGACCGTCAGGACGGAGGTGCAGGACGGACCGTCACAGGGGTGACGGGCCGTCGCAGACCACCTGAAATCTGGGAGGAGGCGACGGCCATCGTGACGGACCATCGCAGGCACGACGGCCCGTCACAGGTCACGCAAGTCCCAGACAGTTTAGGATTTCTCCACACGTTTTAAGGGTCGTTTTTGACTATTCTTTCCTTAATTATAAAGATTGAGGGTTAACATTTATAAGTCTAATTACTTAGGGGTTAAAAGAAGTAACCTTAAGTTAATTAGGGGGGTTTTATTGTCCTCTTTTACACTTAATTATATTGTAATTAGGGTAAAGAAAAGAGGGTTTGAATAAAACAAAAGAGAAAGAACAGAAAGAGAGGCAGAAATCGATCGAGAGGGAGGAGAAAATAGGAGCTTGGGAATTTGCTTGTTGATCACTAGCCTTCTGTGGAGGTAGGTTATGGTTTTTATGTTACGATAACCGTAGTGAACTCTTGATAGTGTATGATATGTATTGATGATGTTGTAAACCTGTCTATGTGCTTAAATTGTATGCTTGCATGATTATGATTATGAGATTGTGATTAATTAACAAGCATGATGAAGCTATTGAATCCCAAATCTTGAAAGAACCCTAATTCGCTTGATATATTATATAATAAGATTGATGATGCCTAGTATGATAGAAGGCTTGATAAATTATATAATGAGAATGAGGATGCCTTAGTGTAAAAGAAGGCTTGATGAATTAGGGGATTGGGTGCCACGTTCCGGTACCAGGATAGAATGAATATGAGGATCGGAGTGTCACGTTCCGACACCAGGATAGAATATGAGGATCGGGTGCCACGTTCCGGTACCAGGATAGAATGAATATAAGGATCGGAGTGTCACGTTCCGACACCAGGATAGAATATGGATCGGGTGCCACGTTCCGGTACCAGGATAGAATGAATATGAGGATCAGAGTGTCACGTTCCGACACCAGGATAGAATTAGAGGAGCGGAGTGTCACGTACCGACACAAGAGGAAGAAAGATAATGAATCTTGAAAGATAATGAATATACTCAATCTAATAAACTTAATTCCCAAATGAGTATGGTATTGAGGCTTGAGTCCTCATGTGTGAACTTGACGGAAATTGTTAATGATAAAGTAATTGCTGTTGCTACATGTTGAGTATTGCAGTTGATTTACGATATTATCTGATATATATTGTTCCCTATTTTGAGTTAGCCGATGATATCTACTCAGTACGTGTGGTTGTACTGACCCCTACTTTTATGTTTTCCTTTTTGTTATTTGTGTAATGCAGCAAACGTTCCGTCAACTTCGACTCAGCAGTAGATCAAGCCAGTCTTCACTCCATCGGAAATTCAGGGTGAGCTAATGCGTCTAGCTTGGACTGGGTCTTCTTCTTCAAGTCTTGATGCCTTGAACTTCCGGCATGGACTAGCTTTTTAGTTATATTTTGTTCTTAGACATTCCTAGTTTAGTAATTTGAGATAGATGTTCTTGTGATGATGACTTCCAGATTTTGGGAATATTAATAATAGTTTGAATTGTTATATTAATGAGTTTAAGTCTTCCGCATTACTTTCTGTTGATATTGTATTAAAATGTTAAGGGTTATATGGGTTGGTTCGCTCACATAGGAGGGTAAATGTGGGTGCCAGTCGCGTCCCCGAGTTGGGTCGTGACAGACTTGGTATCAAAGCATTAGGTTCATTGGTCTCATCACACAAGAACAGGTCTAGTAGAGTCTTAAAGAACGGTAGGGGGACGCCTTTACTTTTCTTTGAGAGGCTATAAGACTTTAGGAAAATTCCATTCTTTCATTCTTTCTTTCGTGCTACTACTTGAGTCCAATTGGTATCTAGGTGATACAAATTGGTATCTGACCATCTTCACTCTATTTCGCAGATGGTTAGAACTAGAGCAACGACCGCACCAGCAGCGACAACGGAAAGACATGGAACTACTGAGCCAGCCACTGGGGCTGTGGCTCGAGGAGGAACAGCGGCAAGAGGCCGTGGAAGAGGTCGTGGGAGGACGTCCTCTAGAGGAAGAGGACGAGCCCCTAGCCCATCTGATACTAGGGCGGTGACTCCTCCACCGACTGAGGATGCAGTAAGAGAGGGTGAGGAAGGGGAAACCGAGCAAGGGCAGAATGAGGAAATGCCACCCCAACCTACCCCAGAGATGATCAACCAAGTACTTGCTTATCTTAGCGGGTTGTCTGATAAGGGTCAAGCACCTCCAGTGGTTTCTGCACCAACACCTCCGGTTTCAGAGATACGACATGCGGCTACTATGGCTCCCCGCATGGATGCAACATTGGGAATAGGCACATTTCCACGTCTGACTACTGGGCCTATTATGACAAACGATCAACATGAACTTTTTAGTAAGTTCTTGAAACTGAAACCTCCAGTCTTCAAGGGTGCAGAATCTGAAGATGCTTATGATTTTCTGGTTGATTGTCATGAGCTACTACACAAGATGGGGATAGTAGAGAGGTTTGGTGTCGAGTTCGTGAGTTATCAGTTCCAAGGGTAACGCCAAATGTGGTGGCGTTCACATGTTGAGTGTCAACCAACAGAGGCACCACCTATGACTTGGGAATCATTCTCTAGTTTGTTCATGGAGAAGTATATCCCAAGGACTTTGAGAGATAGGAAGAGGGATGAGTTCTTGAGTCTTGAACAGGGAAGGATGACAGTAAACGCGTATGAGGCTAAATTTCGCGCACTATCCAGATATGCCACCCAACTTTGTTTCAGTCCACAAGAACGGATCCGCCGTTTTGTGAAGGGGTTGAGGTCAGAATTGCGGATTTCAGCCTTACAGATAGCGGCAACGGCAACATCCTTCCAAGAGGTGGTAGACTTTGTGATTGAGGTGGAAGGAGTGAAACCAAATGACTTCACCACGACATCGACATCAAAGAGGTTCCGAAGGGGAGGTGAGTATAATGGTTCTTATTCTAGAGGACAGAACTCCGGAGGTCACTCAAATCGACCAATACAGTCTTCACTACAGACTGTAGTTGGGGGTCCACCTCAGAACGGTCAACACTTCTCTGAGAGGCCGACGCGTGAACCCAGAGAATGTTATGGGTGTGGAAAGATTGTACACATTAAGAGGTACTGTCCAAACCAGAGTTACCGACCCCCGATAGCTAGAGGTAGGGGCGGTCATGGTAGAGGCCGTTTTCTGGAGGGCGTGGTGGCCGAGGGTAATGGTGATCACCAAAACGGCAGAGGTGAAGGGCAAAACGGAGCCACTACTACAAACATGGTAGGGGCAACAGACAGACGAATAATGGGGCCCATTGTTATGCTTTCCCTGGGAGATCTGAAGCGGAGGCGTCGGATGCTGTATCACAGGTAATCTTTTGGTTTGTGATTGCATGGCATCTGTGTTATTTGACCCTGGCTCCACGTTTTCTTATGTATCTTCATCATTTGCTAACGGTCTAAATTTACATTGTGAATTACTTGACATGCCTATTCGTGTTTCTACTCCGGTGGGTGAGTCTGTGATAGTCGAAAAAGTGTATAGGTCTTGTTTGGTGAATTTTGTGGGGAGCAACACTTATGTAGATTTGGTTATTTTAGAAATGGGTGACTTTGATGTAATTCTGGGTATGACTTGGCTTTCTCCAAACTTTGCGATTTTGGATTGTAATGCTAAAACAGTGACGTTAGCCAAGCCTGGGGCAGATCAGTTAGTATGGGAGGGTGACTACACTCCCAATCCGGTGTGTATCATCTCCTTTATTCGTGCTCAGAAGATGGTTAGTAAGGGTTGTCTAGCTTTCTTGGCACATCTTAAGGATGACACTACTCAAGTACCATCGATTGAGTCAGTTTCGGTAGTCTGTGAGTTTTTGGATGTGTTCCCTGCAGATCTTCCCGGTATGCCACCAGATAGGGATATAGACTTCTGCATTGATTTGGAACCCGGTACTCGCCCCATTTCTATACCCCCGTATAGAATGGCTCCCGCGGAGTTAAGAAAATTAAAGGCTCAACTTCAAGAGTTGTTGAGCAAAGGCTTCATTAGACCAAGCGCATCTCCTTGGGGTGCTCCGGTTTTGTTTGTGAAGAAGAAAGATGGGAGTTTCCGAATGTGCATAGATTACCGACAGTTGAACAAGGTAACTATTAAGAACAAGTACCCCATTCCTCGCATTGATGACTTGTTCGATCAGTTACAAGGTGCTTGTGTCTTCTCTAAAATTGACTTGAGGTCCGGTTATCACCAACTGAAAATACGAGCAACGGATGTGCCAAAGACTGCTTTTCGAACTAGGTATGGGCATTATGAGTTTGTGGTAATGTCGTTTGGTCTTACTAATGCCCCTGCTGCCTTCATGAGCTTGATGAACGGGATTTTCAAGCCATATTTGGACCTCTTTGTGATTGTGTTTATTGATGATATACTGATATACTCCAAGAGTAAGAAGGAACATGAAGAGCATTTGAGAATGGTGTTAGAGTTGTTGAGAAAGAAGAAGCTCTATGCGAAATTCTCCAAGTGTGAGTTTTGGTTAGGTTCAGTGTCCTTCTTGGGGCACGTGGTTTCTAAGGATGGGGTGATGGTGGATCCATCCAAGATTGAGACAGTGAAGAATTGGGTAAGACCTACAAACGTGTCAGAAATAAGGAGTTTTGTGGGTTTAGCTAGCTACTACCGCCGATTCGTCAAGGGATTCTCTTCTATTGCTTCCCAACTGACGAACTTGACTAAGCAGAATGTTCCATTTGTATGGTCAGATGAATGTGAGGAAAGCTTTCAGAAGCTTAAGACCTTGTTGACTACCGCACCTATCCTTACCTTGCCAATAGAGGGTAAAAACTTCATTGTTTATTGTGACGCATCCTATTCTGGGTTGGGTGCAGTACTAATGCAAGAGAAGAATGTGATTGCTTATGCTTCGAGGCAATTAAAGGTACATGAACGTAACTACCCAACTCATGACGTAGAATTTGCCGCGGTAGTATTTGCACTAAAGCAATGGAGACACTACTTGTATGGGGTTAAATGTGAAGTCTACACGGACCATCGTAGCCTACAGTATGTCTTCACTCAGAAAGACTTGAACTTGAGACAGAGGAGATGGATGGAACTACTGAAGGACTACGACATCACTATCTTGTATCATCCGGGAAAAGCAAATGTTGTGGCAGATGCTTTGAGTAGGAAGGCCGGAAGCATGGGAAGTCTAGCTCATTTGCAAGCTTCTAGACGCCCATTAGCTAGAGAAGTGCAGATTTGGCTAATGACCTTATGAGGTTAGAAATAAACGAGAAGGGAGGATTGTTAGCTTGTGTAGAGGCAAAATCCTCTTTTCTTGATCAGATTAAGGGGAAGCAGTTTGATGATGAGAAACTAAGGCGAATTCGAGATAAAGTGTTGCAAGGAGAGGCTAAGGAAGCAATAATCGATGGGGAAGGTGTTTTGAGGATTAAGGGAAGAGTATGTGTACCCCGCATCGATGATTTGATCACCACTATTCTGACAGAGGCCCATAGTTCCGGATATTCTATACATCCTGGTGCAACCAAGATGTATCGCGACCTAAAACAACACTTCTGGTGGAGTAGAATGAAGCGAGATATTGTTGAGTTTGTTGCCAAGTGTCCAAATTGTCAACAAGTAAAGTATGAACACCAGAGGCCCGGAGGAACACTTCAGAGGATGCCCATTCCTGAATGGAAGTGGGAGAGAATCGCGATGGACTTCGTGGTTGGTCTTCCAAAGACATTGGGTAAGTATGACTCCATTTGGGTGATTGTTGATAGGTTAACTAAGTCCGCTCACTTCATTCCTGTCAAGGTGACCTACAATGCAGAGAAGTTAGCCAAGATCTACATCTCAGAGATCGTTCGGTTGCATGGAGTTCCACTCTCCATTATATCAGATAGAGGTACGCAGTTTACTTCTAAGTTTTGGAGAACGTTGCATGCTGAATTAGGTACTAGGTTAGACCTTAGTACTGCATTTCATCCTCAGACAGATGGTCAGTCTGAGCGAACGATTCAAGTTTTGGAGGATATGCTTCGCGCCGGTGTGATAGAGTTTGGTGGCCATTGGGATAGCTTTTTACCTTTGGCAGAGTTTTCATACAATAATAGCTATCACTCCAGTATTGACATGGCTCCATTTGAAGCATTGTATGGGAGGAGGTGTAGATCTCCCATTGGTTGGTTTGATGCCTTTGAAGTTAGACCTTGGGGGACTGATCTGTTGAGAGATTCTATGGAGAAGGTGAAAGCTATTCAAGAAAAGCTTTTGGCGGCTCAAAGTAGACAAAAAGGAGTATGCAGACCGAAAGGTTAGAGACTTGGAGTTCATGGAAGGTGAACAAGTCTTGTTGAAGGTTTCGCCCATGAAAAGGGTGATGCGGTTTGGAAAAAGAGGTAAGTTAAGTCCAAGGTATATTGGACCATTTGAAGTGCTTAAGAGAATAGGGGAGGTGGCTTATGAATTAGCCTTACCCCCAGGGTTGTCCGGAGTACATCCGGTGTTTCATGTATCTATGTTGAAGAGATACCACGGAGATGGAAACTACATTATCCGTTGGGATTCAGTTTTGTTGGATGAGAACTTGACTTATGAAGAGGAACCGGTTGCTATATTAGATAGAGAAGTTCGCAAACTGAGGTCGAGGGAGATTGCATCCATCAAAGTGCAATGGAAGAATCGACCGGTTGAAGAGGCTACTTGGGAGAAGGAGGCAGATATGCAAGAAAAATACCCACATCTGTTTACAGATTCAGGTACTCCTTTTCGCCATTGTTTTTCTTCTTTTGATCGTTCGGGGACGAACGATGGGTAAATTGGTATCTATTATAACGACCTGTTTAGTCGTTTTGAGCAGCAGATTGAAATTCTGGAAAAACTGGCTGGGACGACGGAAGTAGTGACGGACCGTCGTAGTCACGACGGCCCGTCATGGATGTTTCGTCCCATGACACTTAAAATTCTGAAATTGGGTACTGAAAATCGACTCTCTGTAAATTGTGACGGACCTGCAGGACGTGCCGTCACACCCACGACGAACCGTCGTGAGTTTCCGTTGCAAAACACTTCAACGTTTGAGAATTTGGTTCGAGAAACGAGTTTCTGACCGTCAGGACGGAGGTGCAGGACGGACCGTCACAGGGGTGACGGGCCGTCGCAGACCACCTGAAATCTGGGAGGAGGCGACGGCCATCGTGACGGACCGTCGCAGGCACGACGGCCCGTCACAGGTCACGCAGTCCCAGACAGTTTAGGATTTCTCCACACGTTTTAAGGGTCGTTTTTGACTATTCTTTCCTTAATTATAAAGATTGAGGGTTAACATTTATAAGTCTAATTACTTAGGGGTTAAAAGAAGTAACCTTAAGTTAATTAGGGGGGTTTTATTGTCCTCTTTTACACCTAATTATATTGTAATTAGGGTAAAGAAAAGAGGGTTTGAATAAAACAAAAGAGAAAGAACAGAAAGACAGGCAGAAATCGATCGAGAGGGAGGAGAAAATAGGAGCTTGGGAATTTGCTTGTTGATCACTAGCCTTCTGTGGAGGTAGGTTATGGTTTTTATGTTACGATAACCGTAGTGAACTCTTGATAGTGTATGATATGTATTGATGATGTTGTAAACCTGTCTATGTGCTTAAATTGTATGCTTGCATGATTATGATTATGAGATTGTGATTAATTAACAAGCATGATGAAGCTATTGAATCCCAAATCTTGAAAGAACCCTAATTCGCTTGATATATTATATAATAAGATTGATGATGCCTTAGTATGATAGAAGGCTTGATAAATTATATAATGAGAATGAGGATGACTTAGTGTAAAAGAAGGCTTGATGAATTAGGGGATCGGGTGCCACGTTCCGGTACCAGGATAGAATGAATATGAGGATCGGAGTGTCACGTTCCGACACCAGGATAGAATATGAGGATCGGGTGCCACGTTCCGGTACCAGGATAGAATGAATATAAGGATCGGAGTGTCACGTTCCGACACCAGGATAGAATATGGATCGGGTGCCACGTTCCGATACCAGGATAGAATGAATATGAGGATCAGAGTGTCACGTTCCGACACCAGGATAGAATTAGAGGAGCGGAGTGTCACGTACCGACACAAGAGGAAGAAAGATAATGAATCTTGAAAGATAATGAATATACTCAATCTAATAAACTTAATTCCCAAATGAGTATGGTATTGAGGCTTGAGTCCTCATGTGTGAACTTGACGGAAATTGTTAATGATAAAGTAATTGTTGTTGCTACATGTTGAGTATTGCAGTTGATTTACGATATTATCTGATATATATTGTTCCCTATTTTGAGTTAGCCGATGATATCTACTCAGTACGTGTGGTTGTACTGACCCCCTACTTTTATGTTTTCCTTTTTGTTATTTGTGTAATGCAGCAAACGTTCCGTCAACTTCGACTCAGCAGTAGATCAAGCCAGTCTTCACTCCATCGGAAATTCAGGGTGAGCTAATGCGTCTAGCTTGGACTGGGTCTTCTTCTTCAAGTCTTGATGCCTTGAACTTCCGGCATGGACTAGCTTTTTAGTTATATTTTGTTCTTAGACATTCCTAGTTTAGTAATTTGAGATAGATGTTCTTGTGATGATGACTTCCAGATTTTGGGAATATTAATAATAGTTTGAATTGTTATATTAATGAGTTTAAGTCTTCCGCATTACTTTCTGTTGATATTGTATTAAAATGTTAAGGGTTATATGGGTTGGTTCGCTCACATAGGAGGGTAAATGTGGGTGCCAGTCGCGTCCCCGAGTTGGGTCGTGACAGGTATATAATGAATTACCATACAATACCGAAACATTTAATATCATAGTTTAGTATTATTATATTTCGTATAGTATTGTTATGCAGTATATATTTTAATTTTTTAATATATTCGGTATGGTATTTTATATTTAGAAATAATTTACCAAAATATCGAATACCATACCGAAGTATATAACAAAGTCAGACACACATATATATACTAACAAATATGTAACCTAGTATTAGTGTAAACTAAATGTTTAGAAGTTAAAACTTTGACTACTCTATTTTGCTTGAAATGCATTTGAAATATAATTGACTAACAAATGTGTTTTTTTTTACTTTACTTTGAATAAATATTTCTACATGTGTAAAGTATTAGTATGATACTAAATTGTCGATGTCATAAAACTCTATTATACAAGTATATATTAGATGAAGTTGAACAAAGTATGGTTAACCATTTACCATACGTAGAAAGCATAACTAACTGAACTATACCAAATTAAGTTGGTGTGGTAATGGTATAATATTTTAAAAACCGAACACCAAAATAATGGTATTGAAACTTTCAAATACCCTATTGTACCATACCAAGCCCACCCCCACTTAAATCAATAAATTAATCACTTTAAGAATTGAGTCTTCCCTTTCTGACAAATGTCCAAAGCAACACAATGTATAACAATCAATTATTCAAAATAAATGCATATACAACAAAAGTAAATACTTTAACCATACTAGTGAAAACATCTAACAAATTCTCTTGCTCTTGGCGACTAGTAATAGCATATAAAACGTTTGCTCCTCCACATGTTCCTAAAGTAGATTCTCTAGGTGCAACTTTTTTTGGTGGAGCGACCGTAGAATATTGGTTCTATTTGCCCCATTTCCATTACCTTTATTATTTTAAGGCACTCTCTCATAAAGTGACAATTTTGACCACACTTGAAGAAACCAGTGGAGCAATCACGATACATTCCTACAATACATAGCATATGCAAAAGTCCCGTTACCTCTTTGTGCCATACTATGTTGAGACTCTATAGGCCCAGCTCTGAAGTTCTGCAAATTTTTATTCTTAAAGTCACCTCTGTTCCTTGGTGCAAACGCACTACCAGATGATCTAGCAGGTCCATTTTCTTTTGTTTAAAATATGACCTGTTCATATTACTCTTCTACCTGAACTCATTTTCTATTGTTTTAGCCTTCTTGTTTCGAAGCTCTTCTCTATCCCTCATCATATATTACTCTATAATGACCCGAATTGTCATTTTTATAAAATTTTAAAAAGAAAATTGTTTTACCCCTCTTAGTTGTTGAATCAAGTAATTTTTGGCTAGATAGTGGAATTGGTTTGAAAATTTTGAATTATTCGTTAACTACATTTATTTTATTGATGGTCATATATTAAATAATTTATTTATTTACATGGTGGTTAATGGGTCAATGTCATAATATATTAATACCTTATACTATTTCACTCATATTAACATAAGTCAATAAGGTTTTTATAGTGGTAAGAGAAAAATTAAAAAGAACAAACATAGCTGCCCAGAAATAATACTACGGCGGCACAACCTAAGGGAACGACAAAACATTTAGGTAAACATAATTATCAACCACGCCTATCTTAGCTTTGTGTTGTGCATATGAAAAGGCGTCCTAATATTAGTACTTAAAATGTGGGATCAAGATCTGCATGTGAATGAAAAAAAAAGAAGCAAATTTAATTGAAAGAAAAAAAACAAATATATAGAAATTGGTATATATATGATAATGATACTTTTGTTACTTGGACGGGGAAACAAAAATGTTTGTGAGAATATGGATGTAATTGTTGGGTAATGATTATTGTCAATCATTGGGAAACGACCATGGCTTATGATTGGAGAATCATATACTTCTGCATGGCTAGTATATTGGGTGTACTTATGTATTTTGACATTGGAGATACAATTCTGCACTTTGGGTTTCTTGATATAACAATTGGAGGTCAATTTCTCTTATTATTATTAATATTATCTTCTTTCAGAATTTTCTTATCTCTATAATATAATTGATACATCGAGATAGTAAATTAAATATTTTATGAAGTCTATTGAAGTTATGGGTAATTGGAGGATTTTGAGACTTGATTCTAGGCTTGAAACCAACTAGGTTGTTACTACAGATTTAACGTTGTATTGATATTTGAGAAACCAACTAGGCTGTTACTATGGATGTCTGTGGCTTAAGAATTATTTATAAGGAAGCTTTTAGTGGTGGATCTTTGGTATGGTATTAATGTGTCTACATTTTTAACTATATATCGAGTGTTTTAAATGAGTGGTGGTTTAATCATAATATCCATGGAAATGGATCGATATTAGAATTACAAACTAATGGGTAAGGGAAGTCCCAAAGGATATACTTGTATGAAGGTAATTGAAAATTTTAGTAAAACGTACATATAAAAGTTGGGTAAGTCCTTTGGATTTGATTGATATAACTAGGTTTAAGGTGTCATATTGATGAAAATGTTGACTTCATGATGATGAAAGAGCTAACTGAGCATGATGGCAATAAGAATTCGTGATGGATGGTGATTGAGATGCAACTATATAATAAAGATTGTTGGTTATATGAATTTTGTATTATAATGATGACTTGCGAGTATTTATGGTTTAGGTTTGATACTATTGAGTAGCTTGATTGCATGAAAAGTTATAAGAGATGTTGAGACACTACTTGCATAAAATTGAAAGGATTGAGAGTTATAATTGAAAACAAATTAGTGTAATGTAGTTTTGTCTTTGGAAAGAGGTGAGAACAATAATATTTATTCCGATTGCAAAGGCTAAAAAGCTATCTTCAAAGGAGTTGAAAGTTGGGTTCAGAGACACTGGTTTCCTTCATTTTGCTCTTCTTACGGTAATAGTTTAACAAGTTCATCCAATTGATTAAATACTATTGGATAAGGCTTTAAAAAGGAGTGTCAAGATATACGTTCAGCTCGAGTATGACGATAATTTTTTATATGGTTTTGAGTTTGAAAATGAGTATGGTTAAATTTTTAGTGAATTATATGATAAGGTTGATGGAGAGGCGATCATTATAGGCTAAGATATGTGAATTATAAAAATCTTCAAGGTATGTGTTAATGTTGATAGATAAAGAGATTGGATTACACAATTGGATTAAAAATTCATGGTTTTCATTGTGAGCTTAGATTTGTGGAATAATGTTTTGTCAAGTTATGAATTGATAAGGTAAGAAATGATTGATTACATTGAGTATGAATCACTTGAAAGGACCTAAAAATAATTTGAGTAGTAAATTTGGTTACTTTTGATTGTTATACGTTAAGGGGGTTTCACTTAATATTTTGGTCTAAAGGATAAGGTAAACGTATCGTGTGTTGTTTGTCAAAGGATAAGATTGGTAAGCAAATCATGGACAAAGAAAAAATATCTGGTGTACTAAAGAGTTCAAGGCATTTAATACATGTTTCATGAGTATAATTTAAGAGATGTGCAGGAATAAGACCTCTCATATAGACTCTTGGTTCAACTTTTAAGGATATAAGGATTTTTCATACACAAGTTCCAATATGACTATGAATGCAAATTAGTTCGATATAGATTCACTAGGGTTTTATTGTCAACATTTTTAATGATTGCATTTTGCTTTGGGTTACCAGTAATGATGTATGTAAGATTCCATGTGATTATGTCGAGATAGAATGTTCAAAATATGATAGATAACTTATGAATGTTAAACGGTGTGGACCTACAGTTTTACACTGTTAGTGAGAATTTTGAGGAGATTGAAACTACTTCTTGATGGAACGATACAGACTGATATAATGTGTTACATAAGAATTTGATGGTTAGTAGAGATTATGAGCTTATAGTATACATAATTATTGGAGGTACCAAGGATTTCTTTGAGTTTTGGCACGAGGTACATGATGGTATAAATGATTGTTAAAACATAGTATATGAAAATTGGCGTGAACTTTACTGTGGGTGTGATTTAATAGCTTTATCTCGATGGAAATGGACTATCTGATTTGAAATTAGTGCTATCAACCCTGTGTGGATATCATATTTATGATAAAATGCTTACTTGGAAAGAGAATGCCATAGTCTTAAAATTCTGAAGGCTATAATGTGCATGCTAAGATGAATTTAATACTAATGGCGGGTTTAGTGTAAGGTAAATAACTGGAGTGACTATGAGGTTCTGTTAGTATTAAGAGTGTTGACCCTGGTGAAGGGTTGCGAAGAACTTAAATTGGTTCAATAAAACAAATTTGTGAGTAATTATAATCGGGACTAGATTGGTGATTATCGATAACTAGAATTTTAAAGAGATGCATATGAATGAAAATGTTTGGTATAGGCACTATGAGAGAAGAATCTAGTGTTATTTGACTTTTGTTCAGCATACTTTTATATCACAATCTACTTCGTTTTGGATATGATTTGGAGTGTGATTCGCTCTATACCTACACATGTTTTCATATCAATGAGTGAATTCGTAGTTGTGGATCGGGTATACCGAGTGTCATCCTGGAAAGATGACATCCTTGGTTAGAATTGTTCATGTCAGTTATGGAAGATCTGGTGTTGTTAGGGATAGTTGAAGTAAAGTACTGATTCTACATGCACAACCTTGCTTATGAGAACTTATATAAGAGCTCCTATAAATGAAGAGTTACAATTTTCTAAAAGTGTTCTTAAAGGTTCTGCATCTTAGGGTGTACCGCTTGTTGGTTGGTTACTTGATCTTAATATTCTTTGGGTTAGATAAGTTGGATTCTTCTTTGATAAGTACTCAATGTCTAAGATCATATTTTTATAGCTTAAGCTCATGAAAAGATTATGTTGT
The DNA here is from genome assembly GCA_027705065.1 of Solanum peruvianum. Classification (NCBI taxonomy): domain Eukaryota; kingdom Viridiplantae; phylum Streptophyta; class Magnoliopsida; order Solanales; family Solanaceae; genus Solanum; species Solanum peruvianum. The sequence continues at coordinate 22,452,664 of JAKWJD010001761.1, forward strand.
AGATGAGAATCTTGATAAGAGTTGTGATGGTTTGTTTATTATAAGTATATGGTGGTTGGTTCATGTTTACATCTGTTTGTAGCCGGCATCAATTAAGAATGTTATCTTTGTTATGTGAGAAAAGATTAGTCATAATAGTTGTGTGATGGTCCAACGGGTTTAATTTATATTGGGTTCATGAATTAGTTTGTGGCTTGATAATCACTCTTAATTTAAAGATCTTCTGAAGTTTTATTGGAAAGTTTGGTTCTTAGTAGTTGACCTTGATGACATTATCCGAGAGGAGCTCCCTTAGGGAGATGAACATCGACTGGTAGGTCAAACCTCAAAAAAATTTTAATGTAGGATGTTCTTCCTTTTTTTTTCCTTTTATTCGAGGACGAACAAGATTTTTAGTGGTAGATAATGTAATGATCCGAATTGTCAATTTAATAAATTTTCAAAAAAAAATCTCGTTTTACCCCTCTTAGTAGTTGATTCAAGTAATTTTTGGCTAGTTATTTGAATTGATTTGGAATATGAATTATTCGGTAACTACGATTATTTAATTGATGGTCATATATTAAATAATTTATGTAATTACTTGGTGGTTAATGGGTCAATGTCATAATATATTTAATACCTTATACTATTTGACCCATATTAAAATAAGTCAATAATGTTTTTATAGTGGTAAGCGACAAATTAACGAGAACAAACATAGCTTCCGGGAAAGAATACTACGATGGAAAAACCTAAGGGGATGACAAAACATTCAGGTAAACATAATTATCAACCACGCCTATCTTAGCTCTGTGTTGTGCATATGAAAAGTCGTCCTAATATTATTATTGAAAGTGTGGGATCGGAAGCCGCATGTGAATGAAAAGAAAAGAAGCAAATTGAATTGAATGAAAAAAACCAAATAAATAGAAATTGGTATGCATATGATAGTGATATTTTTTTTACTTGGACGGGGAAACAAAAATGTATGTGGGCATATCGATGTAATTTTTGGCGAATGATTACAGTCAATCATTGGGCAATGACCATGGCTTATGATTGGAGAATCATATACTTCTTCATGGCTAGGAAAATTGGGTGTATATACTAATGTGTTTTGTTTCTATTATTATTAATAATATTTCTTTTTTTAAATTTTCTTATGGTTATAATATAATTGATATATCGAGATAGGCAATTGTAAGACACTCAAAATGAGTTAGGGTGTCTAGAGCTTCACTTGTTCCTATGAGCTTGTTAATATGTTGATACAATGTTTTAAAGTATGCTTGGGTGATTTGAAGTCATTTGGAAGTCAAACATCAAGGAAAGACTAGGACGTTCGACGACTAGTCACCTAAGGGGCCTTATGTGTTTTTATGTGATTATGTGTGTGTCATGAGCTTATGAGGTCCTTCTATGATTTAAATTGATATTTATAGGCAGTGTATTGAGTCTCATGAGGTTTGGAGGTCAAACATCCAAGAACGTCCAAGACGTTCGAAAGTAAGCTCTTGAGACGTTCATGTGTGTCTTGAGTTTGCTTTGCATGTTTGGATGTGTTTTACGTGTTCATTTTGGGTGAAACTTGCATGGATGGTCTAAAAGATGATAAGGTATATATGAACATTGGAAATGCTCGGGTACAACTTCCAAGGGCCGCCAAAAAGGGCCCATAAGAAGGACCAAAGGTTGTCAAAACACTGCCTTGGCAGTGTCAATCGACGAGCTCAAATGACGTCTCGTTGGTGGACTGACGCCCCATCGCTGGTAGGCGTCGATGGTAACTTATCCTAGAGATGGCTTGGCCACATTACAGTCTCAGACCCAAACGACGGAAGGCACAGAATGGTCCGTCGATGAACAAACGTCCCGTCGTTGGGTCCGTCGATGCAGGCCTTGTGTCACTGCCTGCACACTGTTTCATTAAAGGGGTGAATGGAAAATTCACCCCACGTCCTAAACTGACCCTACCAGGTGTTTTTAGTTATTTTTTAGTGTATTAAAGGGGTAAAAAACGTGATCAACCCATTCCTAATCCAATTCACTCAAATTAGACTTTTTCTCCAAAACCAATTCTCTCTAGAAACCTCCATTGAAGGTGAAGCTCAAAAACAGCTTGGATCTTGGATTCCTATGGTTTCTTCAGCAGGTTTTAGAGGTATTTTATTATATTAACGTGTGGTGATTTTTCATCTCAAAGTAACCTTTCACTTGGACAGTTAATCACAAAGTTTTCAAAGAGAAAATATGATAAAAAAAATCTCTTCTTCAATCTAGCCATGGGTTCTTTATAAAAATGTTTTCAAAGGCTTAATCATGATGAATTGATGTAAATGTATTGGTTTAACTGTAAATTTCAATCCAATTGATTTAGCCCTTACATGGGCATTATGATCATGGCTTGATATTGATGAATTGTCATCCTACTACCTTGAATTGCTTATATCTACTGTTTATTGTTTATATTGATGGTGAAATGTTGATGAATGATCCAATTGAATCAATGTATGAAAAATTTAACATGACTAGCCTATGTCTCTATATGATCACTGTAACATTGTCATTATAATGCATGAATGAGGAATTTGATTATGTTAAATTGATTGATAACCACTATATATCATATATATATATATATATATATATATATATATATGATATATATATATATATATATATATATATATATATATAGATTATGAATCATATGTAATGGATCCAATGTGGATGAAGTCTTGAATATTAGATAGTATTGATGCATTTTCTCCTATATTCTATAAATTGCTACTGTGGTTATAATTATCTCGACTCCATGGTAATTGATTCATGAGTTGGTATAGGGTTAATTGTACTTTAGGTACTACCTATAATATATGATAATTATGAATTGTGTGTTGGTATCCAATGAGGATTGACACATAAAAACTTGATCCCTAATTCCTCTCTATGGTAATTCTATGATGCTCACTGTACTTTCGATTTCTTGGCAATTGTTATAGGATTTCGTTTAATCAATGGTATGTTTAACTACTTAATTCTATGTGTATTATTGATAAATTTGCAGTATTATTAATTGAAAATCAAAGCGAGGAAGAATTGGTAAGTGATTAACTTCCCTTCACATTGTATAAATTGATGATGTAATGGACTTAATATTATCTCAATCTTGTTATGATGTATGATTTCGAATTCATCATGATGTCCTTAGATACTGCCCTAGGTTGACACTAATGATGCAATACGTTTGATTCTCAATGCAATTGAATTTAATTAATGATTTATGCCCTTCCACTTTCTAGTATATTCGTGATGTATTGTACTAGTTATAGCATGGTCTGTAGTGTCTTATACTTTGTTTGTTTTACGATTAAAGAATATATAGCTACTGACTTATACTTGCATTGTTGATGAAAGAGTAGTAATGGTCAATGATGACCAAAGGTTAAAGGATTAGTAAGGATTGCCCTACTTCTCCACTTCTTCATAGTATTGTTGATGAAGCCTTGTATGACATTGTGTGGTATGGTACACTTATGGTGGAGGTGTTTACTTTGTTGTCATTCTATCTGTTTTTACCATGGCCTTGAAGGAGAATTGATAAATATATGAATGTGTGGTTATGATGATCACCTTATGTGTAACTTGTGCCTAGTCTTCTACTCTAGTTGTGAATCTAGGCTATGTTACTATTGTTATGAGCATGAGAATGATTATGTTAGGGTTACGTGTAGGTACTTCCATTAATGATATTAAGGAATGATGTACCACTATGTTAATGATTGAATAGAAAAAGTTAGGAGTCTTAAGTTTAATAGGAAGCTTGGCTTGTCTCCTATGCTATTGTGTGTTGGGTGGTCTATGCTTGAATGTGTAATGTGGTCTTAAGAGGGTGGCTGCCTTAATGTGTGGTTGATAGCCATTATGTGATAATATTGACCAATGTACACATACCTTCAATGTACATGCATGCTTACAAGTAGTATATGATCATAGTGTCTACTGAAAGGTTGTTCTCATACTCACTAATGTCTTCTACTATGCATGTTAAGCTTATGTCTATGAAAGTATGTTATGTGTTTCCTTAACTAGTATGACTTGATAAGTGTATTTTATGTGTTTCCTTAACTAGGATGACTTGATAGGTGTACTAGTATGTGCGAGAGTATAGGTCAATGTCTATGCATTGCACACCTTAAAAGAACAGTTCCTTTATTTCGTCTCTTATGTACATGGATATGAATGCATGAGTATGGTATGAACATGTCTTATATGCTATAATGTCAAGTATGTGTTATGATGAAGTATGATTATACATAGTGTTTAAATGTGTTTATATGAAAGCATGGATCATATAGTTACACTTGTACACTTATGCATGAATGAAGTAAAGTGTGCATATGCGTGGTCTAAAGGTGTTATGTGAAAGGTTTGCTTACAAGTATGTCCACACACATATGTATGATAATATAGTCAATAGAGTGGCTCTTGAAAGATGTGCTCAAGAGCATCCTAAACTAGATAGATGCTTACATACTCTATGTCCATGTGAAAGGTTATCTCACATGATATAGGTTAATGAAAGGACTTCTCATCTATAGCCTATGAAGTAAGCATATGGGGAGTGAATCTCCTAAAGCCTATGTTTTATAATGTAATGTAGTTAAAGGCTTTTAACAAAGGGAACTTAGCTTAGCATCAAGTGAACTTAAAGATGAGGGATGTCCCTTCCCATTGTACAAAGGCAGGTCACCATAGACCTCACGAGGTGGATAGCCTCATGAACCAAAAGGTGTTTTAGGGTGATGTTTTCATGATGCCCCTAAATTCCATTCATATGTTTCCCCATAGGATCTAGCAAGTGATATCACCGAATAAGCTAGAATGATACTCATGTCTTACCTTGGCAAGTACGGCATCCTCTTTTGGTGTGAGGGGATGACACCAAATTTCATGTGTGGCTTATATGCTCTTATTGTCGATTATGGCTATAGTTTCCCTAAAGTAAAATGGACAATGGAAGTAAAGTAAGGACTTTATCTAGGATAAACTAAGGGTAATTGCCTATTGTAGGTGGGGGTATGGTACTTCACCTATGCATTGCACAAGGGACTCTTGAGGGAAGTCCTATGAAGGTGTTCTAATGCATGTGTCTATGTATATATTCCTTCTGCATGACTTTGTAGTGATTGTCTACTTATTATGATGAAGTGCGTTGTATGAATTCAAATGGATCTATGTGATGTGGTATTGTCTTATATGCACAATGTTGGTCTTAATTACTATATGATGAAGATTTTGTTGACTTGAATCTTCACTTACTTGTTGATGTATGAATTGGATATGCAGACTTGTGGTCTCGTGATAGGTCTACTAAGTATGTGTGAGGTTATGGGGCTTCACATGTACATTGCACTTGTAGATTTAGATTGGGATCATGAGTAAGGTTACATAATGTTTTATGTGAAGCAAAATAAGTATATATGCATATTGACAAGAGCTTACTGTAATGTTCTTATGTCTTAGCCTAAGTGTGTATTTTATGTATAATACTGCTATGATAGTATGTGTTGGCTTATATAAGTTGTATGAATGACTCCTTGTGGCATTAAGGTGATGCATTGTACCAAATGTCACTAGAGGGTTACTTGGGAAGTTAATGAGTTAAAATAAGGATTCAATGTAAAGAGAAAATAAGCTCACTGTAATGTAAAAGGGCGTACTGTAATGTGACTCAAAAATACCCTAAATTATCTATGCGATTTTATATGATGTTTGTGTTTGGAATATGTCAATATGAAGCAAGTGAATGATATAAGTTCTATTGTTTAAGGATTTTATGAAGATTTACTAAAAAGGGCATGAACTGTGATTTCAAGAAAATGTCCCTTTTAAATGCATGTTTTTGCATGGTTGCCATACTTAGTGCATTCTTGTACTAACTCCAATCTTCTATACTTTTTACACAAAGTGTAGGTTATGGATGCTTAAACGATGTCTTTAGATTATAAGGAGCTTGATATGTGAATTCCTAAGCTCAAGGAAGGAATCCTTAAATTCAAGGATCTCCTACTTATGTTACTGTAAAGTCTTATAAATCGTATAGTTAAGTATTATGATAAAAGGGTCGTGTCCCTTTTGTACTCTTATGATAAATGATAACTATGTGCTTATATAAGACCTATGAGAGGTCAATTATGCCTTGTTACTTCTAGGAGGTGCTCCACCGATGTGACAAATGTGGTATCAGAGCATAAGGTTTATGAAATTGGTTTTAGGTTCTAAAAGTCTCATATTGCCACGTCTAGTAGAGTCTCGTATCATTGGTGGTGAGTCGCGCCACATCAGATGGTACGAGAGACTATAGGACAATAGAGTTTCCCTTCTTCATCATTCTCATGTCGTGCCATTGAACTTAACTCTATAAGACCTCTCTCTTATGTTTTCTTGTCCGGTGGTCTTTTAAATGTGATTTCTTGGATGAGATTATATCTCTATGCTTGAGGGAGAAAAGGTGAGTTTTAATGCTTATCTTGGTTTTTATGGTTTGATGAGTATGTGTAAAGGTGAATTTGGCAATTATATGTTGATATCATGTCCCATGTGGTTACACGTAAGACTTATGTGAAATAGCATGTTATGTTTGGAAGTATATGTTATGATATGATTAAATAATGCTAACAATATGTTAAGTGGTAAAGGTTCATGCTGCCTAAGAATGTATGTATAGTTGTTCAAATGTTGCCCTTGTTTATATGTGTGAACATTCATGATTGTCTTTGTATGGATTGAAGTCTTTGTATAGGCTTGGTCTTAGAAGTAGTGGTAGCATGTTATCCTTGTAGGGTGATGATGTGGGTTTGATTGACCTAGAAGTCACCATACTGTAAGGTTGAATGAAAGGAAAAGTCCCTATGGTTAACCCTTCTAAATTGTTTTCTCTAATATTGTATGACCTTGGTGTCTATTTTATTGTTTAAAACCTTATGTGGTTTGGTACTATGAACTATGTTAATGAATTGGAATAATTTTCATAGATGATAAGGTTTATAATGACTTGGTTGACTTACTGTGATTCCTCTTAAAGTGCTAATCACTTTTAAGTCATTAAATTAAGGTTGTTACGCTAAGATTCTCTTAAGGTTGGGTTAAACTGCTCTTAACTGGGTTTGCCCTAAGTGGGGGATGATGATGTGAGTAGTAAGGTTGTATATATTTCCATCTTATCCTTCTATTCTTCCTTCAACTTGATACTAATGATTTATGAGTAAGCTTATTCATGCAAGAAGTTTTGTATAAAGTATGAATTGCATGACCTCCATATGTTTGGTATGTCTTATTGACACTATCTTAAGAGTATTCGGAAGATTATAAAGTACTTGAAAGGGAACTTTTGATTAACTTCATGGTTTTCTCATGTTGATTGTGCATCTTGACATGCTAGTAGTGCATTTAACTTCATGAGATAATGTAAGAAGCATATTTGAAGTCACTCTTACTGTGTAACGCTTAGCCTTATGATGAAAAATTTGAGTCTTCTTAACATGAAAATGATGAGTCTCTTGAAAACTATGTGACATTTAGGATTTGGGAAACATGATTGTAGGCTAACTCTTAAAAGGGAAGGCATGATAAGCTAGTGTACTTGTGAGTACCTATGACTTGTGTTATTTATCCCAAATGATGCTTACTATGAAGGTTATCGCTATGTTACAAATTGACATTATATGAAATGGCTTCCTATTTTTTGTGATGTGCTTGATCTGACCTACCATTTCGACTTCACTAGGAAGAAAAAATGAGCATGCCTTGGTTTAAAAGTTGAGAAACTCTCATGTTAAAGTAAAGATGCCCTTTGTGCATTTTCCTGGGTATGAACTCATAAGACATGTAAGTGTGTTGAGGAGAAGGAAATTCCTCCATGTACACAACTAAACATGGTATGGTTGAGTTTGACCCTCATAGCACTAGGTCTAACTAATAAGAATCCACTGTCAATCTAATTAACTCAAGTTTATGTGCATTGAAGTATGAGTGCCTCTTGTTCTTGAGTATTGTTGAAACTTCCTAAGTGTGACTTAAAGATGGTTGTAAAATGAACTCTTAATGAGTTGAAATGAAAATACCATGTTATGATTAGGAGAAGGATGTTCCTCCTTTGAACATGGAAAGTGCCTGGGTGTTTGATGCATTAAAGAGTAAGTAAAATTTTGCTTGCTTGTATGCATTGAAAACAAAATGGTTTGAAGTGTGTTCCTTGTAAGTTTGGTGCATTAGCTTCTATATGATGATTTTATGACTGTGGTGAGCTGCTCTATGGTTCATTGAAGTCCTTGTTGTGATTAATGTTTTCTAAGTGTCATTCAAGGACGAACGTTCCCAAGTGGGGGATATTGCAAGACCCCCAAAATAAGTTAGGGTGTCTAGAATATCACTTGTGCCTATGAGATTTTTAACATGTTAATACAGTGCTTTAAAGTATGCTTGGGTGATTTGAAGTAATTTGGAAGTAAAACGTCAAGGGACAACCAAGACGTTTGACGACTACTCACCTAAGGGGCCTTATGTGGTTTTATGTGATTATGTATGTTTCATGAGCTTATGAGGTCCTTATATGATTAAAATGATGTTTATAGATAGTGTATTGAGTTTCATGAGGTTTGGAGGTCAAATGTCCAAAACGTCCAAGACGTTCGAAAGTTAGCCCTTGAGACGTTCATGTGTGTCTTGAGTTTGCCTTGCATTCTTTGACGTGTTTTACGTGTTCATATTTGTTGGGATTTGCATGGAAGGCCTAAAACATGTTAAGGTATACATTCACATTGAAAATGCCCGGGTACGACTTCCTATGGGCCCTGTAAAAGGGCCCATAAGAAGGACCCAAACGCCATCGAGACACTGCCTTGGCAATGTCAATCGAAGAGCTCAAATGACGTCCCATTGGTGGACTGACGCCCCTTCGATGGAAAGTCGTCGATGGTCACTTATCCTGGAGAAATCTTAACCACATTAAAGCCTCAGACCCAAACGACGGAAGGCACAAAACGGTCCGTCGATGGACCAACGCCCCTTGTTAGGCCCGTCGATGCAGGCTTTGTGTTGGCCTGTGCACTGTTTCATTAAAAGGGTGAATGGAAATTCACCCCACATCCAAACCTGACCCTAATTTGTTTGTTTGGTTATTTTGGGTGTTTTAAGGTTGATCACATTTACCCTAATAGGTTTGTTTAGTTATTTTTGGGTGTATTTAAGGGATCACAAATGTGATCAACCCATTCTCAATCCAAATCACAAAATTAGAATTTCCCTGCAAAACCAATTCTCTCTAGGAACCTCCATTGAAAGTGAAGCTCAAAAACAGCTTGGATCTTAGATTTCTATGGTTTGTTCATCATATTTTAGAGGTTTTCTTCTATATGAAGGTATGGTGATATTTTATTCTAAGTAACATTTCACTTGAAGATTTAATCTCAAAGTTTTTAAAGAGAAAATATGATCAAATCTCTTCTTCTTCAATCTAGCCATGGGTTCTTTCTCAAAACATTTTCAAAGGCTTAATCATGATGAATTGATGTTAATAGATTGGTTTTAATGTAAATTTTGATCCAATTGCATTATGAACCCATGTCCCTTCCCAAAATCGATTTTGCCCTTGCATGGGCATTGTGATCATGGCTTGATATTGATTGAATTGTGATTCTATTACCTTGAATTGCTTATATCTACTGCTTATTGTTTATATTGATGCTGAATTGTTTATGAACGATCCTATTGAATCAATGTATGAAAATTTTAACATGACTAGCCTATGCCTCTATATGATTACTGCAACATTGTCATTATAATGCATGAATGAGGAATTCAATCATATTAAATATATTGATAACAACTTTCTATCAAGTATATAGATTATTAATTATATGTAATGGATCCAATGTGGATCAAGATTTGAATATTAGATAGTATTGATGCATGTTGTCCTATCTTCTATAAATTGATAATGTAGTTCTATGTATCTCGACTCCATGGTAATTGCTTCATGAGTTGGTATAAGGGTGATTTTACTTTAGCTACTGCCTATAATATATCATAATGATTAATTATGATGTGGATTGATGCTTAAAGACTTGATCTCTAATTCCTCTCTATGGTGTTTCTATGATGCTCATTGTAATCTCAATTTCTTTGCAATTGTAGTAGGATTTCGTTTAAGCCATGGTATCTTTAACTACTGCCTTCTACATGTATTATTTATTAAGTTTGAGTATGACTAATTTAGAATCAAAGCGAGGAAGGATTGGTAAGAGATTAACTTCCCTTCACATTCTATAAATTGATGATGCAGTGAAGTTAATATGATCTCAATCTATTATGATTAATGTATGATTTAGACTTGATCAAGATGTAGTTAGATACTTCCCTAGATTGAAACTAATGACGAAATACGATTGATGCTCAATGCAATTGAATTTGGTTAAAGATCTACGCCCCTCTACTTTATAATATGTTGGTGATGTATTGTACTAGTTGTAACATGGTCTTGTTTTGGCTTATGCGTGGTTTATTTTATGATTAAATCATATTTAGATACTTACTTATACTTGAATTGTTGATCAAATAGTAGTAATCGTCAATTATGACCAAAAGTTAATGGCTTGGTAAGGATTGCCCTATTTCTCTACTTCTCCACTTCTTTATAGTAATGTTGATGAATCCTTGTATGGCATTGTATGGTATGGTCCGCTTATGCTGGCGATGATTACTTTATTGTGATTATATGTGTGTTGACCATTTGCCTTGAAGGCAAATTGATGAATATATGAATGTTTGGTTATGATGATCACTTTATGTGTAACTTGTGCCTAGTCTTCTACTATAGTTGTGAGTCTAGGTTATGTTACTATTAATATGAGCATGATAATGATTATGTTCGGGTTATGTGTAGGTGCGTCCATTAATGAAATATTAAGGAATGATTATCCCTACATATGTACACCAATGTTAATGTGTAAATAGCAAAGTTAGGAGTCTTAAGTGTAAAAGGAAGCTTTGCTTCCTCTTTTGCTTTTGTGTGTTACGTGGTCTATGCTTGAAGTGTAATAGGGTCTTAAGAGGGTGGATGCCTCAATGTGTTGTTGATAGTCATTATTTTACCATATTGACCATTGTACATACACACACACACACTCTACATGCATGCTTACTAGTAGTATAGGATCATAGTGCCTAATGAAAGGTTGTTCTCATACTCACTAGTGTCTTCTACTATGCATGTTAAGCTTATGTGTATGAAAGAGTAACACTCCATAACCAAAATAGACAAAAAAATAGTATTTTTTTCAGAAAAAATTGCAGGTGCAACAAATGGTGCCATCGACGGTCAGTAGGACAGATGACGGTCCATCCTGCACAACTGTCGATAAGATCAAAAACTCTCAAAAACTCAGCTGGGGAAAAGTGGCTTAGCCTTGATCGACAGACGGACCAACGGTCTGTAGGTCAGACAATAGTCCGTAGTCCGTGACTGTCGATCCTGACCCCCATTCACCCACTCTCTGACAAGAGCTACGGATGACCAGCACGATCCGTAGGTGGAAAATTTGGAGACAGTTAAGGGGAAATGCAGTTGGGTAAACTTCAAGTGATCATAGCTCTTAGCACAAAATTAATTAGGTGTCTCATGACATACCCACTGATAGATAATTGAATTACATTTACATATCCACCAACCTTCTTAAAATGCGACCTCCGAGTAAAATGTTATGCTCATTTTTGTAAAGGCCTGTAGAACAGGCCCTTAAGACGGACCCAACGATGGGGCGTCGGGCAGACGACGGACCGTCAGTCCTAGCCGTCGTTTGGCCCAAAAACAACTTTTCCAGAGGTCTTTTTTGACCTTTCCCACTCTGTTAAAACCCTAAGTTACGTTGGTTTTACCCTAAATGATCATATTTTAGTTAGTTTAAGCATAGAAACATAATTAAAACATATCCAAATCAAATCATTCAATTAAAACCTAGAAAATTAGAAGCAAGAGAGGACAAAAAGATCAAGAACCCTAGTTCAATAATGCCACAAGTTCTAGCAGTTCCTGCCCTGAAACTTAAGTATTTTTCCGTGGATTTCATCACCAGGTATGTGGGATTTCATAAGTGGGTTCCTTTCACCCATTGGGTACCTAGTTTCAGTCAGATTCTCTCTTGTCATGATTAATCCTAGGGTTTCTAAAACTTTGTTAGAACTTCATGAATTTATTAAATATTTGTTCCAAATCAGATTATCATGTTATTACTCAGATTATCGCACGAATTTCAGAGCCCTAGATTTGTATCTCTTTAGTTCTTAAATTAGACATGCTAGGTAAGATATTTTAGACACTTCATATATACATGCCTCAGTTATAAATGCATAATTACCCGATTAATTGTTGCATTCTCAGTTTGCATGTTAAGTTTCGAGCTATCCAGTATTTACAGAAACTCATACATAATAAATAAATTTATAGAATTCATGGGAGTAGCATAATACCGAGTTGGACTAGGGTTAAGCGTATCCAAATAGTCTCAAAATTACTATCCAAGTAGGTTGTAAGTCTTCTTGTGAGAAGTCAATCTAGCGATCATGTCAGCACGCCTTTATACCTTTGGTAGGGTATATTGGGTCCTCTCGATGGGGCGTATACATCGGACTCCACATTTAGCTCATGTGGTTTTACTATCGGTTATTAGTAGCTCCCACAGATCAGTCAGGCTGTCTGTATTGACCATTTATCAGTATATTCAGTATTCAGTTTTAGCATGTTATAAATTGGTCAATGCATCCAATTAGCTCAGAATACAGTTTATCATGTCAGATTAATATACTTGATATTTTGCTTGTTTATTTATGTTTTATTTCAGCTTTACGCTTTCCTACATGCTCAGTACCTTTCAAGTGCTGATGCATACGTGCGCTACATCTTCTCATGATGTAGGTTCACGTTCTCAGCATCTTGATCACGCATAGATCGTTTTCCGATATCCAGTTCAGCAGATTCAGTGGTGAGTCCTCATTTTCTAAGGACAACAGTTATTAGTTTTATTTCAGTCTTTGGTCATTTATTTCAGTTTTTTCTACATTTAGATGGGGCTTATCCCAGTATTTCTAGTCTAGTAGAGGCTATTTTCACACAAAGTTATATTTAGCTTAGTATTGAGTTAGTATTTTTTTGTATTAAACTTATTATGATTTAGTTTCCCTATCTTTTCATATTAAATTATGATTTAGTTTCCGCATCAGTTTATTATTCTTTAGTATGCTCATGTTCATGCCAGTAGGATAATCTTGGGATCACTTGTGGTCCTAGGCTGCGTGTCCGCGTCGGGGGTAGCTCGGGGCGTGACAAAACTTGTTATCAGAGCACTAGGTTGAAGATTCCTAGGATGTCTTAAAAATCCGCACTAAGTAGATTCCTTTTCATGGGTGTGAATTGCACCACATCTAATGAGAGGGAGGCTATGAAGTGTTTTAGGAAAAACTTCACTTTCTTGGCATTCTTATCATGCGTGAGGTATAATCTTATTCCATTCTAACTTGATGTTCTACGCTTAAAATCATGCCTTCTCGTAGAGCTTAGGCGTGGAATGCTAATGCACGTAATGCAAACGCAGTTCCTCTAGTACCAGATAAGGAAATTCTAATATAGAGTTTCAGAATGCCAATTCAGCTTTTGGCTCAGAGTATGACCAACTAGAACGATCAATAGGTTCTAGTTCCTACTAATAAAAATGACCGATCAGTGGCATCCAGAGTTTGTGATTTTGTTAGGATGAATCCGCCGATGTTTTTAGGGTCGCAAGTTGGTTAGGACCCACAAAAATTCATTGATAAGGTCAAGAAAATATTTGGTGTGATGTCAGTAACTGGTAGTGAAAAGTGAGATTGGCATCCTACAAACTCAACTCATATATGGTTCACTCAGTGGAAAGACAACAGACATGACTTTGTCTTTCGTAACTCAGTATAGCAGTCCAATTTAGTGTTAGTCCAGAAACTCTCTCAAAACCTTTCTCAGTCTCTACTCCAATCGGTGACCTAGTTATAGCTAGATGGTTATACAGAAATTGCCCGGTCACAGTCTCTCAGAAAGTCACCTCAACAGATCTAGTAGAGTTTGAAATGGTAGACTTCGATGTTCATTCTAGGCATGGATTGGTTACACTCAGGTTATGCCTCAGTCAATTGTAGAACTAGGATTGTGCGTGCTTAGTTTCAAGACGAGCCAATATTAGAATGGAAGGGTAGTATCTTAGCGCGTATAGGTCGATTTATTTCTTACCTTAAGGCAAGAAAAATGATCTCTAAGGGTTATCTCTGTCATCTAGTTTGGTTTAAGTATTCGAGCCTTGAAACCCCAACTCTTGAGTCAGTTTCAGTAGTCTGTGAATTTCTAGAAGTGTTTCCAAAAGATCTTTACGGAGTCCCTCCCAAAAGTGAAATCGAATTTGTAATTGACCTCCTTCCAGATACCCAGCCTATTTATATTCCTCCTTACAGAATGTCTCCAGTATATCTTAAGGAATTGAAAGAGCAGTTGGAAGACTTTTTAGATAAGGGATTCATCAGACCTCGTATTTCACCATGGGATGCACCAGTGTTGTTTGTAAGGAAAAAAGATAGTTCTCTCTGAATGTGCATTGACTATAGATAGTTGAACAAGGTCACAATCTAGAATTAGTATCCCATCCCCAGGATTAATGACTTGTTTGACCAACTTGAGGTTGCTTGCCATTTCTCAAAAATAGACCTCAGATAGGGTTATCATTAGTTTAGAGTCAGAGATAGTGACATTTCGAAAACAGCCTTCAGAACTTTGTATGTCATTATGAATTTGTAGTTATGTCGTTTGGACTAACTAATGCTCCTACAAATTTCATGGATTTGATGGCCAAAGTTTCAAACAGTACCTGGACTTGTTCGTTATTGTCTTTATTGATGATATCCTCATTTACTCTAGGATTAAGGAAGAGCATGCAAGTCATTTGAGAATTGTTTTACAGACTCTCAAGGATCGCAAGTTATTCGCTAAGTTTAGCAAATGTGAGTTTTTGTTGCAATTTGTTGCTTTCCTTGGTCACATTGTATCTAGCAAAGGGATCCGAGTGGATTCACAAAATATAGAAGCAGTGAAACAGTTTCCCAGTCCTACCTCTGCTACAGATATCAGAAGTTTCTTAGGTCTAGTGGGTTATTACAAAAGGTTTGTGGAAGGAATTTCATCCATTGACTAGGTTGACATGGAAGATGGTCAAATTCCAATTGTCAGATGATTGTGAGAAAAGCATTGCATAATTGAAAACTAGATTGACTACAACTCCTATCTTGACTCTACCAGAGGGTTCATATGGTTATGTGATCTATTGTGATGCATCCAGAGTTGGCCTAGGTTGTGTGTTGATGTAGCGAGGTAAGGTGATAGCTTATGATTCTAGAAAACATAAGGTTCATGAGAAGAACTATTCTCATGACCTCGAGCTTGCAGCAGTGGTGTTTGCACTCAAGATATGGAAACACTACTTATAAGGTGTCCTTGTAGATGTGTTCACCGATCATAAGAGCCTTCAGTATGTGTTCACCAAGAAAGATTTGAATCTTCGCCAGAGGAGATAGCTTGAGTTCCTTAAGGATTATGATATGAGTGTGCATTACCATCCTTGTAAGGTGAATGTAGTAGTAGATTATCTACGGGTACTGTAGCCCATGTTGAGGAAGAAAGGAAGGAGCTAGTGAAGGATGTTCACCGGTTTGCTCGCTTGGGAGTTCGCCTTATGAACATATCAGACAGCGGTGTAACAGTTCAGAATAGGGAAGAATTGTCTTTGGTAGTCGAGATTAAGGAAAATCAACGCAGTGACCCAATCTTGCTTGAACTTAAGGGTTCAGTCCATAATCAGAGAGTGGAGGTTTTCTCTCAAGGGAAAGATGGTGTACTTCGCTACTAGGGTAGATTGTGTGTTCTTGACGTGGGCGAGTTGAGACAACATATTTTTGCAGAAGCCTATAACTCTAGGTATTTTATTCATCCAGGTGCCACTAAGATGTATCGCGATCTACGAGAAGTCTATTGGTGGAATGGCATGTAGAGGAATATAGCATATTTTATGAGTAAGTTCCCCAATTGCCAACAAATAAAGGTAGAACATCAGAAACCAGAAGGTATGACTCAAGATATCGATATTACTACTTGGAAGTGGGATGTGATCAATATGGATTTCATCAGAGGGTTACCTCGTACTCGTAGATAGCATGACTCCATTTGGGTGATAGTTGATAGGATGACTAAGTCTTCTCACTTTTTAGCGGTCAAGACTACAGATTTGATGGAGGACTATGTCAAGCTTTAAATCCATGAAATTGTGAGGTTTCATGGGGTTCCTTTGTCTATCATCTCAAATAGAGGTCCTCAGTTTACCTCTAATTTCTGGAAGTCATTTCAGAAAGGTCTTGGTACTCAAGTTAACCTTAGTACAACATTTCATCCACAGACGGATGGGCAGGCAAAGCGTACCATTCATACCTTAGAGGATATGTTGAGATCTTGTATGATTGATTTCAAAGGTAGTTGGGATGATCACCTTCCTCTTATTGAGTTTTCCTACAATAATAGCTACCATTCCAGCATTTAGATGGCCCCTTATGAGGCTTTATATGGGGGTAGATGTAGATCTCCTGTTTGTTGGTTTGAAGTAGGTGAAGCAGCTTTGATAGGGACAGATTCAGTCCTTTATGCTATGATGAAAGTGCAACTCATTAGAGATAGACTGAAGACAACCCAAAGTCGTCAAATATCTTATGTATATGTAAGGAGAAAGGAACTAGAGTTCCAAGTCGATGATTAGGTTTTTCTGAAAGTCTCACCTATGAAAGGGGCGATGAGATTTGGAAATAAAGGGAAGCTCAGCCCTAAATATGTAGTCCCTTACAAGATCTTAAAAAGGGTTGGCGAGGTCGCATATGAGTTGGAGTTGCCAGCAGAATTAGCAGTAGTGCATCCGGTCTTCCACATCTCACTTTTGAAGAAGTGTATGGGTGACCCCAGCCTATATAGTACCATTGTAGAGTGTGGCGGTGAAAAATAGTCTTTCTTATAAGGATGTACTAGTTGATATTCTTGACCGTCAGGTCAGAAGGGTTAGAAACAAAGAATACGCTTCAGTCAAGGTTTTCTGGAGAAGTCAGTCCGTAGAGGGAGCTACTAAAAAGCAGAAGCAGCCATGAAAGGCAAGTATCCTCACCTCTTTCCTTCCGATTCCACTCCAGCTTGAGGTAATAGTTCCTCTTCAGTTTTCCAGTCATTCATGCATAAACTAAGTCTTAGATTCATGTTCCCTCAGTTTTTACTTGCATTTTCAGAGTATTTGCATGTACTGGGAACTCAATTCAGTCAGAAACTCGGTTCTTAGTGTTTAGTAGTGGGATTTGCAACTCTCTCCCTCTATTTCAGCTAGTTTAGTCTTCATTCGAGGACGAATGTTCCCAAGGGGGAGATAATATAACACCCCGTAGCCAAAATAGACCAAAAATCATTTTTTTTCAGAAAAATCAGCAGGTGCAACAAATGGTGGCATCGACGGTCCGTCCTGCACAACCGTCGATGGGATCAGAAACTCTCAAAAACTCAGCTGGGAAAAATTGGCCAAATCTTGATTGACGGACGGACCGATGGTCAGTAGGTCAGACGATGGTTCATAGTCCGTGACCGTCGATTGACACCCCCTTTCACACACTCTATGACAAGAGATACGGATGACCAGCACGGTCTGTAGGTCTGACCGCAGGTGGAAAATTTGCAGACAGTTAAGGGGAAATCAAGTTTGGTCAACTTCAAATGGTCATAAATCTTAGTACAAAAGGAATTATGTGTCCCACGACTTACCCTCATATAGATAATTTAATTAGCTTTACCTTGCTAAAATATGACCTCCGAGTAAAAAGTTATGACCATTTCAGTAAAAGCATGTCGAACAGGCCATGACGATGGACCCAACGACGGGGCGTCGGGCAGACGACAGACCGCCAGTCATGGCCATCGTTTGGCCCGACATCAACTTTCTCAAGGGTCTTTTTGACCTTTCCCACTCCGTTTAAACCCTAAGTTACATCTTTTGACCCTAAACTCATCATATTTTACTTAGTTTAAGCCTGGAAACATATTTAAAACATATCCAAACCAAATTATTAAATCAAAACCTAGAAAATTAGAATTTAGAGAGGAGAAAAAGCTTAAGAACCCTAGTTCAATAACGCCACAAGTTCAACAGTTCCACCCCAAAACTTAAGTGTTTTTCCGTGGATTTCATCACCAAGTATGTGGGATTTCACTAGTGGATTCCTTTCACCCATTGGGTCCCTAGTTTTTAGTCAGATTCTTGATTTTCTTGTCATAATTAAACCTACGGTTTCTAGAACTTTGTTAGAACATCATGAATTTATTAAATATATTTTCTAAATTAGACTATCATGTTATAACTCAGATTATTGCATGAATTTCAGAACCCTAGCTTTGTATTTCTTTAGTTGTTGAATTAGACATGCTAGGTCAGATATTTCAGACATTTCAGATATACATGTTTCAGTTATAAATGCATAATTACCAGATTAGTTGTTGCATTCTAAGTTTGCATGTTCAGTTTCGAGCTATCCACTATTTACAGAAACTCAGACATAATACATAATTTACAGAATTCATGGGAGTAGCATAATACCGAGTTGGTCCTAGGGTTCAGTGTACCCAAATAGTCCCAGAACTACTAGTCAAGTAGGTTGTAAATCTGCTATGTGGGCAATTAGTTTAGTGATCACGCGGGCATGCCTTTATACCTTGGGAATGGTATATTGGGTCCTCTCGATGGGGTGTATACATCGGACTCCACATTTAGATCATGTGGTTTTATTATCGGTTGTTAGTAGCACCATTAGATCAATCAAACATTTTGCATTGACCATTAATCAGTATATTCAGTATTCAGTTTTAGCATGTTATAAATTGGTCATTGCATTTAGTTAGCTCAGAATTCAGTTTATCATGTCAGATTATTATACTTACTATTTTGCTTGTTCAGTTATGTTTTATATTAGCTTTACTCTATCCTACATGTTCAGTACCTTTCAAGTACTGACGCATATGTGTGCTACATTTTCTCATGATGTAGGTTCAAGTTCTCAGCATCCAGATCACGCATAGATCGATTTCTGATCTCCAGTTGAGCAGATTCAGTGTTGAGTCCTCATTCTCTGAGGACAACAGTTATGAGTTTCATTTCAGTCTTCAGTCATTTAGTTTCATTTTTTGTTAGATTTAGTAGGGTCTTGTCCCTGTATTTCTAGTCCAGTTTAGAGGCTATTTTCAGAAAAGTTAGATTCAGCTTAGTTTCTTTTGTATTAAACTCATTGTTTGAAAATCTCAGCGATAGAATATGGGTATTCCCATCTTTTCATATTAAATTATGATTTATCTTCCGCATCAGTTTATTATTTTTTAGTATGCTAATGATCATGTTAGTAGGGTTAGCTTGGGATCACTTGTGGTCCTAGGTTCCGTGTCCACATCTCGAGGGTAGCTCGGGGCGTGACAAAAAGTATGTTATGTGTTTCCTTAACAAGGATTACATGATAGGTGTACTAGTATGGGCAAGGGTATGACACCTTGTCTATACATTGCACATGTGTATCTTGAAAGAATAGTTACAAGATTTGGTCTCTTATGTACATGGATATGAATGCATGAGTATGTTATGAACATGTCTTATATGCTATAATGTCAAGTATGTGGTATGATGAAGTATGATTTTACCTAGTATTTAAATGTGTTAATATGAAAGCATGGCTCATATAGTTACAATTGTATACTTATGCATGAATGAAGTAAAGTATGAACATGTGTGGTCTAAAGGCGTTATGTGAAAGTTTTGCTTACAAGTACGTACACACAAATATGTATGATGATCTAGTCAATAGAGAGGCTCTTGAAATATGTGCTCAAGAGTATCCTAAACTAGATAAATTCTTACATATTTTATGTCCATGTGAAAAGTTTTCTCACATGATATAGGTTGATGAAAGGACTTCTCATCTATAACCTATCAACTAAGCGTATGGGGAGTGAATCTCCTAAAGCCTATGTTTTATAAATTAATGTAATTAATGGCTTTTAATTAAGAAAACTATCATAGCACCGAGTGAAATTAAAGATGAGGGGTGTCCCTTCCAATTAAGGGAAGGTAGGTCTCCATAAACCTCACGGGTGGATAACCTCATGACCAAAAAGGATGTTACTGTTTCCATGATGCCCCCAAGTTCCATAACTCTGTTTCCCCGTATAATATAGCAAGTGATATCACCTAATATGCTAGCATGATACTCATGTTTTACCTTGGAAAGTAAGGCATCTTATTTTGGTGTGAGGGGATTACACCAAATTCCATGTGTGGGTTACATGGTATTATTGTCGGTTAAGATTATATTTTTCCTAAAGTAAAATGGACAATGGAAATAAAGTACGAACTCTAACTAGGATAACCTAAGGGTAGTTGCTTAGTGTAGTGGGGGGGTATGGGACTTCACCTATGCATTGCACAAATTCCTCTTGAGGAAAGTCCTAGGAAGGTGTTCTAATCCATGTGTCTATGTAGGTATTCCTTATGCATGACATTGTAGTAATTGTGTATTTATTGTGATGAAGTGCATGGTATGAGTTCAAATGGATCTATGTGATGTGGTCTTGTTCTTATATGCACTATCTTGGTATTAATTACTATATGATGAAGGTTTTGTTTACTTGAATGAAGTAATCTTCACTTACTAGTTGATGTATGAATTGGATGTTAAGGCTTGTGATCTCCTGATTGGTCTACTAAGTATGTGTGAGTGAGTGGGGCTTCACATGTACATTGCACTAGTAGATTTAGATTGAGATTATGAGTAAGGTTTCATCAGGTTCTTTTGAAGCAAAATAAGTATATATACATAATAACAAGAGCTTATTGTAATGATGTTATGTGTTGGCCTAAGTGTGTCTTTTATGTATTATACTTTTATTATGGTATGTGTTGGCTTTTATAAGTTGTATAAATGATTCCTTAAGGTGATGCATTGAACCAAGTGTCACTAGAGGGTTACTTGGGAGGTTAATGAGTTAAAAGAAGGGTGCACGGTAAAGAGAAAATAAGCTCACTGTAATGTGACTCAAAAATGCCATAAATTCTACATGTGATGTGATATGATGTTTGGCTTTTGAATATGTCTATATGAAGCATGTGAATGATATAAATTCTATTGTATACGGATTTTATGAAGATTTACTCAAAAAGGCATGAAGTATGATTTCAAGAAAATGTCTCTTTTAAATGCATGTTTTTTCATGGTTCCCATACTTAGTGCATTCTTCTACTACCTCCATTCTTCTCTACTTTTTACATAATGTGTAGGTTATGGATGCTTAAAGGATATTTTTAGATGATGAGGAGCTTGATATGTGAATTCTCAAGCTCAAGGAAAGGAATCCTTAAGTTCAAGGATCTCCTACTTATGTTTATTGTAAAGTCTTATAAATCGTATAGTTAAGTACTATGTTATAACAGTTGTATCCCTATTGTACTTTTATGATGTTGTTTCTACGATGGCAAAGAGACTTAAGGTTTAAATATGTACTTCTAATATTACATATATAAATAGTTTTCCAGATTTGTCATTATTTCTGAAAATGATTATTTCATGTTCTTAACTTCTTCCTAGCTATTTCCAATTGCGAGATGTTACATGGTGACCCTCAGCTGTACTCTTATTCCATTGATCCTACCAAACTATAGAAACACCCTTTAGTATGTATGCCTCTAGTTGCACTCACTCAACATCAACCACATGCACAACCTCAAAAACTTTTTACAACTCTTCCACAAAGTTTCCCGGATCCTCAATGACACTTGGATCATGAATTCTAGAGGATTCATAATTAGGAACTCATGGATACTTGAAGTATCAACAACTTCAAGTCGTTTCCTCTATGTTGACCCGCTTGGTTGGTCACCACTTAACTAACATCCGGGTAGAATTTTAGAACTCAACATTAGTGACGTCTCTTGGGGTTGCATTTCTAGTGCCTTAGGGATCTACATTCCTCCTAGCAAAAAGACCTCAAACATCTCTTCATGGAGGCATGATCCAAATACGCGCAAGCTCAAATAATAAATAAACTTTATGCAGTTAAAGTCCATCGCACGATAAGAGTATGAAAGACTTGAGATAGTTCCTAAATTTGGAGACCTGCTAATTATTGATGTGGTATGCTTCACAACAATAACTAGGACTCTATATACACTACTTAATAGACCACATATAACTCTTAAGCTCTGTACTCTGATACAAAGTTTGTCACACCCCAAGCTTATACCCTAAACGTGGCCCGCACTCGAGAACCATTACTAGCCCCAAGCGAACTCTTGGCCTGGCTCAACTCTCAGCAGAAGACTTACTCAGCATGAGATGAACTATAAAAGTAAATTTTACTCAACTGTCTAAAAGGATAAACTCAGAATATGTTAGAAACAAAACCATTCAAATTGGCCTCAAGGGAAACTCAAGGCTAGAATATTACAACTGAAAATAAAAAATCATGAATTACTGTCTATCTATCTATGAAGCCTCTACTAACTAAGATGGACATTTAGACAAGACCCACGACATCATAATAACAAAAATGAAATGAGAAAACATAAATGTGGGATCCTCTGTAATAAAGGAGACTTACTAAGCAACTCCTGAACTGCAACATGATGAACTACGCATCAGTTGATGATCTTGGTTACCTGTATGTGCATCATAAAAGATGCAGACCAAGTAGCGTGAATACACGGAATGTACAAGCATGCAAGGGGAAATCTAAAACATGACATAAGCTTGAATTAGAACTGAAGAAACAACTTACCTTTTCTCAGATCAACATAACCTAAATCAATATTAACTCATTTTAATATAAATGCAATAACAATAATGTGATATAAAGATAAGCTTTTAGAACACTAGATAGAAACTCAATGTACTGGAAAATAAAATAGAACTCACTTAGTAGGTAAAAATAAAAAATCAACTATGTTTGGGAGATTCTCTAACTGATAACCATCACGATCAGCTTTGTGATGATACAACCTCACGCCAGCGTCTCCAGAACTGTATTATACCTTGTCGGGATATAGAACTCCTCAACTAAGTGTATCCACTAAAATATGCTTAAAATACAATAAGGAATCATCTAAAAGGTATGTCGATTTTCTACCAACATGGGCTACATGGTTTGTGGGGCAGTTAGTTCTCTCCCCCATATCAGTCCTCAATACTACTCCCAAAATATAACTTAGATCATATGTTTTAAGAAAAAAAGTTCCTCATCCTAAAATTTGATATTATTACTCAAAAGGTTTCTCTTAAATGAGATAATACTCAAAACTTCTCACAAACTCTTTTGGAAATCGGTGTTTACTCTCTTATTAAATGTAAAAACATTTACTCTTGGGAATGCTTACTCCACATATATTCATTTTAGAAAAAAAAAGAAATTTAACTTA
This sequence comes from Solanum peruvianum, assembly GCA_027705065.1. Taxonomy (NCBI): domain Eukaryota; kingdom Viridiplantae; phylum Streptophyta; class Magnoliopsida; order Solanales; family Solanaceae; genus Solanum; species Solanum peruvianum. Next base: position 22,476,243 of record JAKWJD010001761.1, read on the forward strand.
AATATTCCTCATAATCAAGTACTTAGGTTTAAAAACAAGATTAAAAGACAATACTTCTCAAAAAATCTCAAAGAACTCTCAATACTTTACTCTTAACTCTACTTTAAATTTGAATCATGAATATAGGTTTGCAGTTCTTGTTATGAATGTTCACTTCATATTTGTATGTAGTTTTGATAGTTATAATTGATAGGATGTAAAGTTACACTTTAAAAGGACTAAGACAGAGCAAATGATGGGCAAAGTGTGGGGGGGCAGGCGACGTTGGCGCATTATTCGCATGGAGTACCAGCCCTCGAATTTCAAAGACTGGTTTCTGGCGCACTACTGGAGAGCCCCCTATACATTATAGCTTATTAGGGGAATGCCAACCCAGACCTTCTATCATATCAAGGGCGCGCTGCCCTAGACCTTCTGCAGAATCGGGGGTTTTCCGCCCCGGCCTCTCCCTACAACTTCCTGACAATTTTTTCTTGTTTTCTAACCCAAATTCATCTAGGATCAATTTATTTTATAATGTTTTCCTTGGATTTAATTACCCAATACAAGTACACGATAATCTACTAAAAAAACAAGTCTCAATTACGTAGATACAATATTTGGTCAAGTATGCCAAACTAAGGAAATCATTAAAAAATATAAGCTTTATTAACTCGTTAACAAGCCTTAATGTTTTAACCTTGTTCCTGAAAGTTGTCTTCATTATGAGAATATATTGAGTTGATCGAAAAGGTTGAACTGTTAGTTACAATTTTGTTTTCTCCGTGAATCTGGTTGTTGGGATCTTCGATCTGCTAGGTAGAGTTACCGCCATGATAAATTGTCCTAAGTCACAAACCCATTCCTTTAGATGATCTTTCAACTACCTCTCTATCTAGGCCTTTTGTTAATGGATCTGACACATTATCTCGTGACTTTACATGGACAATTGTAATATTTTCGTAGAGACAAGTTGTCTTAGGATATTTTGTCTCCATTGTATATGATGAGATTTCCCATGTACATGATGCTCCTTTCCCAACCTAGTGTTTTGTTTCTATCACAATGTATGCACACAGGTCCAAAATAGAATGTCCTCTAAGAAGTTCCGGAGTCATTCAACTTCTTCACCGGCCTTATCTAAACCAATAAATTAAGATTTCATCGTAGAGAAAATAATAGATGTTTGGCTAGATGATTTCCAGGATATTTATCCTCCATCAAGTGTAAACATATACCCACTCATGAATTTTACTTCATTTTACCAAATGATCCAATTTGGATCACTATATCCTTCAATCATTCCAAGAGAATTATTATAATGAAGTGCATAGTGTTGTGTAAGTTTCAGAAAGTCTTGCACATATTTCATTGTCATCCAGTGAGTTTGATTAGGATTACTAGTGAATTGGCTCAGCTTGATAATAGAACATGCTATATCTGGTTGCGTATAATTCATAATATACATTAAACATCCCAACACTCTAGCATTGTCTAATTTAAAGTCAGTTTCACCTTCATTCATTTAAAATGTTAAGCTTCCATCAATTGGAGTTTTGACATCATTGAAATCAAGTAATTTAACTTGTCCAGTACTCTTCCAATATGATTGAGATAATCCTAGTCCTTGAGGAGTTAGTGAGTTCTGATCTCTAAGATAAAATCTGCAATAATCAAGTCCTTCTTATTGACTTGTTGGACAACATGAACTTAGTAGCATTTATATCATCAATATATTTACTCATTATTAACAAGTCATCAACGTGCAAACAAGTAATGAATTCATGATTCAGAATGTTTTTAATGTAGACACATTTGTCAAACTCGTTGATCTTCAATCCATTTTCCAACATCGTTTTGTCAAATTTAGCATGACATTTTTTGGGTGATTGCTTGAGCACATAAAGTGACTTAATAAATTTGAACACTTTCTCTTCTACACTGAGATCTACAAACCCCTCAGGTTCTTCATGTTGTTTTATTCATCCAAATCTCCATTTAAGAATCTTGTCTTCACATCCTTTTGATGGATTTCAAAATCATGCACATCCACTAGTGCTGTTAACACCCTAATAGTGTTACCCTCATTGGAGAGTGTGTATCAAATTAATCCAGACAATCTTTTTATCTATATCCTTTGACCACAAGTCTATTTTTATATTTTTCATATGTCTCATTAAATTTTATTTTCAATTTAAAGATTCATTTTGAGTCTAAAGGTTTATTTTCTGAAGGAAAATCAACGAATATTCAAGTATGATTATTCAAAACTGATTCAACCTCACTATTGATTGCTTCTTTACAAAATGTTGACTTAGAAGAAGACATTCCTGCTTTAAATGTTAAAGGCTCCTTTTTTTCAAGCAGGAGTGCTACAAAATCTAGTTTGAAAGAAGTGGATTTCCATTGACGATTACTACACCTAGGATCCTCGTTATGTAGTGTATTTTCTATTGATTTTCCCATGGTCGTTTATATCTTTCACTTTTATACTCACATTATGTTTTATACTAGATAATTAAGTTAAAAACTCTACATTATCGGACTCAAGTACAGTATTAACATGAAATATAGGATTATCATATTTATGAACCAAATATGACAAGCCTTACTATATATAAAATATAACCTCTCTAAATTAATATAAGCGAGATAATGAAATATTATTATGTTCTAGAGGTGTTATTTAATCGATAAATTAACACTTATTAGCTTCAAGAGTGTTTCGATACAGAAAAAGTTGTTCAGGGATGAAATCCAAAGAATTTAAAAGAACCCACTTGTGAATGTGATTCATGAACTTAAGGTCCTGACTAATGATTTTGGTTACTTTAACAAAATGTACATTAATAACTTATTGGATGGGTGAAAAAGTCACATGTTCCGAGGTCCAAAACTTAGAACAAATTTTGGATATAATTGGAAAACAACATTGATGATAAAGTTGAAAATGATACAATATCTTTGGAACCAATTACACGCAAGGAAATATTTGCATCTAGAAAAGATAACACCAAAACTTTTGGATGCAATAAGAAGAGTTAGATATGGGTTGCAACTAGATTTAAATTTTAACAAAAAATTTAATATAATAGAATCACACTTCACTAAATGTTCTTAGATATATTTGTATTTTTTAAAGAAGTATTAATTTAAAATATTAATTGGACCATATATTTATAAAGGGATGTTCTCAAAACTATATCATCTTATTGTCTTATGGAAATGAATGATTTTGTTCATTGGACCAAGTCGTGAGCGCAGAAAATTATTGTCTTAGAGGGATTATTAATTAACTGAGTATTATTTTAGTGAGGTTTTACTATATGTGTGGGTGTATGTTGTGTGTGTACTGTTTTTCCTTCACTATGATTTTTTCCCGTTAATCTTTTCTTAGTAAAGTTTTAACGAGACACAATATCTATTCTGATATGAACATCCAAGGGGGAGTTCTGTAATATGGATGTCCCCATAAGTATCCTTTTTGTTGTAACATGAAGGTACATAATAGATTTTCTATTGTAACAAACATGTATACACAATATGCATTGCGTTTAAGATAAATATACCCACAACATACTATGTGTTGTAACCTAGTCATCCATATAATGTACTTGGTGCCTAAGTATTTGGATGAAAAAAATAGACATCTATGTATTATACTTGGAGCCCAAGTGTATATATATATATATATATATATATATATATATATATATATATATATATATATATATATAGCCCTCTTCTTTTAACATAACATAAGGAAAGAGTAAGTGAAAAGAAAAACATTCAACAATAATGAAAAGCTAGTACTACTTGTGTCTCTATCTTTCTCATCTTTTATCTTGTCATTTTATTTTACTACACATATTTTATTTTATAAAAAATATATTATTACTAACAAACTGTACAATTTTCCTCCTGAAAAGAAAATATCACCAAACTTTATCAATATTATAGTAAGGACATGTCTCGATTGTTGTGACAATCGAATTTGTCGAGTCATTATAAAATATACTATAATTCATCGGTAGGTCAGACAACCCACAACCTAGAAGGACAAGTAATTGTTATAAGGGTAGAACCAAAGTGGAAGCAAATAATGTATCAGAATAAAAGAAGAAATAAGCGAAGCATAACCTATATAACAAAAATCAAAAGATCTCTCCGAAAACTTTGAAGTAACGATTACAAAGCTACTAGAAAGAATACAAGTCCCAAAAGTGGACCATAACTTATAAAATTGTTCACAATACAAAAGACTAGTCAACTAAATACAAATGGAGACATGTATGATCCAGATACCATGTGCTCAGCCTTCACCTCTGAATACTGTGGTTGTTGGCTCGAACTCAATTTTGATAGTTGGTGCTTGGATCCTCATGAAAAAATTCATGCAGAGTATAGCATGAGTACCAAAATAATAAGAACTGGTAGGCATCATAGGTGACTAAACAAGAAAAGTTAAATCAACATAAAAGACAAGAATTTAACACAATAGAGGTCAAAGAGCAGAAGTCTAATAGAAATGCACACGAATGAAGAAAAAAGCTTAAATGCAGTACGTGAACAACTAACTAAAACATTATTGGACTACCATAACTATAGAAGGTATACTTCTGGGCCAATTTATGTAAAACCCTAACGGCCCATAAGCTTGACAGGTACACAACAGAAATACAATTACAAAGAACAAAACCTTGTGAATCTAGAGATGCAGAGTGTGTAGTCTGAATCATAAACCATGGGTATGCCTCCCAAAAAACATAAAAGAGCATTTCTGGAATCTCAAACCCAGATAGGCCACCCAAAAGAACCAATAACAACCAATAAATAGGTAGGTGAAAAGTACCACAATTAGCAATAAATAGCCTAACATTAATTAGCATTTAATAGACAAATTAAAAAAAAGCACAAAATGGCACAAATTAATTAATGATTTTTTTATAGTTTTTTTGTCGTATAACCAAAATCACTCAAAAACAAAAATAATAGAAACATACAAAATTATATACAATACGTAACTGCCTAAAAACATAAATTATGTAGTTTCGTATATTTTTTATTCCTTATTTGATAATAAAAAATTCAATTGTATACTTGATGATATGTAGAGGAATGGTGTATTCATTCACTTAGTATTCCTATACATTTATAGTTATGTTATCTCGTCCAATGTAAACATATTAAGAAATTAAACACTTTATGTATTCATTCACTCATGGTATGTATATATTGCATTGAATTTTTTTAAAATCAAGAAGACCATGTATACATTGCATTCATGTATGCATATCCGTGTATTCATTCTCTTGAAAATTATATACATTACAGATTCCTCCTTCAAAAAATGAGGATTGCACATGAAATATAAAATTCTCAATAGAAAACACACAAGTTGAATCGGATAACGATAAGAACTTACATGACCATAAAATTTAGAGTTATGGATGGGGATTCCACAAAATTAGAATCAGAATCTCCAATTTTATGAATAATCCTAGGATAAGTTTCTTAAACATGACAATTGATACCCACAATTAATTACTATTACCTAAATTAGATATAACCTTCAATTTCAAATTAAAACATAAAAAAAATCCGACGACAATACAAGAGGGGGTCAAACATAGGCTAACAAGTAGAGAAATTGATGGGTAAATATCAACAAACCATTAAGAATTTGAAAGAGAAAGAGAAAAAATAAACCATGAATGAATGTTTTTATAGAACTAAATATGTAAAACTAATAAACAAGAAAGCAAATCATCTTTTATTCAAAGAAATGAAGAAGATAATCAATAAAGAAACATGATTTACAAGAATATGTGTATGTATGGCATAGAATAGAAAAACCACTTCCCAATAAAAAAAAGACATAATGCTACCATCTTTTAAGATGATTAATTTAATTTAAAAAAAACATCCCAATATATGGGCTAATAATTGCAAAATTTGATTTTTAAAAACCTTTTTTTTTTTGTCAATCAAATAAAAAGAGGCTATATGTTTCCAATTAGTAAAATGGGATGTCTTGTTGTGCCATTTTTCTAACTTTTATTTGCGATCAGTAATAGGCTGCTGAAAAATCTCATATCCAATTCATTGTCATAGGTCCACCATGGAACGTCGTCAATACGAAGTTAATCAATACAACACTCCAAGACTGAACCGAATTCAATCCCAAACAATTGAACAAAGCTCAACATCTCAACCTTCAACCACCAGGGTCGTAGAAAAATTGAGTTATGGATAATTGGTCATTTATATTCTGAATGTAACATCTATATTTTAGGTAAAATTGATCTCAAATTGAAATAGGTAAAGCCTTGATAATATTTTAGTCATTAAGAAAAACTTATTTTCGAAATGCCTTTTCGTAATGAAAAGTGAAAACCCTTCTAATATTCTAAGTATCATAAATAAATGTTTGTGCCCCCAAACTCTCACTTACCATATCTTCCCTCTACTTCCCTATATGCATAGCAGAGGTAGAAGTAGTCCCTAGGGTTTACATCTCGCCGCTTACAATTTACAACATGCTCCAATGACCTGGCTTGCATTGTTTTAGGTGCCTTACATGAATTAGGTTAATCAACCTTCCTTTTCCTAATATGTTCCATCGCACTATTTGTAGGATTCAAATCATTGTTCATACTTGTTATAGAGTTTTATGTGGATAGTTTGATGTTGTATTTCTACTAGATGAGTTTAACTGCTTTGATATCCTTTACTTGATTCGAGAGTTTGTATAGAAACATGATTGTCTATCTACACAAGGTACGGGTAACATTATGTAAGTTTTTATAGTTAGATGAGTTTAATTCTGTCAAGTTGACATTATTCTGGAATAATTTTAGTGATTAGGCTTTCTCAAAGCCAAGGGTTTATCAAAATAGTCCCTTGTGGCTAAGCACACAAATAACTTATGCACTTTTAATCATATTATCTATTAAAGTGCTTTTGGATAAAAACAATTTGTGTTTTGTGTTGTATGTGCTCAAAGTGACTTCCTTTTTTAGGCACAACACGTTGAATTTATAAAGGATCTCTTTTTTTTTTGTCCTTTAAGCCTCCAAGAATCCTCTCGCCAAATGGGCTACTAGAAACTTAAAAATTTATATTCCTTCAAAACACATACAAACAACCCAAAGAACAAAAAAGGGGGAAAATAAAGAATAATGGGAATGACGTCCCTCACCCGTCTAATTTTCCTTCTACTAGACCAAAATTATTTCTCTGCCTATCAAGGTTTAGCATATTGGAATAAATCACCTAATGTGTTTTTTGTCCTTTTTAGGATCCAAACTCTTGTCTCCATTATATTCGTTCATTTCTTTGTTCCCTAGTTTATGGCGGTGTGTGCATGGGGCTGACAACCACTTTATTTTTGTCTTCGTTTTCTAGTACAGTATTGAAAAAGGTGTACTTAACCCCTGAAACAAGGGTAGGAATATGGTGAGTGATTTACCTCGTTGAATGTGCATACATAAGGGAAATTAGGTCAGATAAAATTCAAAGGATGAATATTAATAATAAGGATGCATCTAACGTTGTGGTACTTACAATTATTAGTTTAGAACTAAATACATATATATTTTTTTAATCCATTTGTGCTTATCTAAGTCACAACCTTTAAAACCCCAAAAGTTGAGTTGCAATTTTGGAATGATTACAATCTGGTCTGTAGTCCTCTTTCGAGTAACAATATTTTAGAGAGATATAGTTTCACTTTAACCATCTAGCGGACGGATTCTTGGTGTGCGGTGAGCCCAAAAAGGTATCTAATGTATTGCACTAAGATTTTAGTTTTATGAGCTTACTGGTTTTATTTTATTGTTTGTCTGTGTAGTTGTTCATTTTACTCAACTGTGAATCAATGGCATGTTGAACGAGGGATTCTTTTACATAGATTAAATTCTCACTTGTGAACTCATTATGTCTAGTAAAATTAAGCCATTCTTAATAAATAAGTGTTCTCAAAGGTGATCGCCTTGTTTTTGGTTTGCTTACTTGTACTCAGTTGAACTATCAATTAGTGTTCTCAAAGGCTATCGCCTTATTTTTGGTTTGTTTACTTCTTTCCTGTGTAGTCAGCTGTGTGCACAGTCTTAGTTTTTTGTATGCTTTGTTATTTAATTTCTACATATTACTGCAATATGCCTATTATTTTTTTAAGAAAAAATTCTAGTCATGCCATATTTATTTCTCCCAAACTCAATTTAGTTTATAACTATTCTAAAACTATGAAATACATTTGCTAATATGTTATTGCGATTGAAATTTTGGATATGTATATATGCAATAAAATATTTTGGATATCGATATATTAAAATATTTTGGAAATCTATATATTAAAAAAGGCAAGTGCATCGCCGCACGGCGTGGCAGACCCATGTTGCTTTTCGCCATCTAAAGCACTTCTATTAATATTTATATCCCTATTTCTTTTATTTGGGTGGGGATATGGGGGGGGGAGTTGAGTAAGAATGACGTAATGTTTTATCTTTCTATAGGATCATAAAAATCTCTGTATCCTTTTTGTTGATTTTTTTTATATTTTACTGATTAGGTTCTTTTCCATTTTGATTCAGCAAACCTGTTTACTCTGTTGTATTTAGTCTGAATGGTCAATCCATAGCAATTAGGTCATTGGATAAATGCCTGAGTATATGGTTAGCGAAGGACAAAGATTATAAAAACTTACAATGACAATAACAATATTTTTTATGTTTATTGAAACAAGGAAGGAAAAAAGGTCGCAACTTCTTTTGCAAACAACAAGCTTTTTATGTTTGATATTTGACTGTAGAAGTTGGAGAATAGCGCTTTCAAAGGATTTGGGAACACAAAGGCGGGAATTTCACAATTCAAGAAATCTACCTTGCAGAAATGGAGATTGTAGATATTCTTCTTTTGATTATTCACACGGTATCCGGTTTAACCACTACAAGCCTAAGTTTAGATCAAATTCATAGCGATTTAGTCAACCCTAATTTTGGTTAACTAGACACCATGTGAAATATCAAACAAAGCTTATATACAATCTGCATTCTACAAGGCAGAATATCTTAAATTGTCAAATTCCTGCCTCTTTCTTCCCAAGTTCTTTTTAGATTAATCCTCAACCTCTACGATCAAATATTAAACACACAAATCTTGGTACTTGCAAAAGAAGTTATGACCTTGATGCATTCCTTGTTCCAACACACTTTAAAAGTATTGCTATCACCATTGTATGTTTTTACAATCTTGGCCTCCTTGACAAATCACATATTCATACATTTATCAAATGATTCACTTGCCAAGTATTCACTGCATGGACTAAATGCAACAAAGTAAAGAAGCTTCCTGGATTAAAATAGAAGATAACCTACTTAGTTAAAAAACAAAATATTGGGTCATGATAGAGGTCATAAATATGAGTCCAATGAGTTAAACTATTTTATTAGATCATTAAGAATAATTTCTTGAACTACTGTTCCTTATTATCCTACATGAAATGGTTTCGCGAAAAATAAAAATAGAACTTTTGTTGATTTTGACTTATATAGAATTTCATGCTTACTGAGCCAAGTGTACCTATAAATTTATGGATGAAACTATTTTGACTGGTTGTTATGTGTTTGAGTTGTGTGCCTTGTAAAAAGAGTAAATTAAAACGTTTGAGTTGTCGAAAGGTCGCTAACCAAGTTTGAGATATTTATGAGTTTTGAATTATCTAACTTCTGTGAGGCTAATTGATCTTAAAATTACAAAATTGAGTAAGAAAGTTACTACTTGTGTTTTTATTGGGTATGCTTCAACTAGTAGAGGTTATATATATTTTTGAATCTTGAAGATAATATTATAATAGAATCTGGTGATGTTATTTATCATGGTAATAAACTTTAATTTTAAAAATAGTGGGGGTTAAAGGAAAGAACAAAATATTTTGTCGCAACCATGTTCTTTTACTTCTACTTCTACTTCTACTTCTACTTTGATACAAAATATTGATGATTTTTCAGTTACGAAGAAGTAAACGAGCTAAAGTAGAAAAAGATTTTGATCCTAATTTCATGTATTTAAATGTTAGATTTGAACCTTTCACGTTACAAGAAGTTTTAATTTACATGATTCTACTCTTTAGAAAGAGATTGTAATGAGGAAATGAAATTCCTAGTTTCTTATAAAACTTGAAAATTTATTGACTTACCATCGGGTTGTAAATAAATGAATGCAAATGGGATTTAAGAAATAAAATTGAAATGGAAAGATTCTATTTATAAATATAAGGCTAGACTAGTTGCTAAATGATTTAAGCAACTAGAAGGCCTATAATTTTTTGATACTTATGGTTACAATTTTTTATTTCCATATTCATCAAATGGATGTAAATCTATTTATAAAAACTAGAGACCTGAATGACGAAAATTATATGGAACAACTGAGTATTTTGTGAAGGAAGACCAAGAAAGCGAAGTGTCAAAACATACTAAATTCCTATATTACTTGAAACAGGCACCGACACAAAGACATGAAAAAGTTTGATTTCTACATGATTCAAAATGGTTCAGAAACATAATGAGTGTGATAAATTCATGTATCATACATCTTGATATAATTTACATGGTATTATTTGCCTATATATTGATAATTTTATTGATCTTTTACTCTTAATGTATTTATGAAGCTAAGAAAAATTATTAGAAATCATTTTGATATGCAAGATCTTGGTGAGACAAATTTTATTCTTGGAATAAAAATTACAAGAACATGTGATGAAATTTTCGTTAACCTGTCACATTATGTGGAGAAATTTCTTTAAAAAATATAATTTTCTTGATTGCAAAGCATGTTGTAACTTCTTTTTATTCTACTATTCATTTATTTCCTATTCAAAGTGAAAATGATGTGATAAATTAAAAGGAATATGCTAGCTTTATTGAAAATTTGAGATATATGATATATTGCACTAGGCATGATATGGCATATAAGTTAGGAATACATAGTTGGTACACAAGAAATCTAGGTAAGGAACATTGGAATGTTATAACAACAGTTAGTAAAATAATTAATTGGGAAAAAACTTGTGTTTTGCTCTACAAAAAAGATAATGTTGTACTTGAAGACTTTTCTAATGTAGATTGAAAACTTTATCAGGTTATTCATGTTCCACCACTAGTTAAATTTTTACATTGGGTGGTTTTACTATTTTTTTGAAAATAAAAAAAAATCAAGAAATAATTGTTAACTCTACTATAGAGGTTCAACTAATTGCTTTAGCATGAGCTTGCGAAGAAGCAAATTGGTTGAAAGATTTATTAATTATGCTTGTTGTTCATCTTGCATTACAAACATATTTCAAACAAAACTTTGAACATCTTTGTAAGATAACAAAGTTTAAGAATATTTTCACAACTAGAAAAGTAAAACTAGTAGCAAAACTAGAATCAGAAACAAATTAAAAAAAATATACGAAATATATTCCTTAAAGAAGAATTGTTGTTAATATGTGTCTAAAGAATATTACTGATTCCAACAAACTTTGCAGAAACACGAAGTTAAAAAGTTTAATGAACTAGTGAAGAACAAAAGAATAGAAGAACTGAAATTAATTCACAAATCTAAAATTTGTAATACACGTACCAGAATTTGGGAAATTTTTTATAGAAAAAATATCATGTCCACTGAACTCACAGTGTCCCCTTAAGAAAATTATTCCCCTCTAGTATCCGAGGTTTGATTTGAAATATGACCTCCCAGGGTAAAATGATCTCAATCACCAGAGTATAGATACAAAAAACTCCGGTATCAGCGAACCACTCAACGGCAGTAAAGTACACTTAGAATACTAGATTTAATAGTTGAAGAAGAAATCCATGAATTCTACATTCAAAATGAGAGGAAATCCCTCAATTTATAGAAAACAAAAGGTGGTGCGAAAAGGTTATTATTGTGCCTTATCGGAAAGGTCACAAACCTTTGGAAAAGTCAAAATCTGTCATCTTGTATTTCAAACATACTTAGAACAAAACTTTAAACATCCTTGTAAGACAATAAAGTTTAAGAACATTTTTACAACTAGAAAATTAAGACTAGTAGCGAAACTAGAATAAGAAACAGATTAAAAAATATATATGAAATAATTTTCTTAAAGAAGAATTGTTGTTAATGTGTCTAAAGAATCTTACTGATTCCAACAAACTTTGCAGAAACATGAAGTTACCAAGTTTAATGAACCACTAAAGAACGAAAGAATAGAAGAATTGAAATTAATTCACAAATCTAAAATTTGTAAAAGACGTACAAAACTCTGGAAAATTTTTAATGGGAAAAATATCAAGTCCACTGAACTCACAGTGTCCCCTTAAGGAAATTTTTTCCCTCTAGTATCCGAGGTTTGAATTGGAATATGACCTCCCAGGGTAAAATAATCTCAATCACCAGAGTATAGATGCGAAAAACTTTGGTGTCAGTGAACCACTCAACGGCAGTAAAGTACACTTAGATTAATAGATTTAGTACTGGAAGAAGAAGTCCATGAATTCTATATTTAAAATGAGAGAAAATCCCTCAATTTATAGAAAATAAAGGGTGTTGCGAAAAGGTTCTTATTGTGCCTTACCGGAAAGGTTACAAACCTTTGAAAAAGTCACAATCTTTCAAAAGGTCATCACCTCTCATAAAAGTCACAACTTTCCATAAAATTCACAATTTTTCATAAAATTCGCCACTTTTCATAAAAGTCACAACTTTTAATAAAAGTCGCAACATTTCGTAAAAGTCACAACTCTTCATAAAAGTCGCAACCTTCATTTTCCATTCACACATTTTTAAAACCCAACAATCACCCGCATGAATGGGTAATGACTCGAAAACAGAGAAACGGACAAGTATGTGTACTTTACAAGCAAGAATTAATTGCATCTGTATAAGTAGGTTTCCCCTTGGACTTTATGTAGTGAACATATATCGGATATGCTCGATCAATCGATAAATGCGATATCTTTGAATCGTTTGGTGTATACTTAGACAACCACCTGTCACACAATTAACCCTTTACTGTTTATGATTCTTATGATTGTGTTCGTTTTAACCATGAACTCCTCCTGGTTTCATGAGTGTATAGAGATGGGCTTTTTACAATCATCTTCTTTGAAGCATCTTACACTTCACACTCACGTAGGTGATTTCTAACCGTGTTATCGCGTAGATACACTATTTGATCAACTCTGCCAAACATAGCGAAGCATTAAAACCATTAAGCTTTATTAACTCATTAAAAAGTCTTAAAGTTATATCCTTGTCCCTGAGCATTGTCTTTATCATGAGAATGGATTGAGTTTATTGACAATGTCGAACCGTCATTCACAACTTTGTTTTTCTCCTTGAATCTAGCTCTTGGGATCTCCAGTCTGCTAGATAGAGTTACCCCCATGATGACTTGTCCTAAGCCGTAAATTGATTCCCTTAGATGATCTTTTAACTTTCTCTCAAGTTAGGTCTTTTTGTAAGTGGATCCGACACATTATCCTTTGACTTTACATAGTCAATTCTTATAATTCCATTAGAGAGTAGTATTCTAACGGTATCATATCTATGTCGTAGATAATGAGACTTTCTGTTATGCGTCATGATTCATGCCCTACCTATTGTATCTTGACTATGAAAATTTATGCAAACTAATGCCAATGGTTTGAGCCAAAATAGAATATCTATCAAGAAATTCCTGAGTCTTTCAACTTATTCACCGACCTTATCTGGAGCACCTAGCTCAAAGATCATTGTAAAGCTAGCGATACATGTCTCTTTTGAAGTATTTCTAAGAGACTGCTCCTCTACCAACAGTAAATACATACCCACTCGTGAATTTTACTTCATTCATCCGATGATCCAATTTGCATCACTATATCTTTCTATATTGTTTGATATTGTAATAATGCAAGACATAGTTTTATGTATTATTTTATATAATTCAATACTCTATTTATTTTCATCTAATGAATTTATTTGGGATCATTTGTGAACCGACTCTGTTTAAAATAGCAAATTTTATATCTGATCGCACAAACCATATGATATACATCATACTTCCCAAAACTCTGGCACAATCCAATTGTGAGTCACTTTTGTTTTCAGTATTTTGAAATGCAAAGATTACATTTATTGGAGACTTGACAATATTGACATTCAAATATTTGAACTAGTTAAGTCCTTTTAAATGCAATGAGACCGTGAAAATGCTAAACATTATGGAGTTCTATGAATTTGTATATCTAAGATCGCATTAGCAACTCCAATAATTTTCATTCCACTTACTTTATACTATACGTTTAGTAGCATTTATGTCATTAGTGTCTCTATTGATGATTAACATATTACCAATATACAAACAAACAATGACCTTATGATATTAGTGTGAACACATTTATCACTTCCATCATTCTTCAATCCATTTTCCGACATGGTTTGATCAAATTATGTCATTGTTTGGGAGCTTCTTTTAGTCCATAATGTGACTTAACAAGTTCATATACTTTCTTTTATTTACCAGGAATCACAAAACACTTGGGTTGTTCCATATGAATTTCTTCCTCCAATTGTACATTTAAGAAAGTTCTTTTCACATTCATTTGATGAATTTGGAGGTCATATACCACACTAATAATTTTTGCATACGAATGGATGTAAATTCTAATTACTAACGAGTATGTATATCGACAAGATCAAAACCTTGGTTTTTTTTTCTAAAGCCTTTGACACAAAGTCTTGCTTTATATTTTTCAACAATTCCATCAACTGTTATTTTCCTTCTAAAGATTCACTTTGAACCCAAAGGTTTATTTCTTGAATATTTTTTATTGACACCACCTTTCCAATGGATGAGTCTATAGAAGACATGAGAAATGTTACAAAATAATATTCGAAGGAAGTAAATGTTCTTTAACATTTACTAAGCCTCTGAATCACTTTATTAAGTACATTATCCTTTTCATTTCGTAGGCCCTTAAAACCCTTCTCTAGACTACTCAAGTCTAATTTTACAATCCACACTCATAGGTTCTATTTTTAATTTTTTTGAGAAATAGGGACTTAGACTTTGACTAGATACCCCCACACTTTGAAATATTTCAAGTTGAATTTCCTTGCTTTCCATTTCTCATATGGAAAAGATTGTATCCTGATCAAACAAAATCGCTTTCTTTCTAAAAAGACAAAAAATTTTGTTGTTCCCTTTTGAAGTAAAGATAGTTCCTACACACAAGTTTTGTGTAAACCCGAACTTATAAATAATGCATCCATCATTTCTTTCAACGTTCAGTTTTTCATTAGATTGAGGTGAATATAACAGCAGTTTGATGGATATTCCACTTTCCAAATATATTTCTGCACAATGAGATTTATACTCTCCATTCTTATCACTTCTTATATTTTTCACACTGATATTCAACTTTGATATTACATTGTCTAGACATTTATATTGATTCATCCTTACCATTTAGCATATAGACATAGCCATTTCTAATGCAATATTCAATAAAAGTTACAAATACTTTTTCCCACCATGATATGGTGTAAACTTCATATCACAAATGTCATTGTAAATCAATTTTAAGGTATTATAATTCCTTTCACAGATATATAAGAATGCTCAACATACTTTGATTCCACAAAAACTTGACATTTATTTCTTGCACTCAAAGTTAGAGAAAACTTCTAAGCTGATCAGTTCTTTACAAGGTTTTGTAATTGACATGCCTCAAGTGTTCATGTCACAAACATTGACTCAAGCAAGTAAGAACAAATAAAAACATTGAGTTCGAAAAGCTCTTCGCGAGGTAGCTTTTTCCTCACTAATATTTTGTTCCTATTTCTTACAATTTTGTGTGATACAAACATTGTTTAGATTGTCAAATGTCTTTTTCAGAAGGAAATTTCCATAACTTTCAATATGATTGCTATAGACCTACCCGTGAACAAAGTTTCATCGGGTTCAATAAATACAGTGTAGTTCAAATGTTATTTTTACAAAAACATAACAAATGACTATTCACCAATATTTATGTCTATGCAAATACTTTTATCATAATAGACATACCTTTTCACGATAAATCACAATATTTTAAGTGATATTTTTTTCCATAAAAGAACACAATTATTTTGAACAACTATATATATAATTTGGATGTTTCATACTAGTCACACTGTATACTAGTAATAGAGAAACTCAACAACCACAATACAAAATATACTCGAAGAATTTTTTGGGTATAACATAATACAAAGTATCATTGAATTTCATATATATTTTGCTCCAAAGTTAAATTAGACACCAAGTCTAATCATAAGCAAATAATTCTCACATTTCAAATGTGATCTCAAAAATATTTTTCAAGTATTTGAATATAGTTTTTCCACATATTTTAATGTTGAAAACATTATTCTACGAAAGAATTATAGTACTGCAATTTTCTTTGACAGTGTCTACACAATGTCAAAGTTCATTCTATAGAGACACAAAATCACAAATTCTAAGTCACTGGTATTTTTCCTCTATCATAAATAGACATACCACTTAGTATTTTAAATACTACCAATAAGGACAAAAAAATTGTACAATTTATTTCTATATTACATTGAAGTTTATAGAAAATCAAAGGTACAACACTAACTTATTATATAAAGTTTTCATATTTTTCAAACCAATTGCATAATCAAATTTATCAATAGTATAAAACCACAAGAGTTTTTAGTCTACAAAAATCATACGCACTAACATTTCTCATGGAGTACAAAACTAAAAAAGTCTTTTTTTTCTCCAAACAGAATCACACATAACCTTTATCACATAGAAATATTTTTTTTATCAAACAGTCTTCAAACTATAACATTTTGACATACTATTTTATGAAACAAAAATATTCATCTCTCATTTTTGCAAACTAAAGTATTTTAAAAGTAACAACGATTGCGAAGTAAAATTCATTCCACAAGATATGGTTTGTAGAACTTTTTCCAAAGATACACATAGTAAAAAAATCAAAGATGATAACTCTTAGAAACTATTTTCCTCCTTAAATAATTTAATAAGAAAGTTACCTGGTAATCTTTAAACAGAATACCATAAAAATTTTCTGTTACATTCTCACTTCGACCTTACTAAAAAAAGCAACAAACTATGGAGAGGTAATGCATTTATCTTCTACTTCCATGATCATATTTTCTCAATCAGTAGAATACAGAAAATACTAACAGTATATTAATTTCCGTAAGATTGTTGTTCATCTTGTATTACAAATATACTTAGAACAAAATTTTGAACATCTTTGTAAGACAACAAAGTTTAAGAACATTTTCACAACCAGAAAATTAAAACTAGTAGTGAAACTATAATCAGAAACAGATTAAAAAAATATATGAAATATTTTTCTTAAAGAAGAATTGTTGTTAATAATTGTCTAAAGAATCTTACTGATTTCAACAAACTTTATAGAAACACGAAGTTATCAAGTTTAATGAACTAGTGAAGAAAAAAAAAAGAAAAACTGAAATTAATTCACAAATCTAATATTTGTAGAACACGTACCAGAATCTGGAAAAAAAAATTAATAGGAAAAAGATCAAGTTCACTAAACTCACAGTGTCCCCTTAAGAAAGTTCTTCCCCTCTAGTATCCGAGGTTTGATTTGAAATATGACCTCCCAAGGTAAAATGATCTCAATCACCAGAGTATAGATACCAAAAACTCCGGTGTCAGCGAACCACTCAACGGCAGTAAAGTACACTTAGAATACTAGATTTAGTAGTCGAAGAAAAAGTCCATGAATTATATATTTAAAATGAGAGGAAATCCCTCGATTTATAGAAAACAAAGGGTGGTGCGAAAAGGTTTTTGTTGTGCCTTACCGGAAAGGTCACAAACCTTTGGAAAAGTCATAATCTTTCAGAAAGGTCATCACCTTTCATAAAAGTTACAACTTTCCATAAAAGTCACAATTTTTCATAAAAGTCGCAACTTTTCATAAAAATCCAAAAAAAATTTATAAAAGTCGAAACATTTCAGAAAAGTCACAACTCTTCATAAAAGTCACAACTCTTCATTTTCCATTCACACCTTTTTAAAACCCAACAATACCTTCTTTTGAAAAATAAATTCCTCATATTTTAACTAATTGTGATAGCACTGTTGTAATTGATAGAGTTCAAAATTATTATTACAACGTTAAATTCAGACCTATAAGGAGGAAATATTCTAATATGAGTTCATATTTGACAAGTAATACCATTAATGTTATTATGTTGAATCGTAGAATAATATTTTTTTCCTCTTACTAATTCCTTAACAAGAGAAAAAGTATGGAGCATATCGAGGGGCATGGGGTTAAAGTCGATAAATCCTGGAGTCATATATGAGGAATCTAAACATGGGGACTAGAGATACTACAACCAAGTGCAATTGGAAAACGAATTAGATGATGACTTGTTGTAAAAATGCACTATTTTCTATTCGGTCCCTACGATTTGAGTGCACTTTTTTCTATAGTAAATTATGGAGGCTGAGTTTAAAACCTTGTAACGAAAAATATGTAGCATGTATGGATGGATGCTTAACTTAGTCGAGAACTTTTGACAGATTTCCCCTATCCGAGTATATAACTAGGCCGCTTCCTATAAGAATTTTGTTTATTCTCAAAGTACTCATGAAATCGGGATAGCACATGGTTGTAATTCGCTAACTTATATTTTATGGCAACACCTTGATTATGACATTCAAGTAAAAAATATTGTTTTACTGAGTGAAGGTTTAATGCAGATGTTTTGCCACAAACTTACACCCTAGACATGGTTGGTATTGATCAAAAGCATTGTTGGTCCCAATCGAACCTTTGTCCTGATTAACTATGTTAGATATGACTTTATAGAATATACGGAATCTTCAATAGATTAGAATTTCAAAACATTTAAAGAACTTAAAACCATTGTATGAGAATACTTAATACATATAGTAAATGTTAAGAAAAAATATTTCAGTAAGTATTGAAACTATCGAACTTCCTGTCCATGAAGCCTCTATAGTCTAAAGATAGGTGATGGAACAAGACACAACACCTTAAAATTCTACTAAAACTAAACAATAAACTAGAGTTCTCCAAAAGCAATGAGGTCTCACTAAAATTTGATGAGTGAATGTGTTAATCTCAATGGATTGCTTGTTAATTATCCTAAGAACCTGAATTTGCATCATAAAATAATACAAGTTAAAAGACATCAGAACGTACGGTATGTAATAGTGTTATACAAAATAAACAATTGAATTGAAAGAGTTTGAAAGTAACCTGGAAGTGTAGCTTGAAGATGAGGTAAAATCATTTAAGCTTTACAATATAGGATACGGAACAGAAACAATAATACAGAAGTATGCCCCGTTGCGAGAGCAATATTACACCTTGTCGGAGTATATAGGACAACTATAATATATCGATTTATACCATATGCCTTTTAAAGAGGAAGTGAGGATTCACCTGAAAGTTGATACGATCACTACATGAAAACATATTATTGCTATGAAATCTAAGCTATGAATCTGAAAATCGTAGCTATTACTTAGTAGAAGCCATAAAAATTTAAATTTCGTGGCTATCTAAAAAAATCTTTAAATTTCATAGCCACAAATATTAAGTTGACAAAGCTAAATCATTATATTTGCTATAATTGCTAACAATAATGGCAATAATTATTAAAAAAAAAAAAAAAAAAAAAAACTACAATTTTACTGCTACAATCAAATTTAATAACTATTATAATCTGTTTGGTATGCAATAAAAGTAATTACAGCAATAGTAACCTTTTAGCCATAGTAAGTTATTTGAAACAAAAATATTGTAGCTAAATAAATATTTTTGCTTCAAGTTATAAAAAGACCATAGTTATTTGAAACAAAAATATTGTAGCTAAATAAATAATTTTGCTTGAAGTTCTAAAAAACGTGACAGTAGTTAAATGAAAGTCTTACACTTTTTGCTATAGTAATATTTTGTAACATTATTATTTTTGCCACAAATTTAAAATTACCATTGGAATAATAATTTTTTAGCTACAATAACCTATTTGAAGAAATACTTGTAACTAAATAACTAATTTAGCTTCAAGTTATAAAATTTTGTGGAAATAATTAAATGAAAAAATCATGATTTTCTTCTATAATAAAATTTTATATCTAATTATTAATTTTTACCATGAGTTTGTTATCGTAATAATAATAATCTTTTTAGCCACAATAAATTATTTTACAACAGTTATAGCTACTTTTTTTCAAGTTATAAAAGTTGTTGCTTATGCAAAATATCATCGTATCATTTCCATTGTAGTAAAATTTTATAGTTAATTATTAAAAAAATTCACGATCATGTTGATACTTGTTTAAGAATTAGTAACCTTTTGTCCATAATAATAATTAGCAATTTAAAATAAAATTTTATAACTAAATAAATATTATGTTTTGAGTATCAAAATATTGTTGGCATAATTAACTTGATAGTTATAATTATTTCTGAAGACAAACTGATACAACAATGTTAGCACAATTGAGGTTATACATTTTATCTGAAATGAGGTGAAGCGTACTTACGTTGTGTTGACAATTCATGTTATACGACTCGGACGTCTTCAATCGAACAATACATTTATCGACCTAGCTTAATAAGAAATTTAATCTTTCAATCAATTTAATTTTATAAGATCATAATTTTTAATTTATAAATATATTTAAATAAATTGAAGTTATGAAAAAAATAGAAATTATGTCAAATTAATGTGATGTAATTGTACTTTTTAATATATATATATATATATATATATATATATATATATATATATATATATATATATATATATATATATATATATATATATATATAGAAAAGGACATTTTTGACCCATTTTGTAACTGTAAGGGCATTTGTGAACCAAGTATTGATTACACGGACATTTTTTTTTTTTCACATAGTTTAAGAGCATTTTGACCCTTTTTCCTATTTTTAAAGCAAATTACAAACAGTAATTGAAAATTAAGTATGATTCTCTATTCCATTTTAGTTGTTTATTTTTCCCTAGACACGATCTTTAAAAAAATCATAAATAAGAAGGATAAAATAAGAATAAATAAACAACTAAGAGGTATAATTTTACTACTTTACCCAATAATTCTTTCAATCTTAAATTTAACAAACTTGATTACACTTTTTAAAAGAATAAAAAAGAATGTCAGGAAAATTGAGAATATGTAATTAATTATATCTTGATTTTATAAATTGATAATTAATTTCGGATAACTATTTTTATTAATGAGTACAACTAATATGAGTTGATGGTCTCTCTGGAACATTCTCTCTACCTACACGAGATAGTGGTAAAACTTGATACACGTTATTCTTCTTAGAATTTACTTATGAGATATCACTAGAGATATTATTATTGTTGTTGTTGGACAACTAATATGAGACTTATGAAGTATAAGTTAATAATATAATTTTAAAAGGAGAATAGATAACAAAATTAAATAATTAATAAAAGACCAAGGAAAATATATTATATAAATAATTGATTTTTTCCATTGACTAAAAGCAAAGTATAAATTTGTTATTACTAAGTATGTATGTATATATATATATATATATATATATATGTATTTATTAATTCTGTAAAATGTAATAGAATTTGTAAAATAAAAAAGTAAAAATTATACATTATACTAAAATAACTCTCAGCCGAACCCCCCCCCCCCCCATTTAGATCCAAAAATCTCCCCCTAAAAATTTAAAATTGCAAAAGATCAAACTCCCCCCCCCCCCCCAACAAATATCATAATTCAATTAACAAATACCTAGATATAATTTCCCTTCTTCCCTTATATTTCTTGTTCGTCCCCTCCCCTCACCCTTTCTTATCTCAATTTTTTTGTTCAATTTTTTTTTTTTAAAATATTTTGTTGATTTCTCTTTTGTAGGTTTTAAATACTATTTCTCAAGCAAATGAAATAAGCTTTTACAATACGAGTTGTTTTGTTTTTCCTTAATTTTATGCTTTATATTTTCTATTATGTATATGTTTAAGAAAAGCACAAATAATTTATCATGCATAATTATATTTTATATTTTTGTAAAAATTGTTGTCATGAATTGAATTGATAGGTTTCGTATTATATTGTATATGTTGATTAATATAAGGTAATTTTCTAACTAAGTATGAATTTATAATTGATACTGAAATTTGAGATCTATATCTACAGATTTTAAGAAGTTTAAATATTACATGCTTGTTTGCTTCTTGATTTTCTTTGTATTAGTTTTTGGTTTTTATTTGGTTAATATTTTTTGTAAAAAGATTATCCAAGAAATTTTTTTTCCTCTTTATAATTTCAAATCATTATTTTCTTGGTGCTAAGTTACTTTGTCATGATTGATAGGTATATTTAGGGAACAAGAGCATATAAATGATAAATTGGGATCGATGTTGAACAAATTAAGATTCAAATAATTTGAAGATTGTGGAAGGAAAGATAGAGGAAGACCATATGTTTCCTTGGATGCAAACAAGATGGTGTCTTCCAAGAATTGCATATTGTGATTAATCTCACAATTATAAAATGAAATTATATTTACTTAAAAATTATTTTGAAATCTCAAAAATGTATTTGTGGTTACGTTATGTAATATGTTTGACCAACATCCTTTAATTCATAGTATTTAAATTGTTGAAATTTATTTTTTAGCTAAATTATAAAAATTCTTGTGATTAATAATGCTTATGACAGTATTCTTCGATTTCTAACAATGAATCTTTATAGTTATGGCTAAATCTATATGTAATTATAAATTCATTTTTATTTTTTATAGAAAATTTAAAATATTATCTATAATTTATGTATGTCATGACAAAAAAAATTAAATTAACTTGGTGAAAAATACTTGTAGCAAACACTTTAATTTTATAGCTAATAGATTTTCTAATTTGTAGCTAAGTACAAGTACTATTGCCGCAAAATTAAAAATATAAAATAGCCACAAATTTTAAAGTTTCGAAACAAATAAGTTAAGCCATTTGCCACAATAGAATGTATTGTGTTTACAATATAAAAATTGCTATAGATCTAATTTATTGTGGCAAAAGAATAAAATTATTTGTTACAAGTATATATTTCATAGCAAGATTTTTTTACTATCATAGCTATAACATAATTCTTTTTGTAGCTATAAGTATTAGTCATTAGCCACAGACTATGTAAAGTTTATAGTAAACTTTTATCCACCCTACATCTTGCTACCAACGAAAATTTTTATATTTAGCTATAATGTGTTTTGTAGCATTAAGAGCATTTTCTCGTAGTGGATCCTATCCTACGGTTGTTTTGTAGTTTATGGGAATTCAAGTAAAAATAAATTGTTACTCAATTTGGTGCTCTATAGTATTTCCCGAATAACAAATATAAGTTATGCTTAATAGCCTGTTTAAGGAACTGGTCTTTATTTCCCTTTAATTTACTGAAATGATTTTTAGAAAATCAATTATTCTTTTTTCTTCTCAATTGCCAAATAAAATATATGAAACAATTCATGCTATTTTAAAAACCCTTTTCAAGTCATGCATTTAAATGCTCATGGACTCACTTTTCATGTCCGAAATAAATGTATAGGAAAAACTCAAATAAAAAGTGTCACGCTCCGAGTTACCCTCGAGATGCAGACACGTAACTTAGGATCACAAGTGATTCCAAGCTGACCCTGCTGACATGATCTTGAGCATACTAAATATAATAAACTGAATGCGGAAGCTAAATCATAATTTAAACTGAAAAGGTTGGTAATACCCATATTCTATAACTAATATATTTAAAAAAAAATACTTACGAGTTTAATACAAGAAAGTTATTAACTCAATACTAAGCTGAATGTCTAAAATAAGCCTCTAACTAACTAGAAATGTTGGGAGAAACCCAGCTAAGTTTACCAAAAACTTAAACTAAATGACTAAAATACAGGAATGAACTCATGACTATTATCCTCAGAGAATGAGGACTCACCAGTGAATATGTTGAACTAGAGATCGAAAATCGATCTAAGCATGATCTGGATGCTGAGAACCTGAACCTACATCACGAGAAGATATTACGCACGTATGCATCAGTACTTGAAGATACCGAGCATGTAGGATAGAGTAAAGCTAAAATAATACATAACTGAACAAGCACAAAAACAAGTAGTAAATCTGAACATGATATAGATTTTTAATGCTGAGATAACTGAATGCAATGACGAATTTATAACATGCTGAAACTAAATAGTGGATATACTAATAAATGGTCAATGCAGTGGAATCTTACTGGTCTAGTGAGCTACTAATAACCAATAATAAAACCACATGAGCTAAATGTGGAGTCCGATATATAGGCCCCATCGAGAGAACCCAATATACCCTGCCAGAGGATAAAGACATGATGGCGTGATCACTAAACTGATGCCCACAGAGGGGACTTACAACCTACTTGGCTAGTAATTCTGGGACTATTGGGTACGTCTAACCCTAGTCCAACTCGATATTAATGCTAATTGCTAAGAATTATGTAATTAACTAATTATGAATGAGTTTTTGTAAATACTGGATAACTCAAAACTGAACAGGTAAACTGAAAATGCAACAATTAATCTGGTAATGATGCATTTATAACTGAGATATGTATATATGAAGTAATTGAAATATCTGACCTAGCATGTGTAATTCAAGAACGAAAGAAATACATAGCTAGGGTTCTGAAATTCATGCGATAAACTAAATAATAACATGGAAATCTGATTTGAAACATATAACTAATTAATTCATGAAGTTCTATAAGTTCTATAAACCCTAGGTCTAATTATGATATGGGAATCAACAAATGAATGAAAACTAGGGACTCAATGGGTGAAAGGAATTTTCTAGTGAAATCCCACATACCCGATGATGAAATTCACGGAGAAGTATTTAAATTTTGGGGCTCGAGCTGTTGGAACCTTACTACATTTTTGAAATAGGGTTCTCGACCTTTTTATCCTCTTTTACTTTTAATTTTCTATGTTTTTTTATTAATGATTTGACTTAAGTAAGTTTTAGTTATGTTTCTAGGCTTAAACAAACAAAGATTTGATGATTTAGGGTCAAAATGATGTATCTTAGGGTTTAAACTAAGTTGGAAAAGATCAAAAGACCCCTGAGTTATATGCTATCAAACCGAATGACGACCTGGACTAACGGGTCGTCGTTCAATCGATGGTCCGTCATTTTGGTTCGTAGACCTTTACTAAAACGGGCATAAATTTTTACTAAAAGGTCTTATTTTAGTAAACTCGGTGACTATGGAAAGTTAATTCAATTATCTATCATTTCATATGTCATGGGAAACCTAATTCATTTTGTGCTAAGAGTTATGATCAATTGAAGTTGATCCAACAGCAATTTCCCCCTAATGGTCTGCTAATTTCCACCTACAGTCATACCTACAATACCTAGGTCGATCCACTGACGTTGATGGTCAATCATGCTTTTTGTCAGATAGTGGGTACACAGACTACAGACCATAGGTACATCCGTCATTCGACATTTAGCCAAATTTTCTGGGCTGCGTTTTGGGAGAGTTTCAGTCACAAACGACAGATATGCAGTACGGGTCGTTGATCAGGCTATGGTCCGTTGATGGTGACCATTGATTGCACCTGTAGATTTCTGAAAAGCTGATTTCTGGTATGTTCTATATACAGGATGTTACATTATCTCCCCCTTGGAACATTCGTCCACGAATGAAGACTAAACTAGCTGAAATAGAGGGAGAGGGCTGCAATCCCTACTACTAAACATTGAGAACTAAGTTTCTCACTGAATTTAGTTTTGAGAACATGCAATTACGCTTAAAATGCAAGTACAAACTGAGGGAACATGATTCTAAGACTGAATTCACGCATGAATGACTGAAAAATGGAAGAGGAGCTATTACCTCAAGCTGGAGTGGAGTCGGAAGGAAAGATGTGAGTATACTTGTCTTTCATGGCTGCTTCTGCTTCCCAAGTAGCTACCTCTACGGACTGACTCCTCCACAAAACCTTGACTGAAGCAACTTCTTTGTTTCTCAACCTTCTAGCCTGACGGTCAAGAATCTCAACTGGTACATCCTCATTAGAAAGCCTATCTACATCCTCATAAAAAAGACTATCTCTCACTGCCACACTCTCTAATGGCACTATAGAGGCTGGATCACCCATGCACTTCTTCAAGAGTGAGATGTGAAAGACTGGATGCACTGCTGCTAATTTTGCTGGCAACTCTAACTCATATGCCACCTTGTCGATCCTTTTCAAGATCTTGTAAGGGCTTACATATCTAGGACTGAGTTTCCCTTTCTTGCCAAATCTCATCACTCCTTTCATAGGTGACACTTTCAAGAAAACCCAATCATATACTTGGAAATCTAGATCTTTTCTCCTTATATTTGCGTAAGATTTCTGACGACTCTAGGTTGTCTTAAGTCTCTCTCTAATGAGTTGCACATTCTCCATAGCATAAAAGACTAAATCTGGTCCTATCAAAGTTGTTTCACCTACTTCAAACCAACCAATCGGAGTACTACATCTACGCCCATACAGTGCTTCATAAGGAGTCATCTGTATGCTGGAATGGTAGCTATTGTTGGAGGAAAACTCAATCAGAGGAAGGCGATCATCCCAACTACCCTCATTACTGGATTTTGCTGTTTTCCGATTGCAGAATGGGTCGGAATGTAGTCGAAAAATGGAGTTTTTGATGAATTTCCGACTACTTTTGAGTAGTCGGCATATCATGCGTCGGAAAATATTTGGCGACTACAGCAGTCAAAAATTTCCGACTTCCGTAGTTCCAGTAAATAAATAGAGACCCGAGCATAAAGAACCTAAACTGCCGACCATTGTAGTGGGAATGTTAGTAAAATAATAATTTATTAATTTAAATAGGTCCAACTACTATAGTCGGAATACTTTTTTTTTTTTAAATAATAATTTATTAATGTAATCATGCTGACTACCGTTGTCGTAATGGTTACATAACTAATTAATTAATTATATATATACTCCAATCACAGTGGTCGGATTTTGCTAATTATTCCATTAATTTTCCGACTACTACAGCCGGTATTATTATGTAAATTATCAACTATTTTGGTGATCTTCCCACTACTGTAGTGAGCTGTTTTAGTTTTCTAAAAAAATTGCATTCTTAATACATAAAATTGTTGTTTATTTCAGTGCACCGTCTGCTAATTTATATTATCATCCATACATAATAATTTAACATAAAGATAAAACCAAACATCAAATACATTTCTAAACATTAGTTTCACTTCATTCACAATGGAGTCTCAAATTCAAGCATCATCAAAATAAAGTCTAATAAGTATTTAGTTGATATTCGAAACAAAAGTAAATAGTTAAAACAAGTCTAAATCTAATTGAAAAGATCTAAAATAGCATTACATAATCTACTCTTCATCAAAGTCAGTCTTTTGTTCGCTATCATCAGATTCAACCATATGTTTTTCCATGAACTTCTGCACTCTAGCATAGTTAGCTTCCGATGATTAAAGTGGTTCTGTCAGCTTTGAAATCTCTCTACGCATTGCTTCCATTTCTTCAAAAGTTTGAGAATGTTGGAATTAATGCCTCAATGTTTAGTTTTCCAAAATTGTCTCTTAGTTTTTCAAGAAGTCTTTTTAGAATTTTGTAGTACATGTATCTAATAAATTGTGATACATGTATTTAGTTATTTGTACAAGACTTTTTATTTTCTATTTTGAGTAGTATAAATAGTGATGTAGTTCATGATTGTAATCATCCCAAGTGGCCTTAAGTAGTCTATAATAAACTTGAGCATTTTTCTAAAGATATTATTGTTCCTTTCATATTTCCTACAAATTTGTATCAAGAGCAGGTTTTCGTTCTTAATATGGGGTTAGGTGAAGAAAAAAATATGGCATCCAAAGCAAATGAAGGTGTTGATTCTTCAGTTGTTCTTACTCAATTTTTTGATGTAACTGATTTTGAATACTGGAAGATAACAATGAGAACACATTTGAAAGTTGAAGGTTTGTGGACTATTGTTGCAAATGGCTTTGAAGAGCCAGAAAATGATGGTGATCTTACAGCAACAGAGATGAAAAATCTTGAGGCTAAGTATCGTCAAGATGCAAAAGCCTTGAGCAAAATCCAAATGGGAGTCTCAACAGCATATTTTGCAAAAATTGCTACTTGTGAGACTGCAAATGTCACGACCCAAAACCGAGCCGCGACTGGCACCCACACTTACCCTCCTATGTGAGCGAACCAACCAAACTAACCCTTAACATTTCAATATAATATCGACAGAAAGTAATGCGGAAGACTTAAACTCATTAATAAAATCTATTCAAAAACTATTATTATTCAACATCTATTATTCCCCCAAAATCTGGAAGTCATCATCACAAGAACATCTATCCTCAAATTACTAAACTAAAAACGTCTAAGAAGCTAAACAAAATAAAAGCTAGTCCATGCCGGAAGTTCAAGGCATCAAGACTTGAAGAAGAAGACCCAGTCCAAGCTAGAAGCATTAGCTCACCCTGAATTTCCGATGAAGTGAAGACTGGCTAGATCTACTGTTGAGTTGAAGTTGACGGAACGTTTGCTGCATTACACAAATAACAAAGAAGAAAACGTAAAAGTAGGGGGTCAGTACAACCACAAGTACTGAGTAGATATCATCGGCCAACTCAAAATAGGGAACAGTATATATCAATAATAATGTAAATCAACTACAATACTCAACATGTAGCAATAACAATATTAATTCATCAATAAATACAATCGAGTACACACATGAGGACTCAAGCCTCAATACCATACTCATTTGGGAATTACGTTCATTTAGATTGAGTATGTTCATTATCTTTCAAGATTCATTATCTTTCTTCCTCTTGTGTCGGTACGTGACACTCCGCTCCTCTATTTCTATCCTGGTGCCGGAACGTGGCACTCCGATCCTCATATACTATCCTGGTACCGGAACGTGGCACCCGATCCATATACTATCCTGGTGTCGGAACGTGACACTCCGATCCTCATATTCATTCTATCCTGGTACCGAAACGTGGCACCCGATCCATAATTCTATCCTGGTGTCGGAACGTGACACTCCGATCCTCATTCTATCCTGGTACCGGAACGTGGCACCCGATCCCCTAATTCATCAAGCCTTCTTTTATACTAAGGCATCATCAATCTCATTATATAATATATCAAGCCTTCTTTTATACTAAGTCATCATCAATAACAAGTGAATTAGGGTTCTTTCAAGATTTGGGATTCAATAGCTTCATCATGCTTTGTTAATTCATCACAATTTCATATTCATATTCATGCAAGCTTACAATTAAGCACATAGTAGGGTTTACAATACTATCAACACATAACATTCACTATTAAGAGTTTACTACAAGTAGCATGAAAACCATAACCTACCTCCACCGAAGAATTGAATTCAAACAAGCAAATTCCTCAAGCTTTGATATTCCTCTTCGTTTCTCCTCTCACGTTCAATCTCTCTTTCCCTTGTTCTTTCTGTTTGTTTTATTCCAACCCTCCTTCTCTTACCCTAATTAACATATAATTAAGTGTAAAAGAGGACAATAAAACACACTAATTAACTTAAGGTTACCTCTTTTAACCCCCAAGTAATTAGACTTATTAATATTAACCCTCTAACTTTATAATTAAGGAAAGAATAGTCCAATGCGTCCCTTAAAACGTGTAAAGAAATCCTATTCTGCCTGGGATTTGCGCAACCTGTGACGGGCCGTCGTGCCTGCGACGGTCCGTCACGATGGTCGTCGCGGCCTCCCAAAATCCAGGTGAACTGTGACGGCCCGTCACACCAGTGACGGTCCGTCCTGCACCTCCGTCCTGACGGTCAGAAACTCGTTTCTTGTACCAAATTCTCAAAAGTTGAAGTGTTTTGCAACGGGAACTCACGACGGTTCGTCGTGGATGTGACGGCACGTCCTGCAGGTCCGTCACAATTTACAGAGAGTCGATTTTCAGTATCCAATTTCAGAATTCTAAGTATGCTGAAACGATGCACCCTCGACGGGCCGTCGTGCCTGTGACGGTCCGTCGCAGTGCCCGTGGTCTTTGCCAGTTTTTCCAGAATTAAAATCTGCTGCTCAAAACGACTAAACAGGTCGTTACAATAGATACCAATTTACCCATCGTTCGTCCCCGAACGATCAAAAGAAGAAAAACAATGGCGAAAAGGAGTACCTGAATCTGTAAACAGATGTGGGTATTTTTCTTGCATATCTGCCTCCTTCTCCCAAGTAGCTTCTTCAACCGGTCGATTCTTCCATTGGACCTTGATGGATGCAATTTCTGTCGACCTCAACTTGCGAACCTCTCTATCTAGTATAACAACCGGTTCCTCCTCATAAGTCAAATTCTCATCAAGCAAAACTGAATCCCAACGGATAATGTAGTTTCCATCTCCATGGTATCTTTTCAACATGGACACATGAAACACCGGATGCACTCCGGACAGCCCTGGAGGTAAGGCTAATTCATAAGCCACCTCCCCTACTCGCGTTAGTACCTCAAATGGTCCAATATACCTTGGACTTAGCTTACCTCTTTTTCCAAACCGCATCACCCCTTTCATGGGTGAAACCTTCAACAAGACTTGTTAACCCTCCATGAACTCCAAGTCTCCAACCTTTCGGTCTGCATACTACTTTTGTCTACTTTGCGCCGCTAGAAGCTTTTCTTGAATGCGCTTCACCTTATCTAACGAATCCCTCAAGAGGTCAGTACCCCAAGGTCTAACCTCAAATGCATCAAACCACCCAATGGGAGATCTACACCTCCTCCCATACAATGCTTCAAATGGAGCCATATCAATACTAGAGTGGTAGCTATTATTGTATGAAAACTCTGCCAAAGGTAAGAAACTATCCCAATGGCCACCAAACTCTATCACACATGCACGAAGCATATCCTCCAACGCTTGAATCGTTCGCTTAGTACCCAATTCGGCATGCAATGTTTTCCAAAACTTAGAAGTAAACTGCGTACCTCTATCTGATATGATGGATAGTGGAACCCCATGCAATCGAACGATTTCTGAGATGTAGATTTTTGCTAACTTCTCTGCATTGTAAGTCACCTTGACCGGAATGAAATGAGCAGACTTAGTTAACCTATCAACAATCACCCAAATGGAGTCATACTTACCCATTGTCTTTGGAAGACCAACCACAAAGTCCATTGCGATTCTCTCCCACTTCCATTCCGGAATGGGCATTCTCTGAAGCGTTCCTCCGGGCCTCTGGTGTTCATACTTTACTTGTTGACATTTTGGACATTTGGCGATAAAGTCAACGATATCACGCTTCATTCTACTCCACCAAAAGTGCTGCTTTAGGTCGCGATACATCTTGGTTGCACCCGGATGTATAGAATACCTTGAACTATGAGCCTCTGTCAGAATAGTGTTGATCAGATTATCGACGCGGGGTACACATACCCTTCCCTTTATCCTCAAAACACCTTCCTCGTCGATTGTTGCTTCTTTAGCCTCTCCTTGCAACACTTTATCTCGGATTTGCCTTAGTTTCTCATCATCAAACTGTTTTCCCTTAATCTTGTCAAGAAAAGAAGATCTTGAGTCCACACTAGCCAACAATCCTCCCTTCTCATTTATTTCTAACCTCATCAAGTCGTTAGCCAGAGTCTGAACCTCTCTAGCCAATGGGCGTCTAGAAGCTTGCAAATGAGCTAGACTTCCCATGCTACCCGCCTTTCTACTCAAGGCATCTGCCACAACATTCGCCTTCCCCGGATGATACAAGATAGTGATGTCGTAGTCCTTCAGTAGTTCCATCCATCTCCTTTGTCTCAAGTTCAAATCTTTCTAAGTAAAGACATACTGTAGACTACGATGATCCGTATAGACTTCACACTTAACCCCATATAAATAATGCCTCCATTGCTTCAATGCAAATACTACCGCGGCCAATTCCAAGTCATGAGTTGGATAGTTACGTTCATGCACTTTTAATTGTCTTGAAGCATAAGCAATCACGTTCTTCTCTTGCATTAGCACTGCACCCAAACCCGAATAGGATGCATCACAATAAACAATGAAGTTCTTACCTTCTACCGGCAAGGTGAGGATAGGTGCGGTAGTCAACAAAGTCTTGAGCTTCTGAAAGCTTTCCTCACACTCATCCGACCATACAAATGGAACATTCTGCTTAGTCAAGTTCGTCAATTGGGAAGCAATAGAAGAGAATCCCTTGACAAATCGGCGGTAGTAGCTAGCTAACCCAACAAAACTCCGTATTTCTGACACATTAGTGGGTCTTACCCAATTCTTCACTGTCTCAATCTTAGAAGGATCTACCATCACCCCATCCTTCGAAACCACGTGCCCCAAGAAGGACACTGCATCTAGCCAAAACTCACACTTAGAGAACTTGGCATAAAGCTTTCTCTCCCTCAACATTTCCAATACAATTCTCAAATGCTCCTCATGTTCCTCCCTACTTTTAGAATATACCAGTATATCATCTATAAATACGATCACAAAGAGATCCAAATACGGCTTAAAAATCCCATTCATCAAGCTCATGAAAGCAGCGGGGGCATTTGTAAGACCAAAAGACATCACTACGAATTCATAATGCCCATACCTAGTCCGAAAAGCGGTCTTTGGCACATCCGTTGCCCGTATTTTCAATTGATGATAACCGGATCTCAAGTCGATCTTCGAGAAGACACAAGCACCTTGTAGTTGATCAAATAAGTCATCAATGTGAGGAAGAGGATACTTGTTCTTAATAGTTACCTTGTTCAACTGCCGGTAGTCTATGCACATCCGAAAACTCCCATCCTTCTTCTTCACAAACAAAACCGGAGCACCCCAAGGAGATGCACTTGGTCTAATGAAGCCTTTGCTCAACAACTCTTGAAGTTGTGCCTTTAACTCTCTTAACTCCGCGGGAGCCATTCTTTAAGGGGGTATAGAAATGGGGCGAGTGCCCGGTTCCAAATCAATGCAAAAGTCGATATCCCTATCCGGTGGCATACCAGGAAGATCTGCAGGGAACACATCCAAAAACTCACGGACTACCAAAACCGACTCCACGAGGGTACTTGGGTAGTGTCATCCTTGAGATGTGCCAAGAAAGTTAAACACCCCTTACTAACCATTTTCTTAGCATGAAGAAAGGAGATAATACGCACCGGATTGGAAGTCTAGTCACCCTCCCACACTAACGGATCTGTCCCAGGCTTGGCTAACGTCACCGTTTTAGCATTACAATCCAAGATCGCAAAATTCGG
This sequence comes from Solanum peruvianum, assembly GCA_027705065.1. Taxonomy (NCBI): domain Eukaryota; kingdom Viridiplantae; phylum Streptophyta; class Magnoliopsida; order Solanales; family Solanaceae; genus Solanum; species Solanum peruvianum. The sequence continues at coordinate 22,509,635 of JAKWJD010001761.1, forward strand.
AGAAAGCCAAGTCATACCCAGAATTACATCGAAGTCACCCATTTCTAAAATAACCAAGTCTACATAAGTGTTGCTCCCCACAAAATTCACCAAACAAGACCTATATACCTTTTCAACTACCACAGACTCACCCACCGGAGTAGAAACACGAATAGGCATGTCAAGTAATTCACAATGCAAATTTAGACCATTAGCAAATGATGAAGATACATATGAAAACGTGGAGCAAGGGTCAAATAATACAGATGCCATGCAATCACAAACCAAAAGATTACCTGTGATAACAGCATCAGACGCCTCCGCTTCAGATCTCCCAGGGAAAGCGTAACAATGGGCCCTATCACCAGTCTGTCCGTTGCCCCTACCATGTTGTGTCGTAGTGGCTCCCATTTGCCCATCACCTCTGCCGTTGTGGTGACCACCATTACCTTGACCACCATGCCCTCCAGAATAACGGCCTCTACCATGACCACCTCTACCTCTAGCTAGTGGGGCTCTGTAACTCTGGTTTGGACAATACCTCTTAATGTGTCCAATCTCCCCACATTCATAACATTCTCTGGGTTCACGCATCGGCCTCTCAGAGAAGTGTTGACCGGTCTGAGGTGGACCCCCAACTACAGTCTGTAGTGAAGACTGAATTGGTCGAACTGAGTGACCTCCGGAGCTCTGTCCTCTAGAGTAAGAACCATTAAACTCACCTCCCCTTCAAAACCTTTTTGATGTCGATGTCGTGGTGAAGTCATCTGGTTTCACTCCTTCCACCTCTATCACAAAGTCTACCACCTCTTGGAAGGATGTTGCCGTTGCCGCTATCTGTAAGGCTGAAATTCGCAATTCTGACCTCAACCCCTTCACAAAACGGCGGATCCGTTCTTGTGGACTGAAACATAGTTGGGTGGCATACCTTGATAAAGCATGAAACTTAGCCTCATATGCGTTAACCGTCATCCTACCTTGCTCGAGACTCAAGAACTCATCCCTTTTTCTATCTCTCAAAGTCCTTGGGATATACTTCTCCATAAACAGGGTAGAGAATGATTCCCAAGTCATAGGTGGTGCCTCTGTTGGTTGACACTCAACATGTGACCGCCACCACATTTTGGCGTTCCCTTGAAACTAATAGCTCACGAACTCAACGCCAAACCGTTCTACTATACCCATCTTGTGTAGTAGCTCATGACAATCAACCAGAAAATCGTAGGCATCCTCTGATTCTGCACCCTTAATGACTGGAGGTTTCAATTTCAAGAACTTACTGAAAAGTTCATGCTGATCATTTGTCATAATAGGCCCAGTAGTCAGACGTGGAAATGTGCCTATTCCCAATGGTGCATCCATGCGGGGGGCCATGGTAGCCGCATGTCGTATCTCTGAAACCGGAGGTGTTGGTGCAGAAACCACTGGAGGTGCCTGACCCTTATCGGATAACCCGCTAAGATAAGCAAGTACCTGGTTGATCATCTCTGGGGTAGGTTGGGGTGGCATTTCCTCATTTTGCCCTTGTTCAGTTTCCCCTTCCTCACCCTCTCTTACTACCTCCTCAGTCGGTGGAGGAGTCACCGCCCTAGAAACAGATGGACTAGGTGCTCGTCCTCTTCCCCTAGAGGACATCCTCCCACGACCTCTTCCACGGCCTCTTGCCGCTGCTCTTCCTCGAGCTACAGCCCCAGTGGCTGGCTCAGTCGTTTCTTGTCGTGCCGTTGTTGTTGCTGGTGCAGTCGTTGCTCTAGTTCTAACCATCTGCGAAATAGAGTGAAGATGGTTAGATACCAATTTGTATCACCTAGATACCAATTGGACTCAAGTAGTAGCACGAAAGAAAGAATGAAAGAATGGAACTTTCCTAAAGTCCTATAGCCTCTCAAAGAAAAGTAAAGGCGTCCCCCTACCGTTCCTTAAGACTCTACTAGACTCGTTCTTGTGTGATGAGACCAATGAACCTAATGCTCTGATACCAAGTTTGTCACGACCCAAAACCGAGCCGCGACTGGCACCCACACTTACCCTCCTATGTGAGCGAACCAACCAAACTAACCCTTAACATTTCAATATAATATCGACAGAAAGTAATGCGGAAGACTTAAACTCATTAATAAAATCTATTCAAAAACTATTATTATTCAACATCTATTATTCCCCCAAAATCTGGAAGTCATCATCACAAGAACATCTATCCTCAAATTACTAAACTAAAAACGTCTAAGAAGCTAAACAAAATAAAAGCTAGTCCATGTCGGAAGTTCAAGGCATCAAGACTTGAAGAAGAAGACCCAGTCCAAGCTAGAAGCATTAGCTCACCTGAATTTCCGATGAAGTGAAGACTGGCTAGATCTACTGTTGAGTTGAAGTTGACGGAACGTTTGCTGCATTACACAAATAACAAAGAAGAAAACGTAAAAGTAGGGGGTCAGTACAACCACAAGTACTGAGTAGATATCATCGGCCAACTCAAAATAGGGAACAATATATATCAATAATAATGTAAATCAACTACAATACTCAACATGTAGCAATAACAATATTAATTCATCAATAAATACAACCGAGTTCACACATGAGGACTCAAGCCTCAATACCATACTCATTTGGGAATTACGTTCATTTAGATTGAGTATGTTCATTATCTTTCAAGATTCATTATCTTTCTTCCTCTTGTGTCGGTACGTGACACTCCGCTCCTCTATTTCTATCCTGGTGCCGGAACGTGGCACTCCGATCCTCATACACTATCCTGGTACCGGAACGTGGCACCCGATCCATATACTATCCTGGTGTCGGAACGTGACACTCCGATCCTCATATTCATTCTATCCTGGTACCGGAACGTGGCACCCGATCCATAATTCTATCCTGGTGTCGGAACGTGACACTCCGATCCTCATTCTATCCTGGTACAGAACGTGGCACCCGATCCCCTAATTCATCAAGCCTTCTTTTATACTAAGGCATCATCAATCTCATTATATAATATATCAAGCCTTCTTTTATACTAAGGCATCATCAATAACAAGTGAATTAGGGTTCTTTCAAGATTTGGGATTCAATAGCTTTATCATGCTTTGTTAATTCATCACAATTTCATATTCATATTCATGCAAGCTTACAATTAAGCACATAGTAGGGTTTACAATACTATCAACACATAACATTCACTATTAAGAGTTTACTACAAGTAGCATGAAAACCATAACCTACCTCCACCGAAGAATTGAATTCAAACAAGCAAATTCCTCAAGCTTTGATATTCCTCTTCGTTTCTCCTCTCACGTTCAATCTCTCTTTCCCTTGTTCTTTCTGTTTGTTTTATTCCAACCCTCCTTCTCTTACCCTAATTAACATATAATTAAGTGTAAAAGAGGACAATAAAACCCACTATTAACTTAAGGTTACCTCTTTTAACCCCCAAGTAATTAGACTTATTAATATTAACCCTCTAACTTTATAATTAAGGAAAGAATAGTCCAATGCGTCCCTTAAAACGTGTAAAGAAATCCTATTCTGCCTGGGATTTGCGCAACCTCTGACGGGCCGTCGTGCCTGCGACGGTCCGTCACGATGGTCGTCGCAGCCTCCCAAAATCCAGGTGAACTGTGACGGCCCGTCACACCAGTGACGGTCCGTCCTGCACCTCCGTCCTGACGGTCAGAAACTCGTTTCTTGTACCAAATTCTCAAAAGTTGAAGTGTTTTGCAACGAGAACTCACGACGGTTCGTCGTGGATGTGACAGCACGTCCTGCAGGTCCGTCACAATTTACAGAGAGTCGATTTTCAGTATCCAATTTCAGAATTCTAAGTATGCTGAAACGATGCACCCTCGACGGGCCGTCGTGCCTGTGACGGTCCGTCGCAGTGCCCGTGGTCTTTGCCTGTTTTTCCAGAATTAAAATCTGCTGCTCAAAACGACTAAACAGGTCGTTACAGCAAAGGAAGCTTGGGAGTTTATGGAAACTGAGGTGTATGGTAACGAAAAGGAACGCACTATAAATCTTCAAACTCTTAGAAGAGAGTTTCAAAATTTAAAGATGATGTAATCTGAAAAAATTGATGAATATTGCACAAGAGTCATGAATATTGTTAATGAAATGAGAAATCACAGTGATACAATTTCTGACCAACAAGTTGTGGAAAAGATTCTAATTAGTGTCACAGAAAAGTATGAGTACATCGTTGCTATCACTGAGTAGACGAAAGATCTTTCTAAGCTTTCCATCAAATAGCTAGTTGGATCATTCCGTGCACACGAGAAGCGAAATTTTTTTCGTGAAGATCAACCCAAAGAGAAGACTTTCCAGTCTAAAATAAATGAGAATTCTCAAAATTTCTCAAAAAATCATCAGAAGAAAAATCACAAGCCAAAAAAGAAGCAGGATCATGATGGTTCTTCCCAGAAGGTTGAAAAAAAAGTGAGAAAAACTCTAGTCTTTTTTGTAAAGTTTGCAAAAAGACTAATCACAATGCAGAAAAATGTTGGCACAAAGGCAAGCCCCAATGTAACTTTTGTAAAAAGTTTGGCCACGTTGAAAAGGATTGTTGGCAGAAGAAACGGGAGCAAGCAAATTTTTGTGAAAAACATGAGGAAGAAAGGGAAGAAAATCTTTTCTTTTCTTCTAAATTTGATGCTTCAACAAAAAGCAATAAATGGTATGTTGATAGTGGTTGTAGTACTCACATGACTGGAGATGAAAATTTTTTCCTCTCAATTAATAATAGCATCACTGCTAAAGTGAAGATGGGGAATGGAGACTTAGCTGATGCGAAATGTAAAAGTACAATTTTGATCAACATGAAAGGATGCGGTAAGCAAATTCATGATGTTCTTTATGTTCCTAACTTGGAAGAAAATTTGCTTAGTGTTGGTCAACTCATGGAAAATGGTTATTCTCTTGTGTTTAGAGATAATTATTGCAAGATTTATGATAAAATTGAGCCAAGTCAAGTCATTGTTGAAGTAAACATGATAAAAAGAAACTTCTCTTTGTAATTTCATTACAATGCATTAAAAAATGAAATTGTAGACGATTCATGGCTTTGACACAAAAGATTTTGTCACTTGAATATTCATGGTTTAAAGCTTCTCAAGCAAAAGGACACGGTGCAAGGACTTCCTGAGATACATACTGAGGTGGATACATGTGAAATCTGTATAATGGGAAAGCAACACAGGAAGTCTTTTCCAAAAGGGGTGTCTTGGAGAGCAAGTGTATTTTTGGAACTAATTCATACCGATATTTGTGGACCAATGAAGACTCCATCTCTTGGAAGTCAAAGGTATTTTCTAATCTTTATTGATGATTTCTCAAGAATGACTTGGATTTATTTCTTGAAAGAAAAGTCAAAAGCATTTGCTACATTCAAGAAATTTAAAGCCCTTGTTGAGAAGCAAAAATGTTGCAACATCAAAACCATTCGTAGTGATCGAGGAGGTGAATACACAAGTCGATAATTTGAAGAATATTGCAAAAATGAAGGCATTTAGAAGCAACTTAAAAAAGGGTATACTCCTCAACAAAATGGTGTATCCGAAAGAAGAAATAGAACAATTGTAGAAATGGCCAGAACTATGATGAATGAGAAAGGGCTGCCAAAATATTTTTGGGCAGAAGCAGTGGATACAACAGTTCACAATTTTAATAGGTGTCCAACAAAGGCACTAAAGGACAAGACAACAGTTGAAGCTTGGAGTGGAATTAAACCTTCTGTAAGTCATTTTAAAATTTTTGGGTGTATTTGTTATGCTCATGTACCTGCTGAGAAAAGAACAAAATTGGATGAAAAAAGTCAAAAACGTGTATTTCTTGGTTATAGTGATGTTACAAAAGGATATAGGCTTCTCGATGTAAAAACTAACAAACTTGTTGTTAGTAGAGATGTCATTTGTGATGAAAAACAACATGGAATTGGGAGGATAAAAAGATAGAGAATACTGCTATCATATCTTCAAATCAAGAAGAGGATGAGAAAGATGAAGATGTCTCTCAGGGGGGAGAAATTCCAGATTCAGATAATGAAGAACCGCCTTCAAGAGGAACAAAAATGTTGAGTGACATTTATCAAAGATGTAATTTTGCCGATTTTGAGCCAGAAAATTATGAAGAAGCAATAAAGCATGATGTTTGGAAGAAATCTATGGAAGAAGAAATTCGAATGATCGAAAAAAAATACTTGGGAGCTTATGACTATTTCAAGAGAAAGAGAAGTTGTAAGTCTAAAATGGATTTACAAAATCAAACTCAATCAGGAAACAAATATTCAAAAGCACAAAGCAAGGTTTGTTGCTAGAGGCTTCACGCAAAAATTAGGTATTGATTTTTATGAAACTTTCTCTCCAGTTGCTCGTCTTAAGACAATTAGAACTGTAATTGTTGTTGTTGCACAAAAAAATGAAAGATATTTCAACTTGATGTTAAATCAACATTTCTGAATGGAAAACTTGATGAAGAGATTTATGTTGAGCAACCTCAAGGATATTTTGTTCAAGGGGGATAAGAAAAGGTGTATAGACTAAAAAAAGCTCTTTAAGGGCTGAAGCAAACTCCAAGAGCCTGGTTCAATGAAATTGATACATACTTTCTGAAAAATAATTTTCAGAGAAGTAAAAGTGAAGCCACTTTGTATGTGAAGAAAGAACATGGCAGCATTATCATTGTTTGTCTCTATGTGGATGCTTTTCTCTTTACAGGAAATGATGTAAAGATGATGCAAAATTTAAAACAAGATATAATGCAAGCTTATGAAATGAGTGATCTTGGATTGCTAAATCATTTCTTGGGCATCGAAGTTTCTCAAGTGATATAATGAATTTTCATTTCTCAAAAGAAGTATACTAAAAGTGTTCTTCAAAAATTCAAAATGATGGATTGCAGGTCTGTGGCCATACCATTAGCAGCAAATGAGAAGTTTAGAAAAGATGATGGAGAAAAGAAAGTTAATAGCTCACTTTTTAGGAGTTTGATTGGAAGTTTGCTATATCTTACTTAAACAAGGCAAGATATTATATTTGCTGCTAGTTTATTATCCAGATTCATGCAAGAACCAAGCCAAGTGCATTTTGGAGCTGCAAAACATGTTCTACGCTACTTGCAAGAAACAATGGATTATGGAATAATGTACAAATTTGGTGGAAATTTGAACTTAATTGGTTATTCTGATAGTGATTTGGCTGGAAGTATAGATGACATGAAGAGTACTTCTGCTTATGTTTTCTTATTTGGATCAAGCATTTGTTCTTGGTTATCAAAAAAGCAAAGTGTTATTGCTCAATCCACTGTCGAAGCAGAATATGTTTCAGCATCCAAGGCTACATCTCAAGCTATTTGGCTTAGGAGAATATTTGAAGACATTGGTGAAAAAAAAAAGGGATTGTTCTGTATTGTGATAACAAATCAGCAATTGTAATTGTCAAGAATCGAGTCAGCCATGAAAGATCAAAGCATATTTCCGTCAAGTATCATTTTATCCGAGAAGCACAAGAGAAAGGCGAAATTCAGTGGCATTATTGTCAGACATGAGAACAACTTGCTGACATCTTCACCAAAGCACTTCCTAGAGAAAAAATTTTCTATCTTCGAGAACGCATTGGAATTATCAAGCAAATGTATTAAGGGTGTGTGTTGGAATTAATGCATCAATGTTTAGTCTTCCAAAATTGTCTCTTAGATTTTTAAGAAGTCTTTTTAGAATTTCGTAGTACATGTATCTAGTAAATTGTGATACATGTATTTAGTTATTTGTTCAAGACTTATATTTTCTATTTTGAGTAGTATAAATAGTGATGTAGTTGATGATTGTAATCATCTCAAGTGGCCTTAAGTAGCCTATAATAAACTTGAGCATTTTTCTAAAGATATTATTTTTTCTTTCATATTTCCTGCATAGAAGAAGAAGCACCAGACAACAATGGTGACGGATGAGATAAGGAAAATTGTGCTCCAAGACTGTAAACTCTACCTTTCTTCACACCTCCTGCTACATTTTTCCACATTGAAGTAATTATCTTTAGATGTTAGTTGGATTATGGAATCAGCCTCAGAAGTATGTTGTGTTTGACCCCATCCATCCAAGGCTCTTTGAAATCCAACCTGAAATAAATGTTAAATAACCAATAACTCCATTTCTTTAAGATATAGTGCATAGTTAAGTAATACAGGAAGACCATTACATAAAGGAGGAAAAGAATAAAGAAACCAACGTTTCCTGCAATGAAGAAAAATATAAAACCAATTTGGAGGTTGAGGTTTCTCTCCTCTAGAAGCTGGAGGAAATGGTTTCAAGCAGGTAATTCTGAACAAAGAGATCTCGAGGAAGAATTAGTATGATTTAGAGCAGTCAGTTGATGATTTCTATGGTGTTGCTGAGTGGGATCCTATCCTTAAGAGCTGAAGGAGATGGTAAGTTTATTTAGACGTGAAAGATAATTTCCCTCCTATTTCTTGTGCAAGAAAATAATTCCCCTAATCGACTATATTCAATTTTTGTGAATGCTGGATTTTCGTGTCAAGTAAATGAACAAGAAGCTGCTTAAGAAGAACAATGGAGGCATCAAGCATATTTTCATGGATCTTATTGCTGGAGAGCAGTAGGAGATATATATACTTGTCCTATCATGTTATGGATAGTTTGATATGAATAAATGGTAGAATGTTGCTATGTCTACTGTTCGCCAATTATGATTTGACAAACTCCTTTAAGTTATATCATTCCTTGAACTAGTTATGTAATATAATACTATGATCGTAGTCGTATCTGGAAACATGTGGTAGGTAGTATTTAATGAATATGAATTAATGTTTTTCTTCCTAGTAGCCACCAAAAGAATTTTACCTTCCTGTTAAAAAGAGTTAGACATATATCCAACTCTATGTATTCGTATTGTATGGTCTTTGCTACTTATGCCCTTGCCTACAGTTGTGCATTCTCAAATCAAGGTAGTAAGAAAGGAATTAATCACACAACTATTCTACCATCTTAGAATAATTATGACAAACAAAAAATAACTCATTTCCCACCAGCACCATGGAATATACAAAATTCTTGTGCTCAGCCATTGGCTGATCAATAAAATAGCAACTAGCAACCTCAACCAAGCAAAAAATATGGGTCAAGGAAGCTATCGAAAAGCTAAGATTGTCGCCAATGTTCCAATATTGTTATAAAGATCTAAGATTCTAAGCTTATGTTAAATGATATGTTATTGAAGTGTTGTGACTTACAAATGTCTACTCTGCACGTGGCTCTACCCATTCGCCCCTTGTACCGTCCTTATTTCTTTTCTTATGAGTCTCTTCAAACACCTCAACATCAGACACCTCTTCACCTTTTAACTTTGTCGGCAATAAAAGGTATATGAAGTTCAATCGCATTTTGTTAGAAGTAAGGAAATTCAATTAAAAATTTACCATTTTTTCGTGTCTGTGCTGCGAAACTCATGGAACCTCCGGTGTGCAAAGAGCCACCTTTTACGGAGGCCCGAGCTGCCTTTGCTCGCTCACACTTCTTTTTAATTTTAGGAGTGTTCCATTTCTCAAAAAATTTAACCCATATTTCTTCTCGTAGCCAACCAGGCTTCTAATTACTTTTTCGAGCTTCAAACAACATTTCAGTAACTCGAATACGAGCATTCCTCTCAAAAATAACATTCATTTTGTTCTCATAACGTAGCTGCTATACACACTTCATCTGCATATAAAAAAATATCATTACATTAAAAATTCAATATTTGATAATGGTATAAGAAAATTATGATTTGTACCTTAAATTGATTCCATATTTGCTCCCTGATATTGTACGGAAATTCTTTCATCTACCCCAAACATCATTGAAGAATGGTGTAATAGATTCCGCAGCCATACGCGAGGCACGATATGATGGCACAAACCTGCATTATACTTCGTTCATGTAAGAAGTAAATTCACCAAATTAAAAATAACAAAAATATAACTTACCCATCCTCATCAGGGTGATAATTAGCCTATGAAAATCATCATATTCTCTAATTTCTCCAGCATTTTTGGTGTTTGAACATGCAGGTGCAGTAATATTACATGGACTCCAATATTTGACCTCGACATTCTAGGTGTCGATGATGCTTGAGATACAGCTTGAGTAGACGATTGAAGCAGAGAAGAAGAGCTACCATTTTGACTTATATGACCACTCGAAGAAGAATTTATACGAGGTGCGGGAACAATATTATCAGGAAGGCTTGTATTCTTGCCATGAGAAGCTGTAGAGTTATTTTGTATTGGCCCATGTGGTGGTATACTAAAAAAAGAAGGTGGCAGTGAAGTGGACAGAGGAGGAAATCCAGGGGATAATGAAGTCGACAGAGAACACTTAGTGGGTGGCAGTGAAGCCTGTTGAGTAGGAGCGACAGATGCCAGTGAAGTGGGTTGAGGAGGAAAGGTGGAGAAAATGAAGTTGATTGTGGTTTCGACGCTTTCCAGATGTCTCTTCTTCATTACCTAAAAAGATACTCAATACATGCACAAGGATAAATTGTAAGACGAATATGCACAGTGATACATAATAAATAGTTATATCTATATGTTGTCATAATGTACAGGCCTATTAAGAATGTTAAAAAAGGACCAAGTTATCAGACTTCCTGCAATTTAATTGTTGGAAGATTATTGAAACACCGGCTTGCTTAGTTTAGTAGTACTATTAGTTGTTTGTTAGTCTAGTATTGATAGTTACTTCAGTGTCTAAGGCAACCGGACAACTACAATGTTCAACAAAATTTTACCCTGACTTTTTTGCTTTCAGAATCTATACAATGGGATGGTTATTGGTGAAGGATATTTATAAAAAAGAAGGGTTATATTTAGACAAAGACTAGCTGGAATTAATGAGGACACACATGATTAGCAGGCTCAATGATCCTGCTAATCATGTGTTTTTTGTGATTATGTGTGTTACTTTGAGCAGGGGGTTTTTTCCCTTCAGGTATATCCGGAGAGTCCTCTGTAATAATGTGTCAACTAAGACAACAAATTCACATATCAAGAAGAAAATGTGTCAACTCAAACAACAACAGATTCACATATGAAGAAGGAAATGTGTCAAATCTCTAATATCCTCGAAATCAAAGAACAGCCTACAGTCTCAAGAAGCCTTGCATCCACAATAGCTGAGATAATTAGACTAATCAAAGATTTACATGATCAACTACAACTTGTATATCATGAGAGGACTAGACATATTGATATAGACTTTCACTTTATTAGGAAAAATATTCATTCTAAATAGTGATAAACCAGCAGATGCATTAACCAAGAGCTTAAGTAAAGTGCAACATGAGTATCGGACATGCATACTTGCTGTTCTAAACATATTTATATATCACCAAGTTAAAGGGGGCGCACAGTCAGTAAAATTAGTTACCGTACAGTTAGTTAAATTAGTCACTATGTAGTTATTTAACTTAGTTATTGCAATGAATTAGTCAGCTGGGATATGGAAGTGTAGTTCATCAAAACTCTCAATTTGGGGCAAAACAGGTTCAAAAATATATGGCCCCAAAGCTGGACTAGATTATCTGGACAATGAACATAGGTTCAACTTGTTGTGTCAAGTAACTTACTTGTTATACTGTTGTCTTGATTTACATGTGGCATTTTACTTTTGTCATCAGTAGTTTTTTTAACTTTGTTTTTTGTCACTCTCAGGTAGCCCTAGAGGCACCTAGAGTTATGAATTTGAACAATAGCAACTACTTATGATGTAGTACAGAGAAGGATAACAACTAAATTGGTGATTGATTAATGGAAAATTGAAATAGAACATTCAACCGAAACTTTATCTTTTACACTAAATACATGTTGTTGACACTGTTTGAATTTGAACAATTCCTACTTCTCAGGATAACAAATCCTTGTTTCAGAAAACTTCTTAGCAACCATGGTATATGATTGGCACACAACTCTCATTCCACCTATTTGTTCCAGGACATTATGTGATTTTTTGAGAAGTTAGTGGTGAAAAGTTGAGTGAAATCCATATGCTAAAAACATAATATGATCTGAAATCACCATATGCTAGAATAACTTACAGCTTACAACCAATATAATCAACATTAAATTACCTATAAGAAATCATGATAAAACAGAAGCAATATCAATATACCAATAAAAAAAAAATTCAAATTCCTTTGTTATAAAATACAAAAATACTCAAACAGAAACTTCTCTTAGACAATCTAGACTTGGAGATTATGAATTTTCTGTAGCCAACATTAAGCTCAAGTAAAACATTATCAAATTCGACATATTCCAACATCCAACTAAACTCAAGAGAACATTGGAGAAGACAATGATCGAAATTTGTCAACGCAACGATACAAACAAATCAATCTTCTTCATTTGATTCAAAATCACTATCGAATTCTTCCTCATCACTTATTTCATTTTCTTCAAGTAATTCCTCATCACTTGTTTCATAATTCATCAGTTTGTGATTACTCCTCGTTAGCTCCAGATGTTCCTTCCCCATAATTATTTGGATTTGATTGAAGGACAGTAGTATCATATTCTTCATAGATGCCTTAACTATGCTATAATTCACCTGCTAATTCATCATCCACCAATTGTTTCAACACTTGAAATATCATTTTGATACGCTACATCCAATATGAAGAAACCTTACCCCAGAACAAGAACCAGGTTCTTGTAAGTTGCTTTTAAGTAAAGACACAAACACGTATTGAATGAAAAACCTTCCTCACTCAAGGAAGGAAAAACCTCGTTTTATTAAATCAATTATAAGATTTTGTGATTACAACTCAATAATCAAAAGTCTTATCTCTACTACCTCCCTCGATTGACTCCAATCGATCTCCCCAAAAGGCCAAACCCACCTTTTGTTATAACTCTTACTAACACTCAACCCTACAAAAAGCCAAACCCACCCTTTGTACAATAAACTATAAATTACAATCAAAACAAAAACAAGACAAATAGTTCTCCACGATTAAACCTTCTCACTCAAGAATGTTTTAAAAGTAGTAATCCTATCAACCTTGAAGACTTCAATTTGATGAATAATTATCCTTTGTTCTCTGCGTGAAGTCGTGTTGTTTTCCTCTGCCTCGTGCTCTTCTTATAGAGTTTTTTTCCTTGTACAATCCTTACTGATAAGGTAAGAAAGTTATGTTTAAACAAGGATTCTTTTTAAAATTAGAATCCTTATTATACACAACTTCTTTCCTTAATAATATATTTAAGGTTTTCCTTATTTGTATTAACTTGTACCTTTAATATATTATTTTGGCTTTGACAAATAACTCTATTTTACTTGATCTTGGACTCTAGCTTGACTTCTTTTGCTACGTACATTTGCTACTGTTCTTTGCGCTTTTTGTCTATCATCAAAATGAATTATCGATTCTATCACATTCTATCATATTCCCCCTTTTTGATGAAGACAAACGTGTAATGTGTGATGCATGCGCAAATAACTCTTCCCCCTTTTGATGAATCAAAAAGAAACCAACAGCGGCTAATCAACATTAATCAATATCCATAGCAACAAAATACGCCCAGCTAGTTGAGCAATATAACTTGTTCTGGCAACAAAACAAAGAGCAACAATACAGAGTGAAACCAACTAAGAGAACCAGGTTCAAACAACATGCTTTGTCACTGTGGAGGTTGACCAGGCTTAGTTGAAGCAGAAGCCAGCATATCCAAAACCCTATCAACTCTTGCATTGTTAGCAAGTTGCTGCTGCACCAACTGATCCTTCAACCTATGTATTTCAGCATTTGATGAATCAAGCTCAGCACGTAACTTTTGGTTGTCTGATTCAAGAGAGGCGTTCTTTTCTTCAGCTACTTTAAGTTCCCTAAGTAACTGTGCAACAAGACCAGATGTACGTGGAGACGCAGTTGCAACCTGCTCCGACTCCATAGGAATGCCACAATCAGCAAGGATAGTTTGAGTGAACATATCTGCACGAGTTAAAATCCTTCCTTCTCCCAATGGTACTTCAAATGCATCAAACACTCTAGTCAACAAGCTTCCAAAAGCTAACTGATGAGAACCTTACTTAGGATCCACAATTCTAGCAAGATGTTTGATAATCAGTGTAGGCCAATCAATGCGCTCTTTGCACTCAAGTGCATTCATAAGTCCCATGTCTCTTATGGAGGCAATGTGACGTTGGTGACCTCTAGGCAGTATCACCTTATGAACTATCTCAAAAAGAAGCTTATGCAAAGATCGCATTATTCCCTTGAAAACAGTTTGAGCCCTAGAATTGACTCTACCTTGAGAGAATTTGGCTGGCAGACTAGAATATTCATCAAAACCCCAATTGTACTCATTTATCCCCACAGATGGTATATGCAAGATTTCACCAAGCTTGGTTGCATCAAACACAATGTCAACCCCCTTTACACTAGACGACACCACATCTCCTTCTAGGATTACCAGGTTCGTATAGAAATCGACCACTTCTTTTTCATTAATCAAACTAGGTTCTAGAAATAATCCTCCCATCCCTGAAACCTTAGTAGTTCACAAACCTTCTTCACTATATCCATTGAAAGTATATCAGGGTGAAAGGTTCTACCCCTAAGCACTGATTTGGTTTGGAAATAATTTTTCCGTCCCACTTTGAGAAATTTATCCGCATTTCTTTTTGCAGATTTTGATTTTGATTGGGGGGTAGCAGAATTTTTACCCTCAGACACATCATCAGTTGCATAATCAAGATTCATTGGAGAAACTGATGAATGAACAGGAGACTTACCCAATCGGCGACGCTTCACCCCAGATGTTGCGTCATCAGCTGGCTTGACCACATGCGCACTCCTTGTCATAGGCCGGTGTGGACGAACCTGTTTAACTGCAATGTGCTTTCTTGGCCGCCTTGGTTTTTTAGGGTTAAGGGAGCTCAAAAGAATATCATCATGGATTGGGGATGGTGGTGGATGTTGAGGAGTGGTGTGGTGAGATGGGAAAGAAGGGGGATTATTTGGGACAGTGGTTGTGGGAGATTCTGGGTTTGGTGATAGTGGGGTTTCTTAGACCGGTGATGGTGGAGATTCGATGATGGGTGGTGGTGGGGAGTCTGCAACAACAGGTGAAGATCCTGCTGTAGCTTGTGGTGGCGGAGATGTATCTTTTGGTGGTGGAGATGGAGTGTTTGGTGGTGGAGATGGAGCTTTTGGTGGTGTAGATGGAGTTTTTGGTGGTGGAGATGGGGCTTTTTTGTGGTGGAGATGGAGTTTTTGGTGGTGGAGATGGAGGCAGATCTGATTTGGACAAGGATGTAGGTGTGGGTGGAAGTTGGCTTTCTTCCTCAAGATTTGGTACAACATCAACAACTGGGTTCTCTTCCCCCCTGAGAAAACGCACTATCAGACGAGCTTTCGTCATCAGAGTAAGAAACAAGTGGATTAACCATGGTGATGGAAGGAATTTTGTTTTCTTGTTTTTCTGAAGAATGAAGATGAGAGAAGGTTGGTTGCTTGTTTAGAGAGAGTGGTTTATTGGGAACGGTTTTGATGTTGTACTCGAGGGGTGTGAGTAATGATGGGGGATTTACATCGAGGAGACGGGTGCTGTGACGGTTGCACCTGCTTTTCAGAGGAGTGACATGGGAGAGAGAAGATGAAATTGATTTCTCCCAATTTTTTTTTATTTAATTTTTTTTTGTTTTTTTTTAAATCCCTTTTTTTTTAATTCTTTTTTTTTAAAACAGCTGAAATAAAACAAAATGTAGAACCAACTTAACTGAACCTGGTTTATATCTCCTTAGAACTTGGTTGGACAGAGATCAATCAAAAAAGATGAGCCCTCACTCAAGTCTATTTTTCTGAAACGACTCTCTTCCTAGTGCCTTGGTGAAAATGTCAGCAACTTGATTCTCAGTTTTGCAGAACTCCATTACTATGTTTCCTTTTTCAACATTATCAGGAAGAAAGTGATGTCTAACATCTATGTGTTTGGTGCGTTTGTGTTGAACTGGGTTTTTGGCCATGTTCATAGCACTTGTGTTATCACATAGAATAGGAATACAACCTGTTTCTATACCAAAGTCTTTAAGCTGCTGTTTTATCAAAAGGAGTTGGGCACAACATGAAGCAGCTGCAACATACTCAGCCTCTGCAGTAGATAGAGCCACTGAATTTTGTTTTCTAGTTGCCCAAGATATTAAACATGGTCCTAAAAGTGTGCCATCCCAGAGGTACTTTTTCTATCAACCATATGTCCTGCATAATCTGCGTCAGCAAATCCCTTTAGATCAAAAGAATCCCCAGTTGGATACCAAAGAACCAGGTTCATTGTGCCTTTCAAATATCTCAAGATTCTCTTGACAGCTTTCAGATGTGATTCCTTTGGACAGGACTGAAACCTTGCACATAGACCAACACTGAACACTATATCAGGTCTGCTGGCAGTGAGATATAGGAGTGATCCAATCATACCTCGATATCTGGTGTCGTTGACTGGTGAACCTGGTTCATCTTTATCAAGCTTTGTTGTTGTCCCAACGGGGGTGTCATTTGACTTGGCTTCATTCATATCATACTTCTTCAATAATTCCTTGATGTATTTTTGTTGATTAATTGATGTTCCAACTGATGTTTGCTTAATTTGGAGTCCCAAAAAGAAGTTAAACTCTCCCATCATACTCATCTCAAACTCACTATTCATTAGTTGAGCAAATTCTATTCCCAGTGAGTCATTGGTTCCTCCAAATATGATGTCATCTACATATACTTGGACTATGAACAGATCTTTACCTTGTTTTCGAAGAAACAGTGTATTATCAATTTTTCCTCTTATATATCCATGTGTGAGAAGGAAAGTAGACAATCGATCATACCATGCTCTAGGTGCTTGTTTTAACCCATAGAGTGCTTTGTCCAGTTTATATACATGATCAGAATACACGGTATTCTCAAAACCTGGGGGTTGTTTTACATACACCTCTTCTTGTAGGTAACCATTTAAGAAGGCTCTTTTGACATCCATTTGGTAGAGTTTGAACTCCATGTGAGCAGCATATGTGACCAATATTCTAATTGCCTCAATTCTTGCTACTGGTGCAAAGGTTTCATCATAGTCTATACCTTCTTCTTGGTTGTATCCCTGTACAACTAGCCTAGCTTTGTTGCGCACTATTTGACCTTGATCATCGAGCTTGTTCCTAAACACCCACGTAGTTCCTATCACTGTCCTGTTTTGGGGTTTTGGAACCAGGTTCCACACTCTACTTCTTTCAAACTGGTTGAGTTCTTCTTGCATAGCACCAATCCAATCGGAGTCTAGCAGTGCTTCCTTTATATTTTTAGGCTTAATCAGGGACACATAGGCAGAGAATACACACATACTACGTAATTTGGATCTTGTAGATATGCCTGAGTTAAGAGGAGTAAGAATGTTTTGCAAAGGGTGAGAACTTTGATGTTTCAAACTGTGAGTTGGAATACTTCCTGGTTCTTGAGGTGCAGATGAACCAGTTTCATTGGTAGACTTATCTCCTATTTCAGATGTTTTATCAGAGGGTATGGGTTATTTTTCACATATTTTTGGTTCTGATGGCTTGGAGCAGGTTCCCTCATTTTGTTCATCCTCTGAATTTCCTTCTTCACTAGTGTGTTCATTAAAGACAACATGGACACTTTCTTCTACACGGTTTGTTCTTTTGTTTAGTACCTTGTAGGCCTTGCTTTGTGATGAGTAGCCCAGAAAAATTCCTTCATCACTCTTGGCATCAAATTTTCCCAAATTGTCTTTGTCATTGTTGTGTATAAATCATACACACCCAAAGGCCCTAAGATGTACTAGATTTGATTTTCTTCCTTTTAGCAGCTCATATGGTGTTTTGTCTAACACTGATCTGATCATACATCTGTTTATTAGATAGCATCCTGTGTTCACTGCTTCAGCCCAATAGAATTTTGGAAGTTTGCTTGAGATTAGCATTGTTCTTGCAATATCTTCCAGTGTTCTATTTTTTCTCTCAACAACACCATTTTGTTGTGGTGTTCTAGGTGCTGAAAAGTTATGCTCAATCCCATTTGTAGTACAAAATTGTAGGAATTGTGAGTTCTGAAACTCCAGCACATGATCAAATATGATGCTGATTATTTCTTTGTTGAATTTCTTCTGAACCAGCTCTGCAAAGATTTCAAACATAGTGAATGTCTCGTCCTTTGTTGCAAGAAACAATGTCCAAGTGAATCTTGAGTAGTCATCAACTATTAAAAACACATATCTCTTTCCACCCCTGCTTAGTACACGCATTGGTCCACACAGATCCATGTGAAGCAGCTCTAGTGGCTTGGTAGTACTTACTGTTAACTTTTGTTTGAAGGATGACCTAACCTGTTTTCCTTGAATGCAGGTTCCACATACTTGGTTGTCCTTGAAACTTTTGGTTGGCAGTCCCCTAACAAGGTCTTTAGATATAAGCTTGTTTATAGTTGTCATGCTATTGTGTCCCATTCTTTTGTGCCATAGCATAGAGCAATCAGACACTGCACTTAGACATTTAAGAGTACCTTCCTTGGAGTCAACAATCTTGGCTTTGTATACATTATTGTGTCTCTTACCTAGCAGAACCAGGTTCCCAGTTACTGAGTTTGTTACTCTGCATTCTTTTTCTGTAAAAAAAACATTGTTTCCTTTATCACATATTTGAGATACGCTCAATAGATTATGTTGTAGGCCATTGACATAATATACATTGTTAATTGCATGAGTATTCATTGATCCACCCTTTCCAATTCCCTGAATTACCACTTTTTCCATTACCAAAGGCAACGTTTCCTCCTTTGATGTTCTTGAGTGAGAGGAAGCTTCTTTTATCTCCAGTCATGTGTCTGGAACATGCACTATCCAGGTACCATTGTTGCTGCTTCCTCTTCACTGATCCCTGCAATTTAATTTTGGGAATTAGATTTTGGTACCCAAATCCACTTTGATTTATGCTTAGGGAATGGGTGGATAAGATTTCTTCTGGCCCATCTAGGAAGAGATTTGTCTTTAGGAATTTGGTTTTGCTCATCGGGTTTCTCATGATGAGGTTTTCTCAAGGACTTCAAGTTTTTGCTATGAGCAATTTGTGTTCTTTGACAATTATGACTTTTATGTCCTTCCAGCCCACAGTGCATGCATAGAAAATCTATGTTGGGATTTTTTACTTGAGATCTAGTTCTATCAAAACCTATCCCATGTTTCTCAGATGTGCGATTCTTGTGCATATTGTCAAGCAGTATGGAAGACCTGGTCCATCTCATTCCATTTTCTGCTTCAGTTTTAGTCACAAGAAGCTCTTTGGAGAGTGCTTCATTCCTTTTAGTTATCAAGTCTAGGTTTTTACTTAGTTTAGCATTTTTGGATAAAAGATGAAGATTCTGTTTTTCAAGAATCTTGTTTTCTTCTCTTAGTGATGCATAGTCTTCCATTATCAATTCCGTTTTTGAGTCTACGGTTTTATATGCATCAATGAGAGTGTAGAGTAGGGATTCTAGCTCCCTTTTTGAGTATGAGCTTAGATTGTCTTGTATGTGATGAAGACTAACCTTTTCATTCATATCTTCTTCTTCTTTCTCCTCTTCAGAATCTGATCCAACCATGAGTGCTAGTATGGTTTCTTGTGATCTGCATGTTTCCTTTTCTTCCTTGGTTTCCACTGCTATGAGGGCAAGAAAGTCATAATCATCTTCTTGTTCTAATGCAAGAAGAGACTGGTTTTCTATCTCATCACCCTCAAACTCTTCATCAGATGAATTCCCCATTGATGCAAAAGCCCTCTTCATTGACATGTCTGCCTCTTGAGTTGTCATTCTTCTGTTTGAGGGGACAAACTTATCCTTTTTGATGTCTTTCCCTTTCTCAAAGTTTACCTTTTTCTGCTCTAGGGCCCAAAGTGGACAGAATTTGATGAAGTGATCTGGGCTCCCACACTTGTGACAAACCTGGTCTTTAGTGTTTTCAGATGGTTTTTGAAACGCTTTCTTTTGAAAGGTCTGCCCTCTCTTTAGCATTCTAATGAACCTTTTGGTTATGAGGGCAATATTTTCATCTTCAAAATCATCTGATGTAGTAGCTTTTAGAACCAGGTTCCTTTCCTTTCTTTTCCCTCCAATTTCCTTTTCTTGGTTTTTCTTAAGTTCGTATGTGGTGAGATTACCAATTAACTCATCCATTCCCAGTGAGTCTAGGTCGCGGGCTTCAGTGATAGCCTCGACTTTGCTTTCCCAAGTTTCAGGAAGGACACTCAAGAGTTTCCTTACTGCCTTTCCGTTAGGCACTATATCTCCTAAAGAGTACATCTCATTAATGATAGAGGTGAACCTGGTGTGCATGTCTTGAATAGTCTCCCCTTCTGCCATCTTGAACAGCTCATATTGCCTGTTCAAGTTATCAATTTTAGACTTCTTGACTTGCGTTGTTCCCTCATGAGCTGTTTGCAGTGTTTCCCATATGGCTTTGGCATCTTGACATGACGAGATTCGATTGTATTCGTCTGGTCCTATGCCACATATCAGAAATTTCTTGGCTTTGGCATTGTTTTGAATTGCAAGCTTGTCTTCAACATTCCATTCTTTTCTTTTCTTTGGGATTTTGGTGATTCCATCAGTTGCGGTTTTCATAGGTATGGTTGGGCCATCTAGAATTACTCCCCATAGATCAGGGTTTTCGCCAATAAGATGGTCCATCATACGATTTTTCCACCATCCATAATATTTTCCATTAAACAGTGGTGGTCGTGTTTGTGAAGCTCCCCTTGTGGGGTAGGTGGTGCTTCCATTGAGTCTTTTCAAGGTGTGAATCTTTTAACGAATAGACCTGCTCTGATACCAATTGAAGAAACCTTACCCCAGAACAAGAACCAGGTTCTTGTAAGTTGCTTTTAAGTAAAGACACAAACACGTATTGAATTAAAAACCTTCCTCACTCAAGGAAGGAAAAACCTCATTTTATTAAATCAATTATAAGATTTTGTGATTAAAACTCAATAATCAAAAGTCTTATCTCTACTACCTCCCTCGATTGACTCCAATCGATCTCTCCAAAAGGCCAAACCCACCTTTTGTTACAACTCTTACTAACACTCAACCCTACAAAGAGCCAAACCCACCCTTTGTACAATAAACTATAAATTACAATCAAAACCAAAACAAGACAAATAGTTCTCCACGATTAAACCTTCTCACTCAAGAATGTTTTAAAAGTAGTAATCCTATCAACCTTGAAGTCTTTAATTTGATGAATAATTCTCCTTTGTTCTCTGCGTGAAGTCGTGTTGTTTTCCTCTGCCTCGTGCTCTTCTTATAGAGTTTTTTTCCTTGTACAATCCTTACTGATAAGGTAAGAAAGTTATGTTTAAACAAGGGTTCTTTTTAAATTAGAATCCTTATTATACACAACTTCCTTCCTTAATAATATATTTAAGGTTTTCCTTATTTGTATTAACTTGTACCTTTAATATATTATTTTGGCTTTGACAAATAACTCTATTTTACTTGATCTTGGACTCTAGCTTGACTTCTTTTGCTGCGTACATTTGCTACTGTTCTTTGCGCTTTTTGTCTATCATCAAAACGAATTATCGATTCTATCACATTCTATCGCAATACATCCTCAACCTCCCCTCCCCACGAGCTTTCTTTTTATAACAACATGCCACGGAGATTTATTCTTGCACAAAGGATAAGGAATGTAATGCACTTGTTTTTCTGTACAATGATAAATGGATTATAGAAACGATATTGCCTTGTGATGATTAATTTCACACTATTTTGTATTGAGGATGCACTTTTGTACCACTATGATCAGGATCATACCACTTGCACCAAAAGATTACTATCTTTTTTATTTGGCCAACCAACGAGGTACTCTAGTTCTATAATCTCTTGAAGCACACCATAAAAATCAATATCCCCCTCACCTTTTACCCACACCACATTGTTATTGGTTATCTTGCCTTTTGGACCATTCTTTTGTATGAAATTTGTACCCATTGATGAAGTACTTAGTCATTATTCTAACTCTATAATCAAGTCCCCAAGAAATATGACGTAAAAATTGGACATTCACGACATTAACTGGATGGTCAAATGCTTAATAGTATTAGGTTACACTTACATATTCTCTAAACCATTCTAAAAACCTAGGATAAACAACATCATTCCCATATTTACCAATAAAACAAATGTCCAAAAAATTACATCTTTAATAAGTTAAAGGGATGGCGAATCTTGCTTAGAAGTAGGTAATGTATGTATATATACCTATGAAAAGGTTGGACCTCAGGACAATTCAATAATACATTTGTTGTAGCTGACTTTAGCACCATCTCAGTTAAGTTTCGCTTTGGAGTGTGTTTTGGGCCTTCTTTTCATGGATGATTAAATATTGAAAAGGGTGGTACCAAAGGATTGCTAATTCCTCCATCATCATTTCGATTGGGTCTATTTTGTCAAACACGACACATCATTTTCAAAATAATATGAATCAAAATTAGAAATTTATCTTGCCGGATATGCTTCACGCATCGCTCCTTCTATTCTCCATCTATTTTTATGGTCCTTTTACTTTTGCCGCTAATCCTGTGAAGTATGACCTTTAGATGAAATTTTTTAAAATTCAAACACAAGAAAAATAATTAAAAGTTCTCACCTCTCAAATGGATACATCCATCTACCTTGAACTAGAATTCCAAGTTGTGCCTCTTGCACAAGATGAATTTGGAGATGTTCCATTATATTGAAAAAACCAGGAGGAAATATTTTTTCCAGTTTATTTAAATCTAGGAAAATGTTACTTTCCATGTAATTTAGGTTCTCCACCCTCAATGTACTAGAACACAACTCTTTGAAAAAAAGTCTTATTTATCTGACGGGTTTCCATATTATATCATGCAAGGACTTGAATACAATAGGCATCAATGATTCCATGAAAACCTGACAATCATGGCTTTTCATAGACATCAATTTTCCTTCTTTCATATCGACACATCTCGATAAGTTTCAAGCATATCAATCAGGCTTCTTTAAATTTTTTACCCAATCACAAATCTCTCTCTTTTCATCCAAAGTGAATGTGTAACTAGTTTTAGGCTTCTGAATCTTGTTGTTAAGGTATGTCAAGTACAAGTCATTTTGCCTTCAATATTCTTTTAAGTCCAACCTAGCCATCACATTATCTTTTGTCTTGTTATTACTATCCATCACAATATTAAATATGTTGTCAAAAAAGTTTTTTTCAATATGCATGACATCCAAAATATGGAGAAGAAGGTTATGCTTCCAATAAGGTTACTCCCAAAATATGCTTTGTTTTGTCCAATTATGTGTAACACCATAACCAGGTATCTTGGATGGTTGAGAATCTTTTACCTTAGGTAAATCCCTAAGCCTGTGCCATATTTACCTGCCATATTTCTTCAGACGATAAAGTTGCAGGGCTCTTCAAAAACCACTTGGTTCTTCATTAATGCACTAGTACTTCTCCGATATTCATGATTCATTGGCAAGAATGACGGTGACAATCGAACCATGAGTTCTTACACCCATGTTTTAATCTGAATGTTTTTGTGTCTTCCATACAACATGGGCAAGTTAATTTACCAGCAGTTGACCACCCAGACAACATTCCATAAGCATGAAAATCTTTTACAGTCCACATAAAAGCATCACGCAATATGAAGCTTTATTTATGGAATACATCATATGTTTCCACACCTTGATTCCACAACATTTTTAACTCATCGATCAAAGGTTGTACGTATATGTCAATCAATTTTTTGGATTGTTTGGACCTGGAATAATGCAAGTTAGGAACAAATATGGACTTGTCATACATAACTCCGGGGGGAGATTATATGGCGTAACAAATACTGGCAAACATGAATATGGTGTCGCATAGACTGAAAATGCTGTGAATCCATCAGAACATAATCCTAACCTAATATTTCTAGGTTCACTAGCAAAGTCAGGAAACACTCTATCAAAATGCTTCCATGCTAATCCATATGATTGATGTCATAGAACACCAAGTGGCCTTTGATGTTCATAATGTCATCTCATGTGAGGCGCGAAGCTTATTGATGCATACAACCTCTTTAACCTAGGTATAAGGGGTAAGTAATGCATTGCCTTCACTGGAACTTTCTTCTTTTGGACATTTGTGACTTCCTTATAACGAGCTTAATTACAAAATTTGCAATTTTCTAAAGCTGCATCATCTTTATAAAATAGCATGCAACCTTTTTCACACCAGTCAGTCCAAACTGATGAAAGTCCTAACTTAGAAACCATCTTCTTTAACATGTAGAAATCTTTAGGTAAGTCAACTTTATTAGGATTAAGCTCATTCATAAGACCATTATCGAATCAATCCCCGCTTGATAAATAGAATAATCAGACAACTTAGAATGCGTTGAACCTTCATATAATGGTTGATTAGGTTCATTTAATTGTTCATAGAAGCGCTTAGCCTCATCATTTGGTTCTGATTGAACTCCCCAGAACATCCCAAAAGCATCCCTCAATATTTCATCGAATAAGAGAATTTTCAACATTATTATTCTCTATAGGATTATCCACACTATCAAACACATTCTGAAAGTTAACATTAACTACATTGACGTCATTCTCTCCATGAACTGTCCACACATAATAATTATCCATAAATTCATTCTTCAAAATATGAAATTTAACTTTACTTGGTTTTGATAACTTGATACACTTGCATTTGGCACAAGAAAACCTAATTGTGTCTTCAATAAGAAAATCATTTCTAGTTTTCTCCTTAGCAATAAATTCTTTAACCCCATTTATAAATTTCACCCTCAATCCCGCACGATTAGGATGAGTTCTATCATACATCCATTTACGATGTGTAAATTCCATCTACACAAATGAAATATTGAAAATTTTAAATAAAAAAACTAGAAACAATTCAATGACGAACACATCTATACATGAAATCTTTTAAAATAGTGCATATCTGGCGAACTTGTTTAAGCAAATAAGAGAACACCATGTAGCACTTTTCAAGACAATCTTGATAGTCAGTACGACAAGACGACAAGACGACAATATATATATTCTTGATAAGGAAAATCATTACTTCATCAATTAAAAATAGAAAAACGTAATGTTTTAACTCAGCGGTTGTGAAAAGACAGATATAATCGAGAGTATAGAGTAGACACTTGAAAAGTGTCTGCAAAAATTAATTAACAACACAATTTTGTAGAAAAAATTAAGCATATATTAACACTATTATGTTTATAGAAGAAAAAAAATAGAAGGAGAAAAAGGAAAAATTGAAAAAAAAAATGTAGCATGTTAAAGTCCAATCAAGTTATTTATTGGTTTGATTAGTCAAGGCATTATTTAGCAATTTCATGAGCATTTGGTTTCCAACAACTACTTCTTGAAGTTGATGAATTCTATTTCCAAGCTCTACCGATTTACCAAAACAGATATATTATAGTAAAACAAGTACAACTTCAATAAAGATGTACACTTAATCAATTCTATGTATATATATAGTACATATGTCCTAACTAAGGAGTGGTGAGATGAACCATACAAACAAATTAACCAACACTATGTCTATCTCTTGCTTCTGGTCTGCCATAATCTGTGAACATTATATCCTCCTGCTAGCTGCTCTCCTTCCTATTACTTACTCTTCTATATAAACTCGCGTCACTTTAATTCACCTACCTAAACCCCACCTAACTCCCCCACACCTAGTATAAGAATATCATAGTAGCTACTTAAACCCTCTTTAAGTGTAAACTTTCTTGTCATAATGGTTTCCACAAATGGGATGTCTACTGCCTCTATCCTTCTTATTTCCTCTAAAAAGCTACAAGAATTCTCATCTTCTTTGTTTAGATCTTTACCGTTATCATATTTTTAATATTTCTTGGATATGCTTAAAGTTGTGTTACTAACTTTTTCTTTTTGGATCTATTGAGGTGTTAATGCAACTAGGGTTGAAACGAAAAAGGGTACATCTATTGCATGGCAAGAAATTCCACAATAGGACTTCAAATTGCGGATTAGTAGCAAGGGTGAATCCAAATGATATTTGATTTGACCATAAATCAAAAGGTGATCTTCATAGCATAGTTAATAAAGTAAAAATGCAATGAAGTTCCACACCTGAAAAGTTGAATGTATACATATACCACGTGCAACCTAACTAAAGAGTGATGGAGCTGATACATATAATCAATTTAACTCATACTCTCTATATGTCACTTCTACTTTTCCAAAACATGTCACTATTATAATCCTCCGGTAATTCACGGTATCTGCTCTCCTCTCCACTATTCACTCTCTCCTATATAACGCTCTTATAACAACCTATATACTTACTTAGATACAAATACATAACAATAACAAAGTAGAACATGCCATGTAGATGATAGAACAAGTATTTCACTGAGGAAAATAGAAGCATAAATCCTCATATCAAGTTGAGAATCCTGGCTCTAACATTCATGGGACCATTTGCCTCAAAAGACAGAAAAGGCTTACACACGTCACACACTTAAAACAATATCAGTGAGCAAACAACAAAGAAAGGTAAGGTCGTACATTTCAGAAGAGCAATCTATCTTTGATGCAAGTGGAAGTTCAAACTGATGACCTGTTCTCACATGAAGGTTGAAGCTAACTTAAAATGGTCAAGCTATTACATGATTTCATCACCTTAAGTTACACAAACTTCTCACTTAGGGATTAATATACAAATGCAGATGCAAACAGATCCAAGACTTGTAACACTTAAATCTTGCATGCACTAGATACAAGACTAAACTAGTGTTTAGAGTCTTTTAACCACTTTTCGAAATTCACTAACCACTGAATGACTTGCCCTTAAATCAAAAGTAGGTTATAGAAATTCAACTACATTTTTTAAAGCTGTAAAAAATATATAAATCAAAAGGGATTATACTCTTCCTTGTCTACACCAATTTAAAATTTGTGCCCAGGAAACTAGGTAATGAGCAAACTTTGGCCCATCATATTCTTGAATGTCTTCTTTCTAAAACTATCAAAGTGCATTCGTCTAAACCTTAATCACTCATCATCAATAAGCAAACAAATAATAGCGTGGAATTCATGTCCATACATTAACTTAGCAAAAAATATGGACACACCTATGACAAAAAATTTAAGCTCTTTCTCATGATAATATCAAAGAAAAACCCTACCTACTCAAAAGGAAAGGAAAACTTTCCAGTATTTCAATGAAATTGAAGTTAAAAATCTACCCACTCAAAAGGAAAGGAGAACATTCACAGTATACTTCAATGGAATAGAAATTCAAACCCCACCCAGTCAAAATAAAAGGATATTCCACCCTACTTCAAAGCTATTGAAATTCAAACCTTTGCCAAATCAAAATTCAAAAGGAAAAAGTTTACATACCTTTTTCGAATCTCTTTGAGTGAAACAAACGAGCAACCTCTCATGGTAAGCTCTCTGAGTGATGAAACACTTACCTTCCCTGTGAGCTCTTTGAGAGAAAGTGGCTTTTCTCTTCCTATTAAAGAGACATTATATTGTTCCTATTTGCTGGATAAATATAAGAGAGACTAAATATTTTTATTTGCTAGACAAAAAAATTAAATTATAAGAATTATGCTAGATCAAAAATAAAATTAACTTTAAATAAAAAAATCACTATAAAATGGCCGACTACAGTGATCGGCCATTTGATAATATTTTTCAAATTATTTTAGTAATTTTTCGACTACCGCGGTCCATAACCAATTAATCATTTTATTGACTTTATTTCGTAAAACATTATAATTTGAGTAGTCGAAATCATAGTAAAAAAATAATATAAAATAAAAATAGAAATCTTAATTTGCCGATTACAGTAGTCAAAAAAATATCTACAATACTGAATGTTAATTTGTAGTCAGCAATTGTAGTCAGAAAATAACTTATTTATGGTTGTGCCTTGAAATTGATCACACAAGCTCTCAACATATCCTCTAGGGTCTGAATGGTACGCTCTGCCTGTCTATACGTCTGTGGATGAAATATTGTGCTAAGGTTAACTTAAGTACCAAGACCCTTATGAAATGACTTCCGGAAATGAGAGGTAAACTGAGGTCCTCTATATGAGATAATACACAACGGAACTCCATGCAACCTCACAATTTCATTAATGTAAAGCTTGGCATAGTCTTCTGCCGAGTTTGTAGTCTTGACCGCCAAGAAGTGAGAAGACTTAGTCATCCTATCCACTATCACCCAAATGGAGTCATGCTATTTGCAAGTATGAGGTAACCCTGTGATAAAATTCATATTGATCACATCTCACTTGCAAGTAGGAATATCGATCACTTGAGTCATACCTTCTGGTTTCTGATGTTCTACCATAACTTGCTAGCAATTGAGGCACTTACTCACAAAATTTTCTATATCCATCTTCATGCCATTCCACCAATAGACTTCCCGAAGATCGCGGTACATCTTAGTGGCACCTTGATGAATAGAATATCTGGAGTTATGGGCTTCACCAAGGATACACTTTATTAACTTACCCACATCAGGAACACACAATCTACCCTGGTAGAGAAGTACACCATCTCCCTCTTGGGAGAAAACCTGCACTATCTGATTGTGGACTGCACCCTTAAGTTCAAGCAAAATTTGGTCACTATCTTGCTTTTCCTTAACCTCCACCCAAAAGATGATTCTGCCCAATTCTGAAATGTTACACCATTGTCTGATATGCTCAGAAGGCAAAATCCTAAGCATGAAAGACTGTGAATATCCTTCCGTAGGTCCTTCCTCTCTTACTCAACATGGGCTAAACTACCCATAGATAATCTACTACGAGCATTTTCAACTACATTGGCCTTACCAAGATGATAATGTACACTGATATCGTAATCCTTAAGAAACTCAATCCATTTTCCTGGCAAAGATTCAACTCTTTCTGGGTCAACACATACTGAAGGCTCTTATAATCAGTGAAAATATCTACATGAACACCATACAACAAGTAGTGTATCCATATCTAAAGTGCAAACACCAATGCTGCAAGCTCGAGGTCATGGGCTGGATACTTCTTCTCATGAACCTTAAGTTGTCTAGAAGCATAAGCTATAACCTTATCTCGTTGCATCAACACGCAACCTAGGCCAACTCTGGATGCATCACAATAGATCACACAGCCATATGAACCCTCTAGTAGAGTCAAGACAGGAGTTGTAGTCAATTTAGTTTTTAATTCTACAAAGCTTTTCTCACAATCATCTGACTATTGAAACTTGACCATTTTCTGAGTTAAACTAGTCAATGGTGAGGCTATGGATGAGAATCCTTCCACGAACCTTCTGTAATAACCTGATAGATCAAAGAAACTTCTGATATTTGTAACAGAGGTAGGTTTCGGCCATTGTTTCACTACTTATATCTTCTATGAATCCACTCGGATCCCTTCGCTAGATACAATTTGACAAAGGAATGCAACAGATTGCAACCAGAACTCACATTTGCTAAACTTTTCAAATAACTGGCGATCTTGAGAGTCTACGGAACAACTCTCAGATGACTCGCATATTCTTCCTCATTCCTAGATTTAATGAGGATATCATAAATAAACACGATAACAAACAAGTCCAAGTACTATTTGAACATACTATTCATCGAATCTATGAAAGCTGAAGGAGCATTGGTTAGTCCAAATGACATAACTACAAATTCATAATGACCATACCGAGTTCTTAAGGGTGTTTTTAGAATATCACTATCTCTGACTCTAAGTTGATGATAACCCGATCTGAGGTCTATCTTTGAGAAGTGACTAGCACCCTGAAGTTGGTAAAACAAGTCATCAATCCTAGGGATGGGATACTTTTTCTTGATTGTGACCTTGTTCAAATGTCTATAGTCAATGCACATTCTGAGAGAACCATCTTTATTCTTTACAAACAAAACTTGTGCACCCCATGGTGAAATGCTAAGTCTGATGAAGACCTTATCTAGGAGATCTTTCAACTTCTATTTCAATTCCTTAAGCTCTACTGGAGACATTCTGTAAGGAGGAATTGAAATAGGCTTGGTATCAGGGAGGATCTCAATTCCAAACTTAATTTTCCTTTCGAGAGGGACTCCGGGGAAATCTTTTGGAAACACTGCTGGAAACTCACATACTACTAAAACTTACTAAAGAGTTGGGGTTTTAGAGCTAGAATCCTTAACCCGAACTAGATGATAGAGATAAATTTTAGAGATCATCTTTATGGCCTTAAGGTAAGAAATGAATCGACCAATAGATGCCAAGCTATTGCCCTTCCATTCTAAAATTGGTTCGTCTGGAAACTGAAGACGAACAATTCTAGTTCTTTAATCGACTAAGGCATAACAGGAATGTAACCAATCAATGCCCAGAATGAAATCAAAATCTACCATTTATAACTCTACAAGATCTTCTGAGGTGACTTTGTGAGTGATTGTGATAGGGCATTTTCTGTATAGCCTTCTAGATATAACTGGGTCACCAACTAGAGTAGAGACTGAGAGATTCTGAGAGAGTTTCTGGACTGATACTGAATTGTACTGCTATGTAAGGAATTACAAAGGAAAGAGTAACCTCTGGATCTAACAATGCATAAACATCAAGGTCAAAAACTAGTAATGTACAAGTGACTACATCAAGAACCTTCATTTTGTTGGCAAGCCTGAAGATCATACAACCTGTTTTGGCACTGTCCGCCACCTGTACCAGATGAGTTACCCTGCTGAGTCGGGCAACTTGCTAGTGCTGATGAAGTTGTATACTGAGCTCTACCATTACCACCTACTTGAACCTATCTAGAAAAACATATCCCTTAACTTGGACCGGACTGAACGCACCCAAAACATCCTTCTTTTATTGTGAGACACTCGCTGTATTGTTCTTACCACAATTAGGGCAAGTGGGGTAAGTCTTGGTGCCTAAAACACTTCTCTAAGACTTAGAGCCTGCTGCTCTAACCTTCTGGTCATACATGTTCTTGGAGGATGAAACACTAGCTGAAGAAGGGGCTGGAGCTGAAAACTTTTGCTGGCTCTGCGAGCGATTTTCACATCCTGATTTCTACTGAGAATAGTCATAGTTCCTAGTCCTAGCCTTCTTATTCTCCTTAGCATATTCCCTAAGCTTATAAGCCTCAACCTTCTGAGCATGAGTCATAAGCCTAGAGATGTTCATATCTCCTACTAACATACCATTTCTGCACTCAGTTTTCATTGAATCCTACACTCCATACAAGAACTCATTCATATGAGCCTTGGAGTCAGCAACAATGTGAGGAGCATACCTGGAGAGTCGGTTAAACTTGAGCCCGTACTCTTGGACCTTCATGTTTCCCTATCTTAAGTTCATGAATTAATGAGTTTTTTCTTCTCTCAAGTCTATTGGGAAAAAACTGTCCATAGAGGTCTCACTAAAGAAATCCCAAGTAATAGGAGTTGCATCTGTAATACTATTTTCCTTCCACCAAGTGTACCAGATATGAGCAACATCCTTCAACTGGTATTATGCCAACTCAACCCGATCATTCCCAGTGATTTGCATTACCTCAAAGATCTTCTTGATCTCATCCAACAAATTTTAGGGATCCTCATTTGTTTGTGATTCTAAGAGCATAGGCGGATTCATCCTAACAAAGTCTGCTGCTGCTAATCCACAATTTGCATTCACAGGAGCATGCACCCGATTTTTCTGGTTGGTCATAATCTGAGCCAACATTTGTATAGCATTTCTGAACTCAGTATTGGAGACTTCCTAATCTGGGATCGGAGGAGCTGCGTTTGCATTCCTGGCATTCGCATTCCTAGCGTTAGCTCTACGAGGTGGCATGATCTGAAACGTAGAACGTCAAGTTAGAGTGGAATAAGATGATATCTTATACACGATAAGAGTAACAAGAAAGTGAAGTTTTCCTAAAACACTTTGTTTTCACATACTTCATATAGAGATATTCAAAAGCCAAACATCATATAAAATCACACAGAGAATTTAAGCCACATTTGGGGTCACTTTAGAATAAGCTATTTACACTTTACAGTAAGTATTTCCATATTTATAGTGAAATTCTTCTTTTAATTCATTAGCCTCCCGAGTAACCCTCTAGTAATACTTGGTGCGATGCATTGATACGCTCAAACTTACTTCTCAAATAAGAAGTAAAGCGGTCGTGTCAAGTAAATAACACAACTAGTGAGGTTGGGATCGTTCCCACGAGGAAAATAGTCTAGACTTAACTTCAACCTGTTATTACTATTGTTTGGTCAATGACTTCCTTTGAAAGTAAAAACATAAAAAGGGGGGTTTTTATTTCTAAATGAGTGAAAATAAAAAACAAACTTGAAAGAGACACTTAACAGCTTTGACAGTTGGATTTTAATCAATTAATCAAAGTAACTAGGGTTTACGTGTTCCCTACAGGTTCATAACTTGATAATTCTAACTATAACAATTCTTTCCTAGTATCTTGCATGCAAAGTGATAAGTTATGTATTTCTAAATCCTTGGTTCGGCATCTAGAAAATCTCACTCCGCACCTTGGTCCGGCTACGTGTGTTGCTATCCTAACCCTTATCCTTACCTCATATTAAGCATCATATTCGATATTTGACTAAGTTATTACCTCGTACCAATCAATACTAGCCTATTAGATAGTATACTTTAAATCTATGTTAATAATTCTTTTCCTATTATCTACCTCCTTGGTCCGGCAAGTAGCATTAAGGCGATTTCTAACGTTGGCCATCCGTTAAAATGACTTCTAAGCGAAAGAATTATTAATACATGCAAGACACTATTCTAGAATTGTTATTTTAGTTAGGGTTTATCTTATTATTTGCCTATGGTTCCCACAACCCTAGTTATGGAGTTTAGTTACTCATGGACATAAACACAATATTCAAATATATTAAATAAGAGTTCATGTACTTACTTCAATGAGAAAGAGTAAAATCCAAAAGCTTGCTTGATTAATCACCAAAAATCACTTGCAAGAATCTCCAAATCTAACACTAATACACAAAGTCTAATAATGTGATGTCTAACAATACGGAGTCTAACAATACAGAGTCTAACAATACGGAGTATAACTATCTGTAGTCTAACCCCAAAAACGAGGTTTTTCAAACTATTTATAAAAAATAAAAAACCTAATTAAACAAGGATGGTCACGACGGACCGTCATGGACTCCGTCGTCCCATACTTATGCAATTTCTTCTGCTGCTCTTCTTCATTACCCTCAACTGCAAGTATGATAGACCGTCATAGGCATAACGGTCTGTCGAGGGTCTTTGTTCCAAAACACTTCAACTCTTGGAATATGGGTACTGGGATTACTTCTCTGAACTTCATGACGAACTTGCAGGACGGACCGTCATAGACACGACGGACCGTCACAAGCTTCGTAACCCCACACTTGGTCAGACTTCCCCATCTTCCTTCAGTAGCTGCACTACGTTTCCACCTACGGACCGTCACAAGCACGACGGACCGTCACAAGCTCCGTAGGTGGTCTCTTCTGCATTTCTTCGCTCAAAATCTCCGCATTCATCTTTGGACATATTTCCTGCAAAATAAAGAGAAACTTATGTAAACATTAGCACAAAAAGGCTTTTGGACACACTAAACTTAAGGAAAAAGTATTAATAATACCGTGAAACCACGGTATATCATGCATCACCCTAAGGTCACAAAGAAAACCATGCATACAACTTACATAAGTCAATACATACCATCATATAAGTATAATACATCAAAGACACATTTAAGTCAATACCATAAGAACATTACAGTAAAATCTAGTCATTATGCACATATACTTATTTTACTTCACATAGAACCTTAAGAGACCTTACTCATAATCCTAATATAAGTTTACTAGATCAATGTAAATGTGAAGCCCCATAACCTCCCACATACTTAATAGACCTATCATGAGACCACAAGCCTTAACACTCTATTTCGTAGATCAACAAGTCCATTAAGACCTTCATCATATATTCATTAAGACTAACATAGTGCATTTAAGGACAAGAACACATCACATAGATCCATTAGGACTTATACCATGCACTTCATCACAACAAGTAGACAATTACTACAAAGTCATGCATAAGGAACACATACATAGACACATGCATTTGAACACCTTCCTAGGACTTCCCTCAAGAGCCACTTGTGCAATGAATATTTAAATTCCCATACCCCCCACCTACACCAAGAAACAACCCTTCGGTTAACTTAGTTAGAGTCCTTACTTTACTTCCATTGTCCATTTTACTTTTGGGAAACTATAGCCTTAACCGACACTAAGACCATGTGTGCTACATGGAATTTGGTGTTGTAGGCCTTACACCAACAGAAGGTGTTCTTACCTATCCAAGTTAGAACATTAACACATGCTAGCATATTAAGTGAATTCTCTTGCTAGATACTATGTGGAAAGCATTGTTATGGAACTTGGAGGCATACATGTGAAAACTCTCTTTATGCCAAATGAGGAATTATGGTTATTCACTATGGAAACATCACTCTACGCCTTTTGGGTTATGAGGCTAACAACCTCATATGGCTTATGGGGACCTACCATCCTCCAATGGGAAGGGACACCCCTCACTTCAAATTTACTCGGTGCTAAGCTAAGTTCCCTGTTTATTAAAAAGCCTTTATTAACATTTCTTATAAACATTAGGCTTAGGAGTTTCATCCCCTCATATTCTTAGCCCATAGGTCATAGATGAAAATTCATCAACCTAAATCATGCGAGAAACCCTTTCACATGGACATAGCATATGTAAGCACCTATCTAGTTGAATGGTACACATGAGCACACCTTTCAAGGGCCCACTATTGACTAGACCTTCATACATGTGTATGTATATACTTACATGTGAGCAAACCTTTCACATAATACATAAATGTCACACATGGTCCTATATCAATGCATAAGTCTATAGATATAACTATATGAACAATCCTTTCATATAAACATGCCAAGACACTATGCACCTTCATACTTCATCATATTATATACTTAAAAACATAGCATATAATTCATATTCATAACATGTCCATAAATTTATTTCATAAACATAGATAACCAAACCTAGGAACTATCCTATAAAGGTACACATGTGAAATGCCCATACTAGTACACCTATCAAGTCATCCTAGTTAAGGGAATACATAACATACTTCACATACATTTACCTTACATGCATATAAGTAAAAATATAGTGAATATGAGGACAACCTTTCATTAGACACCATGACCCTTTACTACATTGTAATCATGCATAATGTGTGAGTGTGTGTGTACATTGGTCAACATGATCAGATAATGTCTATAAACCAACACATTGAGGCACCCACCCTCTTAGGACCATATTACACTTTCAAGCATAGACCACACAACACAATTTAGCATACGAGACAAGACAATCTTCACATTACATTCTAGACTCCTAACCTTTGAAAAATTTATAATATCATAGGATTTCACTTTATTTTTATTTTTGATTACTTTATTTTATATAAAATTATATAAACCAAAAAATATATAAGTCATTAGTGATTTAGAAAAGCTATGCAAAACATGTTTTATTATTTTTAATATATAATTTCAATAAATAGGATAGTTTACCATTAGATTAAGAGCAAGACATTTATCAATTTATTCGAATTGTTAAATTATTAAGCGAGGATAGTAACTTTATTTAGAAATTTATCATTAAAAATAGGAATACAAAGTTATATAGAAATAGAGAAAGAAAAGAGAAACATATAAAAGAAATCATCAAAAAATTGTTAGAAGAATGAACAGAAAAAAAATGATAAACGTAACATAAACTAAAAAAAAGGAAGAAGTTTAACAGAAAGATTAAAAATGAAAATATAATAATAATAATAATAATAATAATAATAATAATAATAATAATATAAAGAGAATTGAAAACAAAAAAAGTAGAAAAGAAACAATAGAACGTGGAAAAGTAAAAAAAACAAAAAAGGAAAAAAAAAAAGGCTGCAACACAATAACAAAAAATGGATAAAGCATAACGTGAAAAAAAAGCAGCATAGCGAGAAAAAAAGTGAAAGAATAAATAACAAAAAAATAAAATAAAGATAGAAACTGTTATAAAGTATTTATAATATAGTGAATGTCTATCATGTGGAGTCCTTTTTAGGATATGGTTAAAGAGTCCTCCTACTTGGGGACCAAGTTAGATTTCTCCTATAAATAGAGTGCTCCTCTTCATTGTAAATTAATTTATCAAGAGAAATAACAATTCTTCTCTTCTTTTCTATCTAGTTTCTTCTTCTTATTCTATAGTTTTATAACACGTTATTAGCACGAGACTCTAATTTCTCAAAAGTGAAGGTTAGATTTGAAGAATTAATAAAGGTATTCTTTATTCTTTTGTTTTTAATTTTAATGGCCAATCTTATAAAACTAGAGTTCACTGCCCTTCAAAGTTCGGGAAGGAACTACCTCTCATGGGTGTTGGATGCTGAAATCCACCTTGATGCAATGAGTCTTGGAGACACCATAAAAGAAGAAAATAAGGCATCAAATCAAAAATGTGCACGAGCAATGATATTCTTGTGTCATCATCTTGACGAGATTCTGAAAATTAAATATCTGACAGTTAAGGATCCACTTGTTTTGTGAAAAAACCTAAAAGAATGATTTGACCACTTGAAGATGGTCATACATCCAAAGGCACGATATGTGGATGCATCTAAGGCTACAAGACTTTAAGTCTATACATGAGTATGATTCTGCCATGTTCAGAATCACTTCTCAATTGAAATTATGTGGAGAAACGGTTTGTGAGATTGATATGATGGAAAAGATGTTCTCCAGTCCATGCCTCGAAGTGCTCTTGCAGCAACAATATCGAGAGAAAGGTTTCAAAAAGTATTCTGAACTAATTTCTCATCTTCTTGTGGCCGAGCAAAATAATGATTTATTATTGAAAAATCTTGAGAATCGATCTACTTGATCTGAACCACTTCCTGAAGTGAATAAGGCGTACGCCCACCATTCTAGGCGTGGAAAAAATCGCGGTCCTAATCGTGGTCGTGGACGTGGACGTGGACGTGGACGTAGTCGTGGTCGTGATTATGATCAAGAACGTAATTCTATTCCTGACATTAATCATTCATCAAATAAAAAGGAAAAAAGAAAGGATGAGAAATGTGAAGCAACTAGGGAAGGTTGTTTTCGATGTGGTGGAAGAGGTCATTATGCACGTGATTGTCGTACTCCCAAACACTTGGTTGAGCTTTATCAAGAATAACTAAAGAAGAAAGAGAAAAATCCTGAGGCAAATTTTATCTCTGAAAATTAAGTTGACATCACGCACTTGGATGTAGCAGATTTCTTCGCACATTCTGAAGGAAAAATAGATCACTTAATTGCTGATGGTTTTGTGAACATGGAAGAGTAATATTTTATTTTGGTAGTATTTATTAATAAATTTCATGTAATGATAGTTGTTTGCATGAGTATTAGTATTTTAAATTAGTTTAGTCGTTCATTAGCTTATTCCTTAATTTTTAATAAAATAATATATATTTTTCATTGATTTATTTATATGATTCTAATATGATAGAGTCAGTCAAATAACTAAACTTCATCACGTGTTTGTATTATATTAGGTCTTTAACTTGGTCTAATGTTAAAAACATAAATTCTAATATTAACTAGGATTTATCATGTGTTTGTATTATATTAATTCTTTAATTTGATCTAATGTTAAAAACATGCAGTCTATTATTAACTAGGATTAAATAATGATTTTATTTTATTTTCCTAACAATTCGTTTTTGACTTAGAGGACACAATAAAATAAGGATTAATTTCTAATATTTAATTATTAATTTATTCCTTTAAATATATTGTACCCTTTTGACAACACTAATATTTCATATATATTTATTTTGTGTATGTCATTTCATGTGAAGATATGGATAATTCTAAGAACATATTATCGAAATATGAAGATATTTGTTTGATTGATTCTGGTACAACACATACGATATTCAAAAATAAGAAATATTTTTCTCATTTAAGTATGGGTAAAATAATGTTACTACAATTTTTTGGTAGTACTAATATGATTGAGGGTTTTGGAAGAGCCATTGTAATTTTGCCCAAGGGAACTAAACTCATCATTAATAATGCTATATTTTCTCCAAAATCTAAGAGAAACTTGTTGAGTTTTAAAGATATCCATGAAAATGGTTATCATATCCAATCAATGGATGAAATAAATCTTGAATATCTTGGTATCACCAAGTATGTCTCTGGGCAGACATGTGTTATAGAATAGTTCCCTGCTTTATCTTCTAGCTTGTATTGGAAAAAAATTCGTGCAATTGAGGCACATTTTATAATAAATAAGAATTTTACATATTCCAATACATTTGTACTTTGGCATGATCGTCTAGGACATTCTGGGTCAATAATGATGAGACGAATTATAGAAAATTTGAATGGACATCCACTAAAAGACCTAAAAGTTCTTTTAAATGGTGAATTTTCTTGTACTGCTTGTAATTAAGACATGTTAATTGTGAGACCATCACCAATGAAAGTTAAGATTGAGTCCCCTGCGTTCTTGGAACGTATACATGGTGATATTTGTGGACCTATTCACCCACCTAGTGGGTCATTTAGATATTTTATGGTTCTAATAGATGCTTCTTCTAGATGGTCTCATGTGTTCCTATTGTCATCTCGTAACTTGGCATTTGCAAAATTATTGGCACAAATAATAAGGTTAAGGGCACACTTTCCTGATAATCAGATAAAGTCCATTCGTCTTGATAATGCTGGAGAGTTTTCATCCCAATCATTTAATGATTATTGTTTAGCAATTGGGATAAGAGTTGAACACTCCGTTGCTCATGTTCATACTCAGAATGGTCTCGCAATGTCATTAATTAAACGTTTGCAATTAATAGCAAGACCATTGCCTATGAAAACTAAAGTTGCCCACTTCTGTATGGGGACATGCAATTTTGCATGTTGCAACACTTATTAGTCTCAGACCGACAAGTTATCATAAGGTTTCTCCATTGCAATTGGTTATGGGTCAAGAACCTAATGTATCCCATCTAAGAATTTTCGGAAGTGCTGTACATGTGCCTGTGGCACCACCAAACCATACTAAGATGGGCTCTCAAAGAAGGTTAGGAATATATGTTGGGTTTGAGTCACCCTCCATTATTCGCTATCTTGAACCATTGACTGGAGACATTTTTACTGCTAGATTTGCAGATTGTCGGTTTGATGAGATAGTTTGCCCAAAATTAGGGGGAGAGAATAGTGAAATAAAATGAGAAATTTTGTGGAAAAGTTTATCATTGTCTCATCTTGATCCATATTCTTCAAATTGCGAACAAGAAGTACAAAAGATTATTCATCTGCAGAAAATTGCAAATCAAATGCCAGATGCATTTACAGATTTGAAAAGGATTACTAAATCACATATTCCTGCAGAGAATGTCCCAATTCGAATTGATGTCCCTAAAGGACCATCCACTAGTGTCATAGCTAATGAGTCAAAAATACACCTAAAGTGTGGTAGACCATTGGGGTCTAAGGATCAAAATCCTAGAAAAAGGAAGATTAAATGTCAAGATGACACTATGAAAGAATCTCATATGGAAGAATCAATGAACTTGAAACTCAAGGAAATAATGAACTATCCATATATTTAAGAGATGTTGAAACTAATATGAATCGATCAGAAATAGTGGTTGATTATGTCTTTGCATATAATGTTGCAACAAATATCATGCAAGATAATGAGGATCATGAACCTCAATCTGTTATAGAATGTCGACAACGAAATGATTGGCCAAAATGGCAAGAAGCAATTCAATCAGAGTTGAATTCACTTGCCAAGCATGAAGTTTTCGGACCTAGAGTTCAAACACCTAATGGTATTAAACCTGTTGGTTACAAATGGATTTTTGTGCGAAAAATAAATGAGAAAAATGAAATACAAAGGTATAAAGCACGCCTCGTGGCACAAGGATTTTCTCAAAGGCCTGACGTCGACTATGAAGAGACATACTCACCCGTTATGGATGCAATAACATTGCGTTATCTCATTAGTTTCATAGTCTATGAGCAACTTGAAATGCATTAGATAGATGTGGTGACAACCTACCTTTATGGATCACTTGATAATGAGATATACACGAAAATTCCTAAAGGATATGCGATGACTAAATCATGTAATTCAAAATCTCGAGAAATGTATTCAATTAAATTGCAAAGATCATTATATGGTTTGAAGCAATCTGAGCGCATGTGGTATAATCGTCTTAGTGAGTATTTAATTAAGGAAGGTTATACAAATGATGCAATTTGTCCATGTGTCTTTATAAAGAAAACAATATCGGAATTTGTTGTACTTGCTATTTATGTTGATGACATAAATCTTATTCGAACTCCAATAGAGCTTCAAAAAGCAATTGATTATTTAAATAATGAATTTGAGATGAAAGATCTGGGAAGGAAAAAATTATGTCTTGGTTTGCAAATTGAGCATTTGACAAATGATATTTTCGTTCATCAATCTGCCTACACAGAAAAAGTGTTGAAAAGATTCTGTATGGATGAAGCGCATCGATTAAGTACTCCGATGGTTGTTCGTTCACTTGATGTGAATAAAGATCCATTCCGACCTCAAGAAAAGGATGAAGAAATTCTTGGTTCTGAAGTACCATATCTTAGTGCAATTGGTACACTAATGTATCTTGCTAATACTACAAGGCCTGATATAACTTTTGCTGTTAACTTGTTAGCAAGGTATAGTTCTGCTCCTACTAGGAGACATTGGAATGGGATCAAACACATTTTGCGATATCTTAAAGGGACAACTGATCTGGGCTAATTTTATTCTGTTAATTGTAGCCCAAATATTGTTGGTTATGCTGATGCAGGATATTTATCTGATCCACACAAAGCTCGATCTCGAACAGGCTATGTGTTTATATGTGGGGGGACTCCCATATCTTGGAGATCTACAAAGCAATCCATGTAGCCACTTCATCTAATCATGCTGATATAATAGCTATTCATGAAGCAAGTAGAGAATGTGTGTGGTTAAGGTCTATGATACATCTCATTCGAGAGAAATGTGGTTTGAAATGTGATAAAGTACCCACCACTTTATTTGAAGATAATGTAGCATGCATAGCACAACTTAAGGGAGGATTCATAAAATTAGATAGAAAAAAGCACATTTCACCGAAGCTTTTCTATACACATGAACTTCAAAAGAATGGTGATATAAATGTGCAACAGATTTCTTCAAGTGACAATGTGGCTGATCTATTCACCAATTCTCTAGATTAATGTTCTCATTAGGGGGAGTGAATACGCGCTGTACTCTTTTTCCCTTACGAGGTTTTGTCCCACTGGGTCTTCCTTGTAGGGGTTTTAATGAGGCAGCCTAGATGCGTATTAATAGATATGTGTACTCTTTTCCTTTACTAGAGTTTTTCTTTTATTCAAGTTTTTTTAGTAAGGTTTTTGACGAGGCACATCATCTATGAATTAGACATTCAGGGGGAGTGTTACAAAATATTTGTATTATAGTTAATGTCTATCATGTGGAGTCCTTTTTAGGATATGGTTAAAGAGTCCTCCTACTTGGGGACCAAGTTAGATTTCTGCTATAAATAGAGTGCTCCTCTTCATTGTAAATTAATTCATCAAGAGAAATAACAACTCTTCTCTTCTTTTCTCTCTAGTTTCTTCTTCTTATTCTATAGTTTTATAACAACAAAACTAAAAGTAAATATAAATAAAATAACAAAACAAAACATAAAAAACGAGGCGTGCAAAAGAACCAGAGAAAGAAAATATTGAAAATTAAAAGACAAATCTTCTTAAAAGTAGTTCATGTATCTTTAGAATTTCTGGCTAGAATTAATTATAAATTTCATTAAAATTTATCTCCTTTTTTTAAATTTAACTAAAAAAAACAACTTTAAAATTACCTAATCTCTAAAAATCTCATTCCTACATGAATTTTAATTCCTAGCAATTAGATACATCTACATAATC
Source organism: Solanum peruvianum (assembly GCA_027705065.1). Classification (NCBI taxonomy): domain Eukaryota; kingdom Viridiplantae; phylum Streptophyta; class Magnoliopsida; order Solanales; family Solanaceae; genus Solanum; species Solanum peruvianum. The sequence goes on from JAKWJD010001761.1 coordinate 22,551,748, forward strand.
TTTCTATAATAATATAAAAAATAATAATATATATTTATGCTGATTTTTTTTTAATTTACTTTATTTAGTTTGAATAAGTTTATGCGCATATACGTATTTTTAATTGATGAATATATATTAAATAAGTTAGTTTTAAATAAGTTTAAAATAAATGAGAGTATAAAAGTAAATAACATTTTTATTATTAACTTAAACAATATAATATCCAAAAATTAAGTCATGTCATAGTAAAGTCAATAAAGTGACAGTGCTAGAACCACGTGATTCAAGGGGTGCCTAATACCTTCCCTTCGGTCAACCGAATTCCTTATAAGATTTTTGATTTCGCAAACCATAAAATAAAGAGTCAACTTCCTTTTTATTAGAGATTTAAATAAGGTGACTTGGAACACCAAAACTCAATTTCAAGGGGCGACTCCAAATAATCAAAATAATCCCCTGTCAAAACGTCACTTTAATTGGAAAAACTCTTTTCTTTCAAAACATAGTATTTTTGAGTGAAAAATAGGGGTGTGACAATAATATGTGTCTAAGATGGCTTATAATAAGACTTAATTCTTCTAACGTTTTATACAAGAGTTTCCTTATTGACTATATTGTGAAAAGTCTCAATTCTGCCCTATTTTTCATACCTATGTAATGAACGAATGCTATGAGGCTTGTATAAGACCCCCAAGAGGTCAAGTATTCTGTGTGATGCCTAGAGGGTACGCTCGGCTTGTTACAAACTTGGTATCAGAGCATAAGGTTATAGAGATTGTCTCAGGGTCCAAAGTAGCAGAAGCCACGTCTAGTAGAGTCTTGTTTATCGTTGTGAGTAGCGACACATCTATGAGCGAGAGGCTATAGGATGATGAAAGTTACACATTCTTGATATTCTTCAAGTCGTGACTTAGAGTGTATGCCTATGTGTTCCTAACCTTACTCTTGTGATTTTAGGAACATGAATATGAGAGTGGCTAATGCAAGGAGGGCTCAAGAAGAAAATGTGAATGAGGAGGTCCCCCCTCAACTGCCCAAGGTCCACAAGCATCCAATAAGGAAAGGGCCATGTCTAATGTGGAGAGAAGGGATGATTTACAAACTTTGACCCAACTCATGATGACTCATGCTCAAGTCGTCATTACTCAAGCTTAAACCATGACAACCTAAGCTAATCGATGAGTTGGATACCAAGTGAAACACAATGCAAGTACTCCCGCTTCAAGAATCTGAAAGTTTATGAGGATGAATCCTCCTACTTGTCATTGAACTAAGGTGTATGAGGACCCACAAGGCTTCATTGATGAAGTTTTTAAGGTGGTGGATGCCATGGGAGTAACTTTTAGGGAAAAGTCAGAGCTAACTGCCTACAAATTAAAAGATGTGGTACAAGTGTGGTTTGAGCAATGGAGGGATGAAAACCCGTGAGGGCGGGCTGTTAGATTAGGGAGTGTTTAAGATGGACTTTCTAGATAGGTTTCCCCTTATAGGTGAGGGATAAGACGTTAATTGAATTCATGATCCTCAAGGGGGATAGAGTGGTAAGGAATACTCTCTCAAGTTCACCCAACTCTCTAAATATGCCCAAAGCATGGTATCCAAGTCTAGGTCTAGGATGAATAAGTTTATGATAAGGGTGTGTACTTTGATTGAAGAAGAGTATCGTACGACAATGGTCTATCATGTTATAGATATCTCTGTACTCATGGTGTGTGCTCAACAAATTGACGAGACCAAGCTTAGAAAGATCAATAGAGATGGGAAGACATCTAGGTCAGATGAGCCAAGTCAACCTAAGTCTAAAAAGAGGTTTTACAATCAAGATCCCCCCATGGTGAGCAAGTATAGGGTGTACAACCCAAATTCTCAAGGAGGGAATGGAGGTGGCTCTACTTTTCAGAGGTCTTGATATACTGCATGCGGAAAGCAACATTTGGATAAGTGTCTTGCCGGTACGAATGGGTGTTTTGGGTGTGGAAATGAGGGTTCATTAGATGAGAGATTTCCCAAACCTCAAGGAAAAAGGTAAGGAGACCAACAAAGATCTTTAAGATGGTCCGAACCCTAATGCTTAGAAAAAGAACAGTTTCTATGTGCCACAAGCAAAGAAAGGATCTAATCCGGAATAAAGGCCGGGAGAATGATTTGAGTATGCAGGTGGTGGATATCCTTATCTTTTCTTTCTATTTTTACTCAAGCTTGGAGACTTTCACATGAGTGTAATTTTCATGTAACCTTATGTTATGAGTACCTTTTATTATAATATGTTGCATTATCTTGTTAATGTTATGATAGAATTAGTGAGTGATCTATGTACTTGTCATATGAATGTGCATCTAGTAAGATTTCTTATTTTCCTCATCAGTGTTCATGTTTATCATACCTACGTGTGATTTGAAATTTATTGCAACATGAGCCTTATAATGAAATGATGAGCATGTTATTAGTTTGAGAAGGTAGTTCCTCCATAATGAAAATAAAATGATGAAGTATATGTGCACTATGATTTGTGGACATAGTTCCAAATTGTTTGTATTTCTTAGAGTGCATAATGGTTTGAAGTTGGTGCTCCTTGTAAGTTTGGTTCATTGAATATGAAGTGCATGTATGATGATATGTGTTGCACGCTGCTAGTCATGAGTTTTAGAAACTTGAAAGTATTTAAGTGTTTTAGTGTCATTCGAGGTTGAATATTTTCCAAGTGGGGGAGGCTAGAACGACCCTCAAAATGAACTAGGATAAATTAGAGCTTCACATGGATTTTATGAGTTAATAAATTATTAGAATAATTAATAATAGCTTTTGAAGACAATTTTAAAGTGTTTTGAAGTCAAACATCAATGGACATCTAGGACGTTCGAAAACTAATCTTTTATGTGTTGGTGCATCCTAGTATTTTGTGCATGTTTTCATGTCGTTTTTTGAGTCTAAAGTCAGTGGGGATGACCCTCAAACCTTGAGGGACGTTATTGGGGTCAAAACGTACGGGTACGACTCCCCAAGGATCAACCTAAGGGTCCTTGAGGAGGACCCAAACTTTTGGAGAGAAGCTGCCAAGGCAACTTGTGGGCACTATCTTTAGGGTGTGGCTCCACGTGATGGACCTTCTACAAAAAGGAAGAAATGTTTGTCCGTGTAAAAGGAACTCATTGCGGACCCTCGTGTCCAAAAATTAATTTCCAGAAACTTGTGGGAACACTTCCACGATGCAGACTTGTTCCCCGACGATAATTCAAAAAATAAAACTTAACTTTGACTTATTTTAAAAGGTCCAAATAAGGTAGGGGTGCTTTTAATATTATCAAGGTGCATTATATATTAGACTTAAGTAATTTAATACCTAATCCCACACCAACATAATTTCCAAATCAAAAAAACCAATTGCTCTCACTTCTCTCTCTACACAAATCCTTCATTGAAGAACTTTCAAGACCCAAGGAACATGGCTAGTTGTTCAAGTTTTAAAACCAAATTTCGTGGGATTCTTAGTACTAAAGTAATGTAATCCTTCATTTTGGAATAATCTCTTAGTCAAGGAGTCTAACTCAAAGGTTTTCAAAAGTGAATGAATGACCAATTTCCCATTTTTCAATTATATGCATTGGTTCATTCTTAAAAGGTTTTCTAAGTCATGATATTGATATATTGATGTTGAATAAAGATTTTAAAGATGATTTTAATGGAATTCCTTGAAGAACCCATGTTTTGTCCAAATCTCCTAAATTGGCTTGCTAAGTGTTTTTGATGAATGTGATAGGATATTGTTAGAATTATGTTCATATTATTTTAGATTGTTGTTACCTACTGTTATCCATGCCGAATTATGATGAATTGTTGGAGTTCAAAAAGGGTGATCATGTCTTATTTGAAGGGTTGACCTAATTGTTCTAATTCTTATTAAATTTATTTTGTGTGGTATGTAAACTAATGGTGACGATGTTCAGTTATTGTATTTGAATAGGTAGATTTACTCTGGTTGTGGACTTAAAGGCATTGAATGTGAAGTAAAGTAATGTTATGATGCTTATATATAAATATGTGTTATGAAGTCATGCATGTCATTCTTTAAGATAGCATGATTATTGAAGGATAATGTGAATGTGAAGTATGGTTGTATGTGGATTATGATGAACATTGTATGATTATGTTTAGAATACAATGTTATGGATGATGGTGGTTATATGAAAGACTTTCTCACATATGTATACACATGAATGAATGAATGAAGCTAATGAAAATGTAATGAAGTGGGTCAGGAAAGGATTTCTCAATAGAACTCTAATGAATGAATGGGGGATTTTAGAGAGGAAACTCTTCGTGAGTAGAGATGTAGTGTCTAGTAACAACCTCAACATTCCTAAGATCTTTCCATTGCATGAATGATAGGTTAGGATGGGTACTATTGGTGAATTGAGATATAGTACTTAGTAGAAGTCATTTAACCTATAGCTAATGAATGTAACGAAAGTATAATACTCTGTGAGGATTAATGCTTAGAATCGAGAGGATTTGAAAAGAGATGAATACTCTCCCTGAGTAAAGGTGTAATATAAAAAAGTAACCCCTTGAGATAGATATTCTTCGTGAGTTGAGTTGTAGTACTTAGAAGCAATCTTCTTATCCCTCAACTATGTGCCTACATAGGACTAGCAAGTCGAAATCCTTCATCCGGTAGGGGTAAATACCGAGATTACATGTCAAGATCCCTTGGTCTAGGTCATTTAAAGATCACCCCCACAAAAGAATTTAATGAACTAGGTATTCCTAAGGGTGTACTACTTAGGGTAGGTTGTGCATTGGAATGTCATATATGCATTGCACAAGTAGGAATTTTGGAGGGAGCTTAGTGTGTCCTTGTAATTTTAATGAATGAATGGGTTCATTCGTGATGTTAATGAAGTAAGTTGACTTTATGTCTAATGTTAATAAGCATGTTGGTATTACGTATTATCTTAAAGAAGGTTATATGAATGGTTGAATGTGATTGGCCTAGTCTAGGGTGGTTCAAAGGATCACTAAGTGGGAGTAGTAGAATGGGATGCTACTTTCACATTGCACTAGTGTAACTTAGAGGTATCCTACAGGATATTGTTTATTTGAATATCTTAAAGGCATGAATGTTTCATATGGTATCTTTAGTAATGAATGTTGACTTGTTGAGTGGTGGTTTAAAGGAAGTATCCTATCTTTCGTAGTCTTAAAGATCACTAAGGTTTGTATTTAAGAAGTTGTATGGGCGGTCTCTTCAATGCATTACCGAGGTGGGTCTTAAGATAACTTTTGATAGAGGGTCTAAATATTTATGGGTTACTGAATGAATATGATTATATGTTGACAATTATCGGTGTAATTCCTTGTATGTTAATGATTGACTTGTATGATATCTTTTACACTTGGTTCATGAAGTTTTATCAAGATAGCATGAAATGCATGTTTCAACTGAAATTTCCTTTCTAAAGCATGTTTTTGGATGATTGTCATACTTAGTGCTTATTTGTACTAAGTCATATTCTGCTCTATTTCTAAAAGTTTAGGTGGAAGAAAGTGAGGTTCTTAGAGTTGAAACTTTGGATTAGATTGTTCTCTTAAGCCTCTTGGTATGTTCTCATATTTTGATGACGTGGATGTTTTTTCTACTTTTCTTTCATTAATGACTTTGTATAAAGACTAGTATCTTTCTTTCAATGTAAGGGTTATGACCCTATAATAATAAGATGTGTCGAAAATAGTTTATCACGCTATATAGTTTTTCTTAAGTTTTATACAAGAGTGTCCTTAATGACTTTAATGTGACATGTTTTAATCCTACTATATTTCATACCTATGTGATGAATGAATATTAAGAGGCTTGTATAATACCTCTAAGAGGTCAAGTACGTCGTGTGGCTCCTAGGGAGTAATCTCGGGTCATTGCATGTTCTTACTTAGAGTAGAACTGTTTGTGACATGAACAATTGAAACATGTAAATTACAAAACCTTTTAAGGAAAACTGATTAACTTAGAAGTTTTGTCTAAGTTTGAGTGCATTAAATAAAAATGTCAAGTCTGTTTGGAATCTAATTATGCTGAACATTCTTATAAATCTGTTGAAAGGAATTCTAATACCTTAGAAATGATTGCAGAGACATTTGTGATATAAAGTCAACACCATCTCTTGGTGGTAAAAAGTATCTAATTACTTTTATTGATAACTGCATTAGTAACAATTATGTTTCTTTTTTTGAATGATAAGGATGAATCAATAGAAACGTCTAGACAATCTAAAATTGAAGTTTAAAATTAGTTGGAAAAAAGGTAAGAAATTATAGGATTGAGAGTATAAATATCATTTTGCATAAATATTTTTGAAAAGTGGAATTATTTATCAACCTTCTATCCTATTAACCTCAATCTAATGGAAAAACATACTTTGAAGGAATTGTCAAATGACATGTACGTCTGTAACATCTCGCAACTAGAAACGGCTAGAATAGAGGGTAAAATCTATTAAATGTTGGAAAGAATAAGAAAAATCTGGAAAAATGTTTAAGTTAGGAAAGTACGTTTTGTTCATTCTCTACCGACCATATCACTTAGCTCAGGATGATTTAGGAGTAGTTCCAAATAAGATATGAATAAAATTATCTTTCCAACGTCGCCATGTTTGTGCGATTTTGATATCGTATGAGTCAGGTATGTCTTCCAAAAGTTGGGCTATTGGATTAAGGAAAGTCCCGGATTTGGGAAGGGCAAAGTTGTCTTTTCCTTACCTAATTCTGTTAATTCCCTCTTAGGGAATTATTGGGGCAAAAAATAAATTTAGTTCAGTTTGGAGATACAAGAATTTTGCTTAGGGTATTGAGAAGAGAGTTGATGATAGAGTTGCTTTGACTATGAGCATAATTATGTGATATGCATGTTGACTTGACTAGACTTAGTATTGTTGATCTTGTGATGTGCATGCCTATAACTTAATGAATATGACTTATTATTGGCATAGTCTTCTTGAATGTGCATAAGGATTATTAAATGTAAAATAGCATGTTTTAACGAAATGTCCCTTTTTATGAAGATTTCATGATATGTGTGCATATGGTCTCATAGTTAGTACAAGTGGTGTACTAACCCTTTTTCTTCTTTTTCCCCAACATTTTAGGTTTCTATCGTTGAAGGGATTATCGAAACAACTTTGAAGAAGAATTGGAATTCTTAATCATCCAATTTGGATAGGTCCTCACTTTCCGAGGGGAATACCACTATCAAGCTTTTGAATTTGTTTTAGTATTAAGAATCTTATGTTCTTTCCATTACATTTGGATACTAAACATTGTATGACCTATAGGTGGTCCTCTTATATTGATGTCTGGGCTAGGCCAAAATTATTACACTCTTGTTAGATGGTTATTAGATGAGACGACTATTTGAGACTATGTTATATTCTATATATCTATGTGCAATAAAAGTAGAAGACTAAATAATCTTCCTATACGAAAGGTCTATGTATACTCGATATGTATACACTTTGTATATGTAGACATCAATGTAAACCTCAATGTAGAGTAATGAAAAGCTTTATAAATTCCACAGTTTTTACCTATTTCTAATGTAATGATGTAAGCTAAGAGGCTAGTGTTAGTCCTCAAAAAGGATGACAACGCCGGTTACATCTAGGGGGTTCTCCCCGAGTGTGACAAAACAGATTTACTAAGTGCTAAATTCATAACAAAGTGTTCATGTTACTGTATGAGATGAAGTAGGAACTCAACTTCTCTTTCTCTCTGTGTCATGTATTTAAGAAGAAAAATATGGATGTGAAAATAAATTGGAACCAAAGGCCTCAAGAAGTCTCCCTTCTGCAAAGCTATCATTGAGTAGGATAAAATGCAAATAAGAGAGTCTTCCTTGACTTCGTTTCGCGTATCTGTAGAACAAAATTTTGGCGCACAACATATAAATAAATTCCTTTTTTTGGTGTACAATTATTCCTTTTCCTATTTTCTGAGGACCGACTTAGGTGACTTTTTTCTTCAATTTCAAGGGTTAATCCTACTCTTTTTCATGTTTTAGTTTATTAAGTGTATATTTAAGATCCGAACTTTGTGAATCCAATTATGACTAGATAAAACCCTTTGTTCGAGGGTTGTAGCTGCGAATGATTTTCCAATAACAAATCTATGGAAGAAGTTTGGTTATCATTAAAAGTTATTATTTTGTTCTAAAATTTAATATTTTAATATTCAATCACCATAAGAATTAATATATTATATTTTCTTGAACTTGGGAGAGAAATTGAGATATGTGATGTTGAATACAATAAGTATGATCAATCATTGCACAAAGATGATATTGATCTTTATCTAGGATAGAGAAATACCTAGTTACCATGCTTGGTATTGAAAAAGGATGAAAATTTAATGCTTTGTAGTTATATCAATTTAACCCAACTAAACGATGTAGTTTGATTATCAATTGTTGTAGGTGGTTAGAGGTCAGGAAATTATGATCATATTATTAATCTTTTGAATCAATAATTTGACAACCATTTAAATTCTATAGTGAGAGATACTATGCACAAATTCTTATTTAAGCTACAACCATGAATTTCACAAGTCATATATATAACTCCAATTGAAATTGAACCGTTGCCAGTATATTTAGTTAATTTGGTTATTGCAGTTTTTAGTCTGAAAGACTAATTAACTCTCTCCACACGTTTGCATTTAATAGTATTGACAGATGAAATAGAATATATGCTAATCATAAATCAATTCGGTTCGACAATCCGGTTCTTAAGAGTAAGTATATTACTTGTGTGATAATGTAAAAAATCTTGTGAAATTGGAAGCAACATTGTATTATGTAGGATACAAGTCAAGAGGACTAATGAAGGACCATGAACGATTTGTTTCAATAAGAGAGCTGGAGAAGTCGAACCATGTGTGCATGTTACAAGGAGAGATAAAGAAGGAACTCAACTTAGCTTTCTCTCCGTGTTACGAATTCAACAAGAAAAATATGGTTGTAAAATTAAATTGGAACAATAGGCCTCAAAAAGGCTTCCTTTTGCTGAGCTATCATTGATTAGGATAAATTGCAATTAGGAGAGTCTTCGTTGACTTTATTTCACGTACCTGTAGAATAAAATTTTGCCGCACTTTCCAACCTATAAATAAATTCTCTTTCTTGTTGTACAATTATTCATTTTCTAATTTTCTTAGTACAAGACTTGGGTGGCTTTTTTCTTCAATTTCTAGGGTTCATCCTACTCTTTTTCGTATTTGAATTTCTTGAGTGTATATTTAAGATCCAAATTTTGTGAATCAAATTATGAGTAGCTAAATACCTTTGTTCTAGGATTGTAGCTACAAACGATATTTTAATATCAAATCCATGGATGAAGTTTGGTTATCATTACAAGTTATTATTTTGTTTTAAAATTTACTATTTTCATGTTTCATCACCATTAGAATTAATATATTATATTTTCTTGAACTTGGAAGAGAATTGGAGAGATGTGATTTGGAATACAATACGTATGATCAATCTTTGCACAAAGATGATATTGATCTTTATCTAGGATAGAGAACTACCTAGTTACCATACTTGGTATTGAAACAAGATTAAAGTTTAATGCTTTATAGTTATATCAATTTATCCCATCTAAATGATATAGTTAGATTATCAATTGTTGTAGTTGGTTATGGGTCAGGAAATCATAATCATGTTAATAAATCTTTTGAAACAGTAATTTAATAACCACTTAAATTCAATAGTGAGAGATACTATGGATAAATTCTTTTTTAAGCTACAAGTCTTGATTTCCGAAGTCATAAAGACTACTCCAACTGAAACTGAACCATTGCTAGTATATTTATTTAATTTTATTATTGCAATTTTTAGTCTAAAAGACAAATTAACTCTCTTTACACACTTGCATTATATTGTATTAATAGACGAAATTGAATATATGGTAATCATCAATCATTTGGGTTTGACAATACGTCTATGAAGAGTTAGTATATTAGTTGTATGATCACGTACACTTGCGTGTGCAACTGGAAGCAACATTGTATCATGTAGGATACAATTCAAGAATACTAATGCAGGACCATGAACGATTTGTTGCAATATGAGAGGTGAAGAAGTTAGAACCAAATGTGATGTTACAAGGAGAGCATAATAAGGAACTCAACTTAGCTTTCTCTTTGTGTCACAAATTTGCGGAGCTATCATTGATTGGGATAAATTGCAATTAGGAGAGTCTTCCTTGAATTCATTTCACGTACCTGTAGAATAGAATTTTGCCGTACTTTCCAACCTATTAAAGAAATCCTTTTTTTGGTGTACAATTATTCCTTTTCTAACTTTTTGAGAACCAGACTTCGGTGACTTTTTTCTTCAATTTCTAGGGTTCATCCAACTTTTTCGTATTTTGATTTCTTGATTGTATATTTAAGATCCAAACTTTGTGAATCAAATTATGCGTAGCTAAATCCCTTTGTTCCAATGTTGTAGCTACAAATGATTGCTTATCATCAAATTAATTGTTGAAATTTAGTTATCCTTACAAGTTGATATTTTGTTTAACTTTGAGATAAATTGAGATATGTGATGTGGAATACAATAAGTATGATCAATCTTTGCAAAAAGATGATATTGATCTTTATCTAGGATAGAGAAATATCTAGTTACCATGCTTGGTATTGAAACAAGATGAAAATTTAATGCTTTATAGTTATATCAATTTATTCCAACTAAACGATGTAGTTTGATTATCAATTGTTGTAGGTGGATAGAGGTCAGGAAATTATGATCATATTATTAATCTTTTTAATCAATAATTTGACAACCATTTAAATTCTATAGTGAGAGATACAATGCACAAATTCTTATTTCAGCTATCGCTCTGAATTTCCAAAGTCATAAATATAACTCCAATTAAAATTGAACCATTGCTAGTATATTTAGTTGATTTAATTATTGCAGTTTTTAGTCTAAAATACCAATTAACTCTCTCCACATGTTTGCATTAAATTGATTTCACAGACGAAATAGAATATATGCTTATCATAAATCAATTTGCTTCGACAATCCGGTTCTTAAGAGTAAGTATATTACTTGTTTGATAATGTAAAATATCTTGTGAAATTGAAAGCAACATTGTATTATTTAGGATACAAGTCAAGAGGACTAATGAAGGACCATGAACGATTTGTTGCAATAGGAAAGCTGGAGAAGTCGAACCATGTGTGCATGTTACAAGGAGAGCTAAAAAAGAAACTCAACTTAGCTTTCTCTCCGTGTTACGAATTCGAGAAGAAAAATATGGATGTAAAATCTAATTGGAACAAAAGGCCTCGGAAAAGGATCCCTTTTGCAGAGCTATCATTGAATGGGATAAATTACAATTAGGAGAGTCTTCCTTGATTTGATTTCACGTACTTGTAGCATAAAATTCGCTGCACTTCCAAACCTATAAATAAATTCTTTTTTGTGTGTACAATTATTCCTTTTCTAATATTCTTAGGACAAGACTTGGGTGGCTTTTTTCTTCAATTTCTAGGGTTCATCCTACTCTTTTTCATATTTTAATTTCTTGTGTCTATATTTAAGATCAAAATTTTGTGAATCAAATTATGAGTAGCTAAATCCCTTTGTTCTAGGATTGTATCTACAAATGATATTTTAATATAAAATATATGGATGATGTTTGGTTATCATTACAAGTTATTTTTTTGTTTTAAAATTTACTTTTTCATGTTTCATCACCATTAGAATTATTATATTATATTTTCTTGAACTTTGCAGAGAATTGGAGAGATGTGATGTGGAATACAATACGTATTATCAATCTTTGCACAATGATGATATTGATCTTTATCTAGGATAGAGAAATACCTTGTGACCATTCTTGATATTGAAACAAGATGAAAGTTTAATGCTTTATAGTTATATCAATTTATCCCATCTAAATAATATAGTTAGATTATCAATTGTTGTAGTTGGTTATAGGTCAGGCAATCATAATCATGTTATTAAATATTTTGAAGCAGTAATTTGATAACCACTTAAGTTCTATAGTGAGAGATACTACGCACAAATTCTTTTTGAGCTACAAGCCTGGATTTCCGAAGTCATAATTATTACTCCAACTGAAACTGAACCATTGCCAGTATATTTAGTTAATTTTATTTTTGAAATTTTTAGTCTAAAAGACGAATTAACTCTCGCCACATGCTTGCATTAAATTGTATTAACAAAAAAAATTGAATATATGCTAATTATAAATCATTTGGGTTCGACAAACCGGCTCATAAGAGTCAATATGACAGTTGTATGATCACATACACTTGCTTGTTCAATTGGAAGCAACATTGTATCATGTAGGATACTAGTCAAGAATACTAATGCAGGACCATGGACGATTTGTTGCAATATGAGAGCTGAAGAAGTCAGAACCAAGTGTGCATGTTACAAGGAGTGTTGAAGAAGGACCTCAACTTAGCTTTCTCTCTGTGTCACAAATTTGAGAAGAAAAATATAGATGTGAAAATATATTGGAACAGAAGGCCTTCGAAAAGGCTCCATTTTGCGGAGCTATCATTGACTGGGATAAATTGCAATTTCGAGAGTCTTCCTTGAATTTATTTCACGTACCAGTAGAACAGAATTTCGTCGTAGTTTCAAACCTATAAAAGAATTCCTTTTTTTGGTGTACAATTATTCCTTTTTAACTTTCTGCGGACCAGACTTGGGTGACTTTTTTCTTCAATATCTAGGGTTCATCCTACTTTTTCGTATTTTAATTTCTTAATTATATATTTTAGATCCAAACTTTTTAAATCAAATTTTGCGTCGCTAAATCCCTTTGTTCTAAGGTTGTAGCTACAAACGATTGTTTATTATCAAATCTATGGATGAAATTTAGTTATCCTTACAAGTTGTTATTTTGTTCTAAAACTTAACATTTTAATGTTTCATCACCATTAGAAATATTATATTATATTTTCTTGAACTTGGAGAGAAATTGATATATGTGATGTGGAATACAATAAGTATGACCAATCTTTGCAGATTAATGATTTTGATCTTTATCTAGTATAGAGAAATACCTAGTTACCATGCTTGGTATTGAAACAAGATGAAAATTTAATGCTTTATAGTTATATCAATTTCACGCAACTAAACGATGTAGTTTGATTATCAATTGTTGTAGGTGGTTAGAGGTCAGGAAATTATGATCATATTATTTATCTGTTGAATCAATAATTTGACAACCATTTAAATTCTACAGTGACAGATACTATGCACAAATTCTTATTTAAGCTATAGCCCTGAATTTCCAAAGTCATAAATATAACTCCAATTGAAATTGAACCATTGCTAGTATATTTATGTAATTTGATAATTGCAGTTTTTAGTCTAAAAGACCAATTAACTCTCTCCACATGTTTGCATTAAATTGTATTGACAGCCGAAATAGAATATATGCTAATCATAAATAAATTCGGTTCGACAATCTGGTTCTTAAGAGTCAGTATATTACTTGTGTAATAATATAAAAAATCTTGGGAAATTGGAAGCAACATTGTATTGTGTAGGATACAAGTCAAGAGGACTAATGAAGGACCATGAATGATTTATTGCAATAGGAGGGCTGGAGAAGTCGAACCACGTGTGCATGTTACAAGGAGAGCTAAAGAAGGAACTCAACTTAGCTTTCTCTCCGTGCTACAAATTCGAGAAGAAAAATATGAATGTAAAATCAAATTATAACAAAAGGCCACGGAAAAGGCTCCTTTTTGCGGAGCAATCATTGATTGGGATAAATTGCAATTAGGAGAGTCTTCCTTAACTTTATTTCACGTACTTGTAGCATAAAATTTTGCCGCACTTTTAACCTATAAATAAATACTTTTTTTTGGTGTACAATTATTTCTTTTCTAATATTCTTAGGACAAGTCTTGGGTGGCTTTTTTCTTCAATTTCTAGGGTTCATCCTACTCTTTTTCGTATTTTAATTTCTTGTGTGTATATTTAAGATCCAAATTTTGTGAATCAAATTATGAGTAGGTAAATCCCTTTGTTTTAGGATTGTAGCTACAAATAATATTTTAATATCAAATCTATGGATGAAGTTTGGTTATCATTACAAGTTATTATTTTGTTTTAATATTTACTATTTTTTCTTGTTTCATCAACATTAGAATTAATATATTTTATTTTCTTGAACTTGGAAGTGAATTGGAGAGATGTAATGTGGAATACAATACTTATGATCAATCTTTTCACAAAGATGATATTGATCTTTATCTAGGATAGAGAAATACATAGTTACCATACTTGGTATTGAAACAAGATTAAAGTTTAATGCTTTATAGTTATATCAATTTATCCCATCTAAATGATATAGTTAGATTATCAATTGTTGTAGTTGGTTATAGGTCAGGAAATCATAATCATGTTATTAAATCTTTTGAAACAGTAATTTGATAACCACTTAAATTCTATAGTGAGAGATACTATGCACAAATTCTTATTTAAGCTACAAGTTGGATTTCCGAAGTCATAAATATTACTCCAACTGAAACTGAACCATTGCTAGTATATTTAGTTAATTTGATTATTGCAATTTTTAGTCTTAAAGACGAATTAACTCTCTCCACACGCTTGCATTAAATTGTATTAATAGAAAAAATTGAATATATACTAATTATATATCATTTGGGTTCGACAATCCGGCTCATACGAGTCAATATGATAGTAGTATGATCACGTACACTTGCGTGTTCAATTGGAAGCAACATTTTATCATGTAGGATACAAGTCAAGAATACTAATGCACGACCATGGACGATTTGTTGCAATATGAGAGCTGAAGAAGTCAGAACCAAGTGTTCATGTTATAAGTAAAGTTGAAGGAGGACCTCAACTTAGCTTTCTCTCTGTGTCACAAATTTGAGAAGAAAAATATGGATGTGAAAATATATTGGGACAGAAGGCCTTCGAAAAGGCTCCATTTTGCGGAGCTATCATTGATTGGGATAAATTGCAATTAGGATTGTCTTCCTTGAATTTATTTCACGTACCTGTAGAATGGTATTTCGTCGTAGTTTCAAACCTATAAAAGAATTCCTTTTTTTGGTGTACAATTATTCCTTTTCTAACTTTCTGCGGACCAGACTTGGGTGACTTTTTTCTTTAATATCTAGGTTCATCCTACTTTTTCGTATTTTAATTTCTTGATTGTATATTTAAGATCCAAACTTTGTGAATCAAATTATGCGTAGCTAAGTACCTTTGTTCTAAGGTTGTAGCTACAAATGATCGTTTATTATCAAATCTATGGATGAAATTTAGTTACCCTTACAAGTTTTTATTTTGTTCTATAACTTAATATTTTAATGTTTCATCACCATTAGAATTATTATATTATATTTTCTTGAACTTGGAGAGAAATTGAGATATGTGATGTGGAAGAAAATAAGTATGATCAATCTTTGCAGAAAGATGATACTGATCTTTATCTAGGATAGGGCAATACCTAGTTACCATGCTTGGAATTGAAACAAGATGAAAATTTAATGCTTTATAGTTATATCAACTTATCCCAACTAAACAATGTAGTTTGATTATCAATTGTTGTAGGTGGTTAGAGGTTAGGAAATAATTGTAACGACCTGTTTAGTCGTTTTGAGCAGCAGATTTCATTTCTGGAAAAACTGGCCAAGATTACAGACACCACGACGGACCGTCATAGGCACGACGGTCCGTCACAGATGTCTCGTTTCAATATACTTAGGAATTCTGAAATTGGGTACTGAAAATCGACTCTCTGAACTTCGTAATGAACTTGCAGGACGGACCGTCACAGGTGTGACGGACCGTCACAGGTGTGACGGACCGTCACAGGTGTGACGGACCGTCACAGTGTCCTTGGTGAAAAAAAAAATAAAAAAAATAATAAAGTCCTGGCCCTCACGACGACCTGCGTGACGGACCGTCGCAGTCACGACGGCCCGTCACAGGTTGCGTAATCCAAGTTGGAGTCGGATTTCTGGTTAAGTTTTAAGGGACGTTTTGGACTATTCTTTCCTTAATTATAGATTTCGTGGGTTTATATTAATAACTCAAATTCTTGAGGGTTAAAAGAGGTAACTTTGGATTAATTAGTGGGGTATTATTGTCATATTTTACACTTAATTATATGTTAATTAGGGTAAAAGAAAAAGGGTTTGAATAAAAGAAAACAGAAAGAGAAAGAGAGAGAGGGTCGAACGAGGAAGAAGAAGAACGAGCTTGGGGATTTCTTGCTTGATCACTAGTCTTCGGTGGAGGTAGGTTATGGTTATTTTACGATATTCGTAGTGAACTCTTAATAGTGAATGATATGTATTGGTGGTATTGTAAAACTGTCTATATGCTTAATTGTATGCTTGCATGAATATGATTATGTGATTATGATAAAACAAGCATGATGAAAACCATTGAATCCCAAATCTTGAAAGAAACTTTAATCTATGTTATTAATGATGATGCCTTGGTATATAGAAGGCTTGATGAATTAAAGTAATGGGATTGATGATTCCTTGGTATAGAGAAGGCTTGATGAACGGATAGAATGAGGTTAGTGGATCGGAGTGTCACGTTCCGACACATAGTATTAGTGGATCGGAGTGTCACGTTCTGACACATAGTATTAGTGGATCGGAGTGTCACGTTCCGACACATAGTATTAGTGGGACGGGTGTCACGAACCGACACGTAGAATTAGGGGATCAGAGTGTCACGTACTGACACATGTAGGGGATCGGAGTGTCACGTTCCGACACATATAGGGGATCGGAGTGTCACATTCCGACACATATAGGGGATCGGAGTGTCACGTACCGACACATATAGGGGATCGGAGTGTCACGTACCGACACATAGTGGTAGGGGATTGGAGTGTCACGTACCGACACAAGAGGAAGAAAGATAATGTATCTTGAAAGATGATAAATATACTCAATCTAATAAACTTAATTCCCAAATGAGTATGGTATTGAGGCTTGAGTCCTCATGGATGGACTTGATGGTACTTGTTGATGCTACATGTTGAGTTTATAGTTGATTTATAATATTAACTGATATATACTGTTTTCTATTTTGAGTTGGCCGATGATATCTACTCAGTACTTGTGGTTGTACTGACCCCCTACTTTTATGTTTTCTTCTTTGTTATTTGTGGAATGCAGCAAACGTGCCGTCAACTTCAACTCAACAGTAGATCTAGCCAGTCTTCACTACTTTCGGAAATTCAGGGTGAGCTAATGCGTCTAGCTTGGACTGGATCTTCTTCTTCAAGTCTTGATGCCTTGACTTTCGGCATGGACTAGCTTTCTACTATTTTGTTTTCTTAGATATTCTTAGATAGTAATTTGATCATAGATGTTCTTGTGATGATGACTTCCAGATTTTGGGGATAATAATAATAGTTTGAATTGTTTTTATTAATGAGTTTAAGTCTTCCGCATTTCTTTTGTTGATATTGTATTAAAAACGTTAAAGGATTAGATTGGTTGGTTCGCTCACATAGGAGGGTAAATGTGGGTGCCAGCCGCGTCCCCGATTTGGGTCGTGACAAACCTTGGTATCAGAGCATTAGGTTCGTTGGTCTCATCACACAAGAACAGGTCTAGTAGAGTCTTGAGGAACGGTAGGGGGACGCCTTTACTTTTCCTTGAGAGGCTATAAGACTTTAGGAAAATTTCACTCTTTGATTCTTTCTTTCGTGCTACTACTTGAGTCCAATTGGTATCTAGGCGATACGAATTGGTATCTGACCATCTTCACTCTATTTCGCAGATGGTTAGAACTAGAGCAACGACCGCACCAGCAGCAACAACGGCACAACAAGAAACATCTGAGCCAGCCACTAGGGCTGTGGCTCGAGGAAGAGCAGCGGCAAGAGGCCGTGGTAGAGGTCGTGGGAGGACGTCCTCTAGAGGAAGAGGACGAGCACCTAGTCCATCTGATGCTAGGGCGGTGACTCCTCCACCGGCTGAGGAGGTAGTAAGAGAGGGTGAGGAAAGGGAAACTGAACAAGAGCCGAATGAGGAATTGCCACCCCAACCTACCCCAGAGATGATCAATCAGGTTCTTGCTTATCTTAGCGGGTTATCTGATCACGGTTAGGCACCTCCAGTGGTTTCTGCACCAACACCTCCGGTTTCAGAGGTACGACATGCGGCTACTATGGCTCCCCGCATAGATGCCTCATTGGAGATAGGCACATTTCCACGTCTGACTACTGGACCGATAATGACAAACGATCAGCACGAACTTTTCAGTAAGTTCTTGAAATTAAAACCTCCAGTCTTCAAGGGTGCAGAATCTGAAGATGCTTATGATTTTCTGGTTGATTGTCATGAGCTACTACACAAGATGGGGATAGTAGAACAGTTTGGCGTTGAGTTCGTAAGCTATCAGTTTCAAGGGAACGCCAAAATGTGGTGGCGATCACATGTCGAGTGTCAACCGACAGAGGCCACACCCATGACTTGGGCATCCTTCTCTACCCTGTTTATGGAGAAGTATATCCCAAGGACTTTGAGAGATAGAAAAAGGGATGAGTTCTTGAGTCTCGAGCATAGGATGACGGTTAACGCATATGAGGCTAAGTTTCGTGCTTTATCAAGGTATTCCACCCAACTTTGTTTCAGTCCACAAGAGCGGATTCGCCGTTTTGTGAAGGGGTTGAGGTCAGAATTGCGGATTTCAGCCCTACAGGTAGCGGCTACGGCAACATCCTTCCAAGAGGTGGTAGACTTTGTGATAGAAGTGGAAGGAGTGAAGCCAGATGACTTCACCACGACATCGACATCAAAAAGGTTTCGAAGGGGAGGTGAGTTTAATGGTTCTTACTCTAGAGGACAGAGCTCCGGAGGTTACTCAAGTCGACCAATTCAGTCTTCACTACAGACTGTAGTTGGGGGTCCACCTCAGAACGGTCAACACTACTCCGAGAGACCTATGCCTGACTCCAGAGAGTGTTATGGATGTGGGGATATTGGACATGTTAGGAGGAATTGTCCAAAACAGAGTTACAGACCCCCAATAGCTAGAGGTAGAGGTGGTCATGGTAGTGGCCGCTTTTCTGGAGGACGTGGTGGTCGAGGTAATGGTGGTCACCATAAGGGCAGAGGAGATGGGCAAATTGGAGCCACTACGACACAACATGGTAGGGGCAACGGACAGACTGGTGATAGGGCCCATTGTTATGCTTTCCCTGGGAGATCTGAAGCGGAGGCGTCTGATGCTGTTATCACAGGTAATCTTTTGGTTTGTGATTGCATGGCATCTGTATTATTTGACCCTGGCTCCACGTTTTCATATGTATCTTCATCATTTGCTAATGGTCTAAATTTACATTGTGAATTACTTGATATGCCTATTCGTGTTTCTACTCCGGTGGGTGAGTCTGTGATAGTCGAAAAGTGTATAGGTCTTGTTTGGTGAATTTCGTGGGGAGCAACACTTATGTAGATTTGGTTATTTTAGAAATGGGTGACTTTGATGTAATTCTGGGTATGACTTGGCTTTCTCCGAATTTTGCGATTTTGGATTGTAATGCTAAAACTGTGACGTTAGCCAAGCCTGGGGCAGATCCGTTAGTGTGGAGGGCGACTACACCTCCAATCCGGTGCGTATCATATCCTTTCTTCGTGCTAAGAAAATGGTTAGTAAAGGGTGTTTAGCTTTCTTGGCACATCTCAAGGATGACACTACCCAAGTACCTTCGATTGAGTCGGTTTCGGTAGTCTGTGAGTTTTTGGATGTGTTCCCTGCAGATCTTCCTGGTATTCCACCAGATAGGGATATTGACTTCTGTATCGATCTTGAACCGGGTACTCGCCCCATTTCTATACCCCCGTATAGAATGGCTCCCCCCGAATTAAGAGAGTTAAAGGCTCAACTTCAAGAGTTGTTGAGCAAAGGCTTCATTAGACCAAGTGCATCTCCTTGGGGTGCTCCGGTTTTGTTTGTGAAGAAGAAGGATGGGAGTTTTAGGATGTGCATAGACTACAGACAATTGAACAAGGTAACTATTAAGAACAAGTATCCTCTTCCTCGCATTGATGACTTATTCGATCAACTACAAGGTGCTTGTGTCTTCTCGAAGATCGACTTGAGATCCGGTTATCATCAATTGAAAATACTGGCAACGGATGTGCCAAAGACTGCTTTTCGGACTAGGTATGGGCATTATGAATTTGTAGTGATGTCCTTTGGTCTTACAAATGCCCCCGCTGCTTTCATGAGCTTGATGAATGGGATTTTTAAACCATATTTGGACCTCTTTGTGATCGTATTTATAGATGATATACTGGTATATTCTAAAAGTAAGAAGGAACATGGGGAGCATTTGAAGATTGTTTTTGAAATGTTGAGGGAGAAAAAGCTTTATGCCAAGTTCTCTAAGTGTGAGTTTTGGCTTGATGCAGTGTCCTTCTTAGGACACGTGGTTTCTAAGGAAGGAGTGATGGTGGATCCTTCCAAGATTGAGACAGTGAAGAATTGGGTAAGACCCACTAATGTGTCAGAAATACGGAGTTTTGTTGGGTTAGCTAGCTACTACCGCCGCTTTGTCAAGGGATTCTCTTCTATTGCTTCCCAATTGACGAACTTGACTAAGCAGAATGTTCCATTTGTATGGTCAGATGAATGTGAGGAAAGCTTTCAGAAGCTTAAGACTTTGTTGACTACCGCACCAATTCTTACCTTACCGGTAGAGGGTAAGAACTTCATTGTCTATTGTGATGCATCCTATTCGGGTTTGGGTGCAGTGCTAATGCAAGAAAAGAATGTGATTGCTTATGCTTCAAGACAATTAAAAGTGCATGAACGTAACTATCCAACTCATGACTTGGAATTGGCCGCGGTAGTGTTTGCATTAAAGCAATGGAGACACTATCTATATGGGGTTAAGTGTGAAGTCTATACGGATCATCGTAGCCTACAATATGTCTTTACTCAGAAAGATTTGAACTTGAGACAAAGGAGATGGATGGAACTACTGAAGGACTACGATATCACTATCTTGTATCATCCGGGGAAGGCGAATGTTGTGGCAGATGCTTTGAGTAGAAAGGCGGGAAGCATGGGAAGTCTAGCTCATTTGCAAGCTTCTAGACGCCCATTGGCTAGAGAAGTGCAGATTTTGGCTAATGACCTTATGAGGTTAGAAGTAAATGAGAAGGGAGGATTGTTAGCTTGTGTGGAGGCAAGATCCTCCTTCCTCGACAAGATTAAGGGGAAGCAGTTTGATGATGAGAAATTGATCCGGATTCGAGATAAAGTGTTGCAAGGAGAGGCTAAAGAAGCAACAATCGATGAGGAAGGTGTGTTGAGAATTAAGGGAAGGGTATGTGTACCCCGAGTTGATGATTTGATCAACACTATTCTGGCAGAAGCTCATAGTTCAAGGTATTCTATACATCCGGGTGCAACCAAGATGTATCGTGACCTAAAGCAACACTTCAGGTGGAGTAGAATGAAGCGTGATATTGTTTACTTTATTGCCAAGTGTCCAAACTGTCAACAAGTGAAATATGAACACCAAAGGCCCGGAGGAACACTTCAGAGAATGCCCATTCCTGAATGGAAGTGGGAGAAAATCGCAATGGACTTTGTGGTTGGTCTTCCAAAGACAATGGGTAAGTATGACTCCATTTGGGTGATTGTTGATAGGTTAACTAAGTCTGCTCATTTTATTCCGGTCAAGGTGACTTACAATGCAGAGAAGTTAGCAAAAATCTACATCTCAGAAATCGTTCGATTGCATGGGGTTCCACTCTCCATCATATCAGATAGAGGTACGCAGTTTACTTCTAAGTTTTGGAAAACATTGCATGCTGAATTGGGTACTAGGTTGGATCTTAGTACCGCGTTCCATCCCCAGACCGATGGTCAGTCTGAGAGAACGATTCAAGTGTTGGAGGATATGCTTCGTGCATGTGTGATAGAATTTGGTGGTCATTGGGATAGCTTCTTACCTTTGGCAGAGTTTTCATACAATAATAGCTATCACTCCAGTATTGATATGGCTCCATTTGAAGCATTGTATGGGAGGAGGTGTAGATCTCCCATTGGTTGGTTTGATGCATTTGAGGTTAGACCTTGGGGTACTGACCTCTTGAGGGATTCGTTAGATAAGGTAAAGGGCATTCAAGAAAAGCTTCTAGCAGCGCAAAGTAGACAAAAGGAGTATGCAGATCGAAAGGTTAGAGACTTGGAGTTCATGGAGGGTGAACAAGTCTTGTTGAAGGTTTCACCCATGAAAGGGGTGATGCGGTTTGGCAAAAGAGGTAAGCTAAGTCCAAGGTACATTGGACCATTTGAAGTACTAAAGCGAGTGGGGGAGGTGGTGTATGAATTAGCCTTACCTCCAGGGCTGTCTGGAGTGCATCCGGTGTTTCATGTGTCCATGTTGAAAAGATACCATGGAGATGGAAACTATATCATCCGTTGGGATTCAGTTTTGCTTGATGAGAATTTGACTTATGAGGAGGAACCGGTTGCTATACTAGATAGAGAAGTTCGCAAGTTGAGGTCGAGAGAAATTGCATCCATCAAAGTTCAATGGAAGAATCGACCGGTTGAAGAGGCTACTTGGGAGAAGGAGGCAGATATGCAAGAAAAATACCCACATCTGTTTACAGATTCAGGTACTTCTTTCCACCCTTGTTCCTCTTCTTTTGATCGTTCGAGGACGAACGATGGGTAAATTGGTATCTATTGTAACGACCTGTTTAGTCGTTTTGAGCAGCAAATTTCATTTCTGGAAAAACTGGCCAAGATTACAGACACCACGACGGACCGTCATAGGCACGACGGTCCGTCACAGATGTCTCGTTTCAATATACTTAGGAATTCTGAAATTGGGTACTGAAAATCGACTCTCTGAACTTCGTAACAAACTTGCAGGACGGACCGTCACAGGTGTGACGGACCGTCACAGTGTCCTTGGTGAAAAAAAATAATAAAGTCCTGGCCCTCACGACGACCTGCGTGACGGACCGTCGCAGTCACGACGGCCCGTCACAGGTTGCGTAATCCAAGTTGGAGTCGGATTTCTGGTTAAGTTTTAAGGGACGTTTTGGACTATTCTTTCCTTAATTATAGATTTCGTGGGTTTATATTAATAACTCAAATTCTTGAGGGTTAAAAGAGGTAACTTTGGATTAATTAGTGGGGTATTATTGTCATCTTTTACACTTAATTATATGTTAATTAGGGTAAAAGAAAAAGGGTTTGAATAAAAGAAAACAGAAAGAGAAAGAGAGAGAGGGTCGAACGAGGAAGAAGAAGAACGAGCTTGGGGATTTCTTGCTTGATCACTAGTCTTCGGTGGAGGTAGGTTATGGTTATTTTACGATATTCGTAGTGAACTCTTAATAGTGAATGATATGTATTGGTGGTATTGTAAAACTGTCTATATGCTTAATTGTATGCTTGCATGAATATGATTATGTGATTATGATAAAACAAGCATGATGAAAACCATTGAATCCCAAATCTTGAAAGAAACTTTAATCTATGTTATTAATGATGATGCCTTGGTATAAAGAAGGCTTGATGAATTAAAGTAATGGGATTGATGATGCCTTGATATAGAGAAGGCTTGATGAACGGATAGAATGAGGTTAGTGGATCGGAGTGTCACGTTCCGACACATAGCATTAGTGGATCGGAGTGTCACGTTCCGACACATAGTATTAGTGGATCGGAGTGTCACGTTCCGACACATAGTATTAGTGGGACGGGTGTCACGAACCGACACGTAGAATTAGGGGATCGGAGTGTCACGTACCGACACATGTAGGGGATCGGAGTGTCACATTCCGACACATATAGGGGATCAGAGTGTCACGTTCCGACACATATAGGGGATCGGAGTGTCACGTTCCGACACATATAGGGGATCAGAGTGTCACGTACCGACACATATAGGGGATCGGAGTGTCACGTACCGACACATAGTGGTAGGGGATCGGAGTGTCACGTACCGACACAAGAGGAAGAAAGATAATGTATCTTGAAAGATGATAAATATACTCAATCTAATAAACTTAATTCCCAAATGAGTATGGTATTGAGGCTTGAGTCCTCATGGATGGACTTGATGGTACTTGTTGATGCTACATGTTGAGTTTATAGTTGATTTATAATATTAACTGATATATACTGTTTTCTATTTTGAGTTGGCCGATGATATCTACTCAGTACTTGTGGTTGTACTGACCCCCTACTTTTATGTTTTCTTCTTTGTTATTTGTGGAATGCAGCAAACGTGCCGTCAACTTCAACTAAACAGTAGATCTAGCCAGTCTTCACTACTTTCGGAAATTCAGGGTGAGCTAATGCGTCTAGCTTGGACTGGATCTTCTTCTTCAAGTCTTGATGCCTTGACTTTCGGCATGGACTAGCTTTCTACTATTTTGTTTTCTTAGATATTCTTAGATAGTAATTTGATCATAGATGTTCTTGTGATGATGACTTCCAGATTTTGGGGATAATAATAATAGTTTGAATTGTTTTTATTAATAAGTTTAAGTCTTCCGCATTTCTTTTGTTGATATTGTATTAAAAATGTTAAAGGATTAGATTGGTTGGTTCGCTCACATAGGAGGGTAAATGTGGGTGCCAGTCGCGTCCCCGATTTGGGTCGTGACAATAATGATCATATTATTAATCTTTTGAATCAATAATTTGACAACCATTTAAATTCTATGGTGAGAGTTACTATGCACAAATTCTTATTTAAGCTATAGCCCTGAATTTCCAATGTCATATATATAAGTTCAATTGAAATTAAACAATTGCTAGTATATTTAGTTAATTTGATTATTGTAGTTTTTAGTCTAAATGACCAATTAACTCTCTCCACATGTTTGCATTAAATTGTATTGACAGACGAAATAGAGTATATGCTAATCATAAATCAATTCGGTTCGACAATCCAGTTCTTAAGAGTCAGTATATTACTTGTGTGATAATGTCAAAAAATCTTGTGAAATTGGAAGCAACATTGTATTATGTAGGATACAAGTCAAGGACTAATTAAGGACCATGAACGATTTGTTGCAATAGGAGAGCTGGAGAAGTCGAACCATATGTGCATGTTACAAGGAGAGCTAGAGAAGGAACTCAACCTAGCTTTCTCTCCGTGTTACGAATTCGAAAAGAAAAATATGGATGTAAAATTAAATTGGAACAAAAGGCCTCGGAAAAGGCTCCCTTTTGCTGAGATATCATTGATTGGGATAAATTGCAATTAGGAGAGTCTTCCTTGATTTTATTTCATATACCTGTAGCATAAAATTTTGCCGTACTTTCCAGCCTATAAATAAATTCTTCTTTTTGTACAATTATTCCTTTTCTAATTTTCTTAGGACAAGACTTGGGTGGATTTTTTCTTCAATTTCTAGGGTTCATACTACTCTTTTTCGTTTTTTAATTTCTTGAGTGTACATTTAAGATACAAATTTTTTGAATCAAATTATGAGTAGCTAAATCCCTTTGTTCTAGGATTGTAGCTACAAATGATATTTTAATATCAAATCTATGGATGAAGTTTGGTTATCATTAAAAGTTATTATTTTCTTTTAAAATTTACTATTTTCATGTTTCATCACCATTAGAATTAATATATTATATTTTCTTGAACATGGAAGAGAATTGGAGAGATGTAATGTGGAATACAATACGTATTATCAATCTTTGCACAATGATGATATTGATCTTTATCTAGGATAGAGAAATACCTAGTTACCATGCTTGGTGTTGAAACAAGATGAAAGTTTAATGCTTTATAGTTATATCAATTTATCACATCTAAATAATATAGTTAGATTATCAATTGTTGTAGTTGGTTATAGGTCATGAAATCATAATCATGTTATTAAATATTTTGAAGCAGTAATTTGATAACCACTTAAATTCAATCGTGAGAGATACTACGCACAAATTCTTATTTAAGATACAATCTGGATTTCCGAAGTCATAATTATTACTCCAAGTGAAACATAACCATTGCCAGTATATTTAGTTAATTTTATTTTTGCAGTTTTTAGTCTAAAAGACGAATTATCTCTCTCCACAAGCTTGCATTAAATTGTATAAACAAAAAAAAATTGAAAATATGCTAATTATAAATCATTTGGGTTCGACAATCCGGCTCATAAGAGTCAATATGATATTGTATGATCACATACACTTGCGTGTTCAATTGGAAGCAACATTGTATCATGTAGGATACAAGTCTAGAATACTAATGCAGGACCATGGACAATTTGTTGCTATATGAGAGCTGATGAAGTCAGAACCAAGTGTGCATGTTACAAGGAGAGTTGAAGAAGGACCTCAACTTAGCTTTCTCTCTGTGTCACAAATTTGAGAAGAAAAATATAGATGTGAAAATATATTGGAACAGAAGGCCTTCGAAAAGGCTCCATTTTGCGGAGCTATCATTGATTGGGATAAATTGTGATTAGGAGAGTCTTCCTTGAATTTATTTCACGTACCTGTAGAATAGAATTTTGTCGTAGTTTCAAAGCTATAAAAGAATTCCATTTTTTGGTGTACAATTATTCCTTTTTAACTTTCTGCGGACCAGACTTGGGTGACTTTTTTCTTCAATATCTAGGGTTCATCCTACTTTTTCGTATTTTAATTTCTTGATTATATATTTAAGATCCAAACTTTTTGAATCAAATTATGCGTCGCTAAATCCCTTTGTTCTAGGGTTGTAGCTACAAACGATTGTTTATTATCAAATCTATGGATGAAATTAAGTTATCCTTACAAGTTGTTATTTTGTTCTAAAACTTAATATTTTAATGTTTCATCACCATTAGAATTATTATATTATATTTTCTTGAACTTGGAGAGAAATTGATATGTGATGTGGAATACAATAAGTATGATCAATCTTTGCAGATTAATGATTTTTATCTTTATCTAGGATAGGGAAATACCTAGTTACCATGTTTGGTATTGAAACAAGATGAAAATTTAATGCTTTGTAGTTATATCAATTTAACCCAACTAAACGATGTAGTTTGATTATCAATTGTTGTAGGTGGTTAGAGGTCAGGAAATTATGATCATATTATTTATCTGTTGAATCAATAATTTGACAACCATTTAAATTCTACAGTGACAGACACTATGCACAAATTCTTATTTAAGCTACAGCCCTGAATTTCCAAAGTCATAAATATAACTCCAATTGAAATTGAACCATTGCTAGTATATTTAGTTAATTTGATAATTGCAGTTTTTAGTCTAAAAGACTAATTAACTCTCTCCACATGTTTGCATTAAATTTTATTTACATACGAAATAGAATATATGCTAATCATAAATCAATTCGGTTCGACAATCTGGTTCTTAAGAGTCAGTATATTACTTGTGTGATAATGTAAAAAATCTTGTGAAATTTGAAGCAACATTGTATTATGTAGGATACAAGTCAAGAGGACTAATGAAGGACCATGAACGATTTACTGCAATAGGAGAGCTGGAGAAGTCGAACCATGTGTGCATGTTACAAGGAGAGCTAAAGAAGGAACTCAACTTAGCTTTCTCTCTGTGTTACAAATTCGGGAAGAAAAATATGGATGTAAAATCAAATTGGAACAAAAGGCCTCAGAAAAGGCTCCCTTTTGCGGAGCTATCATTGATTGGGATAAATTGCAATTAGGAGAGTCTTCCTTAATTTTATTTCACGTACCTGTAGCATAAATTTTTGCCGCACTTTCCAACCTATAAATAAATTCTTTTTTTTGGTGTACAATTATTTATTTTCTAATATTCTTAGGACAAGACTTGGGTGGCTTTTTTCTTCAATTTCTAGGGTTCATCGTACTCTTTTTCGTATTTTAATTTCTTGAGTGTATATTTAAGATCCAAATTTTGTGAATCAAATTATGAGTAGCTAAATCCCTTTGTTCTAGGATTGTAGCTACAAATGATATTTTAATATCGAATCTATGAATGAAGTTTGGTTATCATTACAAGTTATTATTTTGTTTTAATATTTACTATTTTTTCTTGTTTCATCACCATTAGAATTAATATATTATATTTTCTTGAACATGGAAGAGAATTGGAGAGATGTGATGTGGAATACAATACGTATGATCAATCTTTGCACAAAGATGATATTGATCTTTATCTAGGATAGAGAAATACCTAGTTACCATGCTTTGTATTGAAACAAGATGAAAGTTTAATGCTTTATAGTTATATCAATTTATCCCATCTAAATGTTATAGTTAGATTATCAATTTTTGTAGTTGGTTATAGGTCAGGAAATCATAATCATGTTATTAAATCTTTTGAAACAGTAATTTGATAACCACTTAAATTTATAGTGAGAGATATTATGCACAAATTCTTATTTAAGCTACAAGCCTGGATTTCCGAAGTCATAAATATTACTCCAACTGAAACTGAACCATTGCTAGTATATTTAGATAATTATATTATTGCAATTTTTAGTCTTAAAGACGAATTAACTCTCTCCACACGCTTGCATTAAATTGTATTTATAGAAAAAATTGAATATATGCTAATTATATATCATTTGGGTTCGACAATCCGGCTCATACGAGTCAATATGATAGTTATATGATCACGTACACTTGTGTGTTCAATTGGAAGCAACATTGTATCATGTAGTAGACAAGTCAAGAATACTAATGCAGGACCATGAACGATTTGTTGCAATAGGTTTAAATGGAATTTAAACTTAAAATAATATACTATTTGATAAATTTCACTTTGTGATGCTATTTTATATTTATTACCATTTATGACATCATTAGGTTTAATAACTAATTGATATTATTGGTGTATACAATGTTTTTAAAAATGTTTTTGGGGCGAGTCTCTGGGAGGGGCGTACAAAAAACGCTCTGTAGCGGAAATTAAAATATAGATTCACAAGGTGTAAGTCCTAAAATTTAAGGCGTAAGCCCTGATTACAAAGACACTAGTCTTTGGCGTAAAAACGTACACCCAAGCATTTTTTATTTATTTTAAAAATATTTTTTGAATTAAATCATATTTTTAATATTGATTTAATGATATTTATCAAAACATAATTATAAAACTTTTTTCTTCATTATTGATTATTAATACTTATCTCAAGTAAAATTCGCAAATCATTTAAATGTTTAAATTTTGTTATTTTATTATTAATAAAATAATAAAATTGAAATACACATGAGACAATGCCCTTTAGATCCATTACACTTATGTCACGTGTCTCGAGGCTTACACCTCGCCCCGCATACGTCCCGTGTCTCGAGGCTTACATCGCGTGTCACACCCCCACCTTTTTAAACATTGGAGTATATATATATATATATATATATATATATATATATATATATATATATATATATATATATATATATATATATATATATGTGTGTGTGTGTGTGTGTGTGTGTGTGTGTGTGTGTGTGTGTGTGTGTATGTGCGTGCGTGTGTGTGTGTGTGTATATATATATATATATATATATATATATATATATATATATATATATATATATATATATATATATATATATATATATATATATATATATATATATATACGTATATATATGCTAAGCGAATTAGGATTTATGTCATAGTGAAATGTAACTTCTAAAAAATTAAGGTTAATGTATTGGATTGAAATATTTTTAATATCCGACGGACTATAAATGTTTGTGTCACAAAATTCTCTCTTACGATATCTTCCTCTATATATATTAAGAGGTAGAAGTAATCCTAGGGTTTACTTTTGGCTGCGGAAAATCCACAGCAACCTCCAATGGCCTACATCTACATGAATCAGGTGAATCAATTTTCCTTTTCCTAATCTATTCCTTTGTAATATCGTTTAGGGTTCAAATATTTGTTCATAGTTCAAATCTAGTTTTATGTGGAGAATTTTTTGTTGTATTTCTATTTAATGGTTTAATTGTACAAGGTACGGGTAAAGTTTTTGTATTTTGTTGTTTTTAGATGAGTTTAATTCGGGCAAGTTAACATTTTACTGAAACAATTCTAGTGCTAAAGGTTTCTTTAAAACAAGGGTTTGTCAAAACAATCTCTCGTGGTAAAGGAAGCAAAAGATTATGCACCTTTAATCATATAATCTATACAAAAGTACCATTGGATGAAAACAATTTGTGTTTTGTGTTTTATGTGCTCAAAAGGCCTTATTTTATTCGGCACAACACTTCGATTTTACAAAGGAGCGTCTTTCTTTTGTGCTTTTTTAGCCTCCAAAAAGCCTCTCGCCAAATAGGCTACTGGAAACTTAAGAATTCATATTCCTTCAAAACACACAAATACAACACAAAAAAAAAAACAAAAAAAAAGGGAAATGAAGATTATTGGGAATGCCATTTATCACATGACTTATGTGCCTTCTACAAGGACAAAACCTTTACTCTCTCTATCAAGGTTTATCATATAGGAAGAAATAAACTAAGTTTTTTATCCTTACAACTCTATTATTTTTCTTTTTCTTGTACAGTATTAACAATAGTGCACTTACACTCCAAAACAAGGGTAAGAATATGACGAGTGATTTGCCTCGCTAAATGTGCGTACATAACGGAATGTAGGCCTAGTAAATTTCAAAGGACATATATTACTGATAAGCATGCATCTAACCTTGTGGAAATAATCACAGTTAATTATTAGTTTAGAATTAAAAACATATATATGTTTTTTTTTCATTTGCGCTTTGCTGTTAAAATCCTAATGGACTTTAAAACCCCAAAAGTTGAGTTCCCAGTTTGGAATGTATACAATCTTACCTGTAGTCCCCTGGTGAAAAAAAAATGCTTTAGAGAGATTAAGTTTCACTTTAACCGTCTAGCAAATGTATTCTTGGTGTGCGATGATCCAAAAATGGATCTAATGTATTGCACCTAACCTTTTAGTTCTATGAACTTACTGGTTTTACATTATTTTCTGTCTGTGTTGTTGTTCATTTTACTCTATTCTGAGTCTATGGAATGATCAAAGAGAGAGTCTTCTTCATAGCTTAAGTGCTAATAAACGAACTAATTATGTCTAATAAAATGAAGGCATTCTTAATAAATAAGTGTTCGCAAAGGCGATAATCTTATTTGTTGTTTGTTTACTTGTACTCAGTTGAACTATCAATAAGTGTCCACAAAGGTGATCGTATTTGGCGAAAAACGAGGAGAGACGCAGCCTTTGCGCCTATAACTTGGCAAGATGAGGCAACCTCGAAATGCCAAGCAAAGGCGATGTAATGTGGACTTGTGAGTGGGAGGTGAGGAGACCCAATTAATGTGTCACTTTTTTTATAAAAAAGGGAATTGGCTCGATTAATAATTAAAAGGTAACATTATAGTTTTTTGGAGTTATGCACAAACCCAACTCTGTCTTCCCTTTTTTCTCTCTCCAACTCCTAGTAGCTACTCTCTTCTCCATCTTTGCGACCTCCAACATGTAATTCTTCTCTCTTCCTCTTCAATTCATCTTTCTCCTATGCTTCGTGACCTTCTGCAGGTACATTTTTACCAATTGTTTTCTTTTTCTCTTTTTCTTTCATGTGCGCACAGTCTTAGTTTTTTTATGCTCTGTTATTTATTCTACATATTACTGCAATATTGGTATTGTTTTTTAAGAAAATTTTTTAGTTCTTCGACATATATTTTTACCAAACTCAGTTTAGTTTTATAGTTATTGTATTGTTAGTTTTGACTTAAAATGCTTGCTAATAGGTTATTGCTATTGAAATTTTTTATATGTACATATGAAAATAAATATTTTGGATATCTATATATTCAAATATTTTGGATATAAATTTATCAAATATTTTGGATATCTATATATTAAAAAAGGCGAGTGCATAGCCGCGGCGGGCAGACCCTATAATATCTTTCGCCATCTAAAGAACTTCTATCAATAGCTATATACCTATTTATTTTATTTGGTTGGGGATATGTGGGATGGGGGTAGAGTAAGAATGAGGTAATTGTTAATCTTTCTATAGGATCATCAAATCTCTGTATCATTTTTTTTTATTTTTTTTTTAATTTTTACTGATTAAGTTCTCTTCCATTTTAAATCCAAAATCATGTTTACTCTGTTATATTTAGTCCGAACGGTGAAGACATAACAAGTAGGTCATTGGAAAAATGCGTGAATATATGGTTACTGAAGAAGGCAAAAATTATAAAAACTTACAATAATGATAATATGTTTGAAGCGTGTTGAAACAAGGTCACAACTTCTTTTACAAACAACAAGGTTTGTGTGTTTATATTTTATTGTAGAGGTTGAGGAGTAGCACTTTTAAAAGGACTTGGGAACATAGAGGCGGGATATTCACAACTCAAGAAAAGTTGCGTTGCAGAAATGGAGATTGTGGATATGTTTCTTTTGATTTGTCACACGGTATCCGGTTTACCCACTGCCAGCCTACGTTTAGATCAAACCTAAAATGATTTAGTCGACCCTAAATTTTGTAAATCAGACACCTCATAACAAATCAAAGAATGCTTATTTACAATTTGCATTTCTGCTACGCAGAGTTTTTTTAATTGTGGAGTTCCTGCCTCTGTATTCCCAAGTCCTTTTAAAGTTACTCCTCAATACCAAGGATTAAACACACAGACCTTGTTGTTTGCAAAAGAAGCTGCAATCTTGTTGCCTTCCTTGTTCCAACACACTTGAAAAGTACTGTCATCCCCATTATATGTTCTTACAATCTTGTCCTCCTTCAATAATCATATATTCATGCATTTATAAATTGAACCACTTGCCAAGTATTATCCATTTTGACTAAATGAAACAAAGTTAACAAGTTTCCTAGGTTCAAATGGAAGAGAACCAACCCAGTAAAAAACAAAAATGTTGGTCCACGATTGAATATGAGTAAAATGAGTTTAAATATTTTATTAGATCATTGAGCATAATTTGCGAGCTACTCCTCCTTATTCTCCTACATGTAATTGTTTAGCAAAAAATAAAAATAAAACTTTGGTTTAATCGATTGATATACATTTTCATGCTTATTGAGCTAAGTGTTCCTATAAATTAATGGGTGAAACTATTTTGACTGACTGTTATTTATTTGAATTGTGTACCTCATAAAGAGTGTAAATTGACACTTTTTTAGTTGTTGAAATGTTACAGGCCAAGTTTGATATATTTTGAGTTACTACTTGTGTTTCTCGGGTATGCTTCAAATAGTAGAGTCTATATTTTTTTTTTAATCTTAAAGATAATATTATAATCGAAACTGGAGATGTTATTCATCATGAAAATAAATTTCCTTTTCATTCAAAAAATAGTGGGGGTCAAAGTATTGAACAAAATATTTTGTCACTACCATGTTCTTTTACTTCTACTTCTACTTTGAGACAAAAAATTGATGACTTTAAGTTAAGAAAAAGTAAACGAGCTAGATAGGAAAAGATTTAATCCTAATTTTCATACATTTAATGTTAGAGATTAACCTTTCATCTTACAATAAGTTTTATTTTCCATGATTCTACATTTTTAAAAAGAGGTTGAAGAAATGGCGTTCCTAATTTTTATTAAAACATGGAAATTGATTGATTTACCATCGGATTGTAAATAACTGATTGCAAATGGATCTTACAAAATATTTTTTAAATTGGATGGATCTATTGATAAATATAGGGTTAGTCTAGTTGCTAAATGTTTTAAGCAAATAGAAGGCCTATATTCTTTTTGATTTTTTTATTTAACTAGTTCTCGAACACGTACATTGCACGTGTATACCGTGCTAATTAGTATAAATAGTTTTAATATATAAGTGTGCGATGTATAAAATACAAGCTCGAATCAATGAACATTGAGCATATTCAACTAATATTATGATCATGACACATCATACAAAAATATTGTTATCAAGTGAATTTGTAAACTAATTATATAGTGACTTATACAATTCTTATAATATACCAAGTATTCAACCTGTTAAAAGATCTTTTTTAATATATTAGAACACATTATTCAAATTCGACATTAAAGTTAAAAAATATTTAATGCCAAAGTTTCCGCAATCTTTTTTAAGGGATAATACCTTCCGCTTTTTTTTTTTACAGATCATACATATCGAGAACTTGTCGTCGAAGAAGAGTGATGTTTTAATTGTTGTAGAGAAATTCGATCAACATATGTCTTCCTTAGGATGGATAGTGGATCGCTATTAATTTTATAGTCTACACCTACAAAATAAAGATATTTATCATTGTTTAAGTATTTAATTGAAATTTATAAGAAATAATTACATGTATATGTACCCTTCATTTTTTTTGGCTCATCTGGAAATTTTGACAAAGAAATTTTTGTCAAGTTATATACATATAATTGAATTATGAAATACAATACAATAATTTGTGAGACATTAGTGGTAGAAAAAAGAAAACAATATAAACCAAAATTTATATGGTACAATAAATAAATGCATATAAAAGGGCAATATGCAATTAAACTTCTACGAACGATAAAGTAACAATGAATCTATTGGATAAAAACCTACCAAAAATTTCTATCAACTCGTGGAATTAAATAGAAAGAAAACTATAATATCATCATCATTGTTGTTAATTGATTTAATTTTTTCAACATGTGATATAATATTTTCTGAAAATAGAAAAATATTTAAAAACTACCACAATGTAATTTGAATGAACTCAGAGACCACTATATATAGTTAGATTAAAAGTTGAGTGGTCAAGTAGAAAGAAAGAAAGGACAAAAATAAATAGCAAATTAGATATAATTTATACTTATAATGGTATATGTAATTCTAGTAACGGTTGGTAAAATGATACAAAGAGATCTCATTGAATTTGTGAATAAAAATGAGGGGGCATAGGGGATTTACCATAGAAGTCGTTTTATTATTTATTCAATGTTAATCTCCCTTGCCAGCTTTATTCTATATCTTTTTTTCTTTGAGTAATTAATGTTGTTTATTCTATCCAATCAAATCGAATCTTTTCCTCTCCTTATTTAAGATATAATAATTGTATATAGTGAAAGAAGTAATTCAGTTTCAAAATCTCCTCATCTTCCCTTATTTAAGACTCATAAATCATACTTTAATCATTTTTATTTGGAAAATCATTTCGAAATTAAGATTTTATTAAATACATATGAAAGTTAAAAATTCTACAAAAAAAAAAAGAAAAGAAAAATATATATAGATGCCGAGTTTTGGAGGTGTGAAATCACCATTTTCATTTCCCAACTATATAGTTATATATAGATTTTCTAAACTAAAGTTTGAGTAAAATTAGAATTGCACGATTAGTAATTTTTTTTTCTAAAAACAAATAAATTGAATGAAGTTGAAGCAAAGAGCCGTTAATTAGATTTTAATGAAATGATAATAATGAGAAAAGTTTTTGGGTATAAATGTTAATGGTGTGGAAAACTTATATTAATTAATTTTTTAATTTATAAAGAGTAAAAATACACTTACCACTTTTATTATTATTATTATTATTATTATTATTATTATTTAACATTTAATTCATTATATATAATAATAACAATATGATATGATTTACTTAATATTTAACTATTTAGATGTTATATATATATATATATATATATATATATATATATATATATATATATATATATATATATATATATATATATATGAACTAATCTAAGAAAATTCAAAAGTCATTACTATTTTCATTAAACTTATTAAAACATTTTAATTTCTGGGAGGGTAAAATCGTAATTCAACTTTTGACTTGAGCTCTTCCTGCTTATAGTATAATACGATAACCCGAATTTCATTCATTAAACATTTAATTTTTATCGCGGAAATTTTATGTATGCATATTCATCCAATGGATGTAAATCTTACTTTAAAACCTTGAGACCTGAATGAGGAAATATAGATGGAACAACTGAATATTTTGTGAAGGCGGACCAAGAAAGCAAAGTGTCTAAACTTACTAAATTCCTATATGACTTGAAATAGACACCAACGCTTTAACATGAGAAGATTGATTCCTACATGATTGCAAATGGTTTAGAAACACACCAGTGTGATAAGTTCATATATCATAAGTCTTGAAATAATTTACATGTTATTATTTGCATATATATTTATAATTTATTGATCTTTGATTGTAAAGTTAAAGTTATTGATAAAACAAAAAAATATTATTAGAAGCCATTTTTATATGAAAGATATTGGTAAGACAATTTCTTTTTTTTTTTTTTTGAATAAAAATTACAAGAACATGTGATGGAATTTTATTTAACCTATCAAATTATGTTGATAAATTTCTTAAATAATATAACTTTCTTGATTGTAAAACATACTGTATCTTGTTTTTACTTAACTTTTCATTTATATCTTGATCAAAGTGAAAATGATGTGATAAACTAAAAGGAATATGGTAGCTTAATTGAAAGTTTGAGATATATAATTACTGCACTACGAATGATATTGTATACGTGGTAGGAATACTTAGTTATTTCAAAAGAAATCTAGGTAATGAACGTTGACATGTTATAAGAAGAGTTAATAAAATATTTAATTGGGACAAAAACTTGTATTTTTTCTATAAAAAAGATAATTTGTACTTTAAGGCTTTTCTGATGTAGATTGAAAACTTTATCATGTGATTCATGTGCTACCCTAGTTACATTGTTACTTTGAGTGGTGGTTCTATTTGTTGGAAATCAGAAATAAGCAATAATTGATAATTCTACTATAGAGGTTGAACCAATTACTTTAGCATGAGCTTATGAGGAAGCAAATTGCTTGAGAGATTTATTAATTATCTCAAATACATTCGTTTGAAAAATCAATTCCTCATATTTTAACTAATTGTGATAAAACTTCTGCATTTGGTAGAGTTAAAAATTGTTATTATAATGATAAATTTAGATCTATAAGGAGGAAACATTTTAATGTGAGATCATATTTTACAAGTGATGTAATTAATATTTATTATGTAAAATGTTGGGATAATATTTTTTATCCTTTTACTAATGCCATAACAAGATAAAAGGTGTGGGCCATATCGAGGGGATATAATTAAAGTCGATAAATCCTTGAGTATATAAGGAAACTCAACATGGGGACTAGAGATTCTATAACCAAGTGCAATGAGAAAAATGTATTAGATGATGACTTATTGTAAAAAATTGCATTATTTTTTATTCACTCCCGATGATTTGAGTGCATTGTTTTCTATAGTAAATTGTGGAGGTTGAGTTTAAAAACTCATAATGTAAAATAGGTAGCATGTATGGATGGAGTGTTAAACTTAGTGGAGAACTTTTTTTGACACTCCATATGGTTTATTTGGAGTTCTAGACAAACCCAACTCTGTTTTCCCATTTTTCTCTCTAGTTTGTAGTAGCGACTCTCTTCTCCATCTTCGCGACATCATGCAGGTACTGGTTTTGTCTTCCTCCTCAATTCTTCTTTCTCCTATGCTTTGTGACCTTGAGCAGGTAGTATTTTAGCAATTGTTTTCTTCTTTTCATTTTCTTTCATTCGTATTCAGCTGTGTGCACAATTTTAGTTTTTTTTAATGCTTTGTTATTTAATTTCTACAGATTACTGCAATATGCCTATTGTTTTTTTAAGAAAAAATGCTAGTCCTTCGATATGTATTTCTTCCTTACTCAACATAGTTTTATAGTTCTTCTACTCTTGGTTTTCACTTAAAATGTTTTCTAATATGTTATTATTATTGAAATTTTGGATATTTATACATGCAATTATATATTTAGGATATCTATTGAATAAATATTTGGATATCTATACATTCAAAAAGGCGAGCTCATCACCATGGCGGAGCAGACCGTTGTGGCCTTTCGCCATCTAGAGAACTTCTATCAATGTCTATGTCCCTATTTCTTTTAATTTTGGTGGGGATATGGGTGGGGGAGTGGAGTAAGAATGAGGTAATTGTTCCTCTTTCTATAGAATCATCAAATCTCTGCATACTTTTTGTTGTTTTCCTTCTTTTTCACAGGTTCTCTTTCATTTGAATCTGGAAACATATTTACTCTATGAACTTAGTACAAACGGTGAATACTTGGATAATTTCATGGATATATGGTTAGTGTAAGAGGCACAAATTAGAAAAACGTACAATGACAATAATGGTATTTTTTAAGTGTGTTGAAACACACAAGGCAACAAGTTCAAAACTTCTTTTGCAAACCACATGTTTAGAGTGTTTAATATTTAGCTGTAGAGGTTGATGAATAGCGTTTTAAGTTACTTGGTAACACAGAGGCATGAAGTTCACAATTCAAGAAACTCTACATTGCAGAAAAGAGATTGTAGATATGCTTCTTTTGATTTGTCACACGGTATCCGATTTAACCACTACAAGCCTAAGTTAACTTCAAATCCATAATGATTTAGTCGACATTAATTTTGGTAAATCGGACGCCTTGTGACAAATCAAAAGTATCTTATATACAATCTT
Organism: Solanum peruvianum; assembly: GCA_027705065.1. Taxonomy (NCBI): domain Eukaryota; kingdom Viridiplantae; phylum Streptophyta; class Magnoliopsida; order Solanales; family Solanaceae; genus Solanum; species Solanum peruvianum. Next base: position 22,590,253 of record JAKWJD010001761.1, read on the forward strand.
TATTTCTGCAATGAAGAGTTTCTTGAATTGTGAAATTATTGCCTTTGTATTCCGAAGTCCTTTTAAAGTTAGTCCTCAACCTCTACAATTGAATATGTCATGCCCCATGCGTACACCCTGAACGTGGCCGACACTCAATGACCATTGTTGTCCTTGAGAAGACCAATGGTCCGACTTACTTAATTCATCGGAAGAGAACAATCAATAAATTAATGATTAAAGAACTGAACTAAAGTGAAAAATCAGATAACTCGAAATGTTTTAAAGAATTAAACATTCAACTTGGCCAAATAAGCAACTGAAGTCTTTAACATAGGATGTTAGTGCAAAAACCACTAAACTATTAAGTGTGTATGAAGCCTCTAAAATGACTGAGATGGATGTTGGGACAAACCCCACAACATCTTAATGAACTAACTAGAAAGCAATAAAATATGTCTTCCGGAATTCAAGGAGTCTCACCAACTGACTCTAGATTGCTCAACTAGATCAACATTGCACTGGATACCGATCCTCGTTACATGCGTTTGCATCACGATATGATGCAGGATAAATGACATCAGTATATTGGATGTACGAGTTTGCAAGTTGGAATGCTGAAACAACTTAAGCTTGAAAAGAGTAAGAAGGAACACTTACCTTTGCTTTGATAAACTCATGAATAACATAACTCAAAATAATTGACTCTCTTATTATAAAGAAATTCAAAAGCAACTGCAATATAAAGAAAAGTTGTTTGAAAACATGTTGTAACCTCTGAATGTATACAAAGATATTGTCACGACCCAAAACCGAGCCGCGACTGGCACCCACATTTACCCTCCTATGTGAGCGAACCAACCAATCTAACCCTTAACATTTTAATACAATATCAACAAAAAGAAATGCGGAAGACTTAAACTCATTAATAAAACAATTCAAAACTATTATTATTATCCCCAAAATCTGGAAGTCATCATCAAAAGAACATCTATCTCAAATTACTAAACTAGGAATGTCTAAGAACAAAAATAACTAAAAAGCTAGTCCATGCCGGAAGTTCAAGACATCAAGACTTGAAGAAGAAGACCCAGTCCAAGCTAGAAGCATTAGCTCACCCTGAAGATCCGGTGGAGTGAAGACTGGCTAGATCTACTGTTGAGTTGAAGTTGACGGAACGTTTGCTGCATTACACAAATAACAAAGAAGAAAACGTAAAAGTAGGGGGTCAGTACAACCACAAGTACTGAGTAGATATCATCGGCCAACTCAAAATAGGGAACAATATATATCAATAATAATGTAAATCAACTACAATACTCAACATGTAGCAATAACATTATTAATTCATCAATAAATACAACTGAGTTCACACATGAGGACTCAAGCCTCAATACCATACTCCTTTGGGAATTACGTTCATTTAGATTGAGTATGTTCATTATCTTTCAAGATACATTATCTTTCTTCCTCTTGTGTCGGTACGTGACACTCCGCTCCTCTATTTCTATCCTGGTGCAGGAACGTGGCACTCCGATCCTCATATACTATCCTGGTACCGGAACGTGGCACCCGATCCATATACTATCCTGGTGTCAGAACGTGACACTCCGATCCTCATTCTATCCTGGTACCGGAACGTGGCACCCGATCCATAATTCTATCCTGGTGTCGGAACGTGACACTCCGATCCTCATATTCATTCTATCCTGGTACCGTAACGTAACGTGGGAACACCCGATCCATAATCCTGGTACCGGAACGTGGCACCCCATCCCCTAATTCATCAAGCCTTCTTTTATACTAAGGCATCATCAATCTCATTATATAATATATCAAGCCTTCTTTTATACTAAGGCATCATCAATAACAAGTGAATTAGGGTTCTTTCAAGATTTGGGATTCAATAGCTTCATCATGCTTTGTTAATTCATCACAATTTCATATTCATATTCATGCAAGCTTACAATTAAGCACATAGTAGGGTTTACAATACTATCAACACATAACATTCACTATTAAGAGTTTACTACAAGTAGCATGAAAACCATAACCTACCTCCACCGAAGAATTGATCAAACAAGCTAATCCTCAAGCTGCGTTTTCTCCTCCCTCTCGATCGATCCCTCTCTTTCTCTTTGTTCTTTCTGTTTGTTTTATTCAAACCCTCTTCCTTTACCCTAATTATCATATAATTAAGACTAAAAGAGGACAATAGAACCCACTAATTAACTTAAGGTTACCTCTTTTAACCCCCAAGTAATTAGACTTATTAATATTAACCCTCAATCTTTATAATTAAGGAAAGAATAGTCCAAAACGACCCTTAAAACGTGTAGAGGAATCCTATTCTGCCTGGGATTTGCGCAACCTGTGACGGGCCGTCGTGCCTGCGATGGTCCGTCACGACGGTCGTCGCAGCCTCCCAATATCCAGGTGAACTGTGACGGCCCGTCACACCAGTGACGGTCCGTCCTGCACCTCCGTCCTGACGGTCAGAAACTCGTTTCTTGTACCAAATTCTCAAAAGTTGAAGTGTTTTGCAACGGGAACTCACGATGGTTCGTCGTGGATGTGACGGCACGTCCTGCAGGTCCGTCACAATTTACAGAGAGTCGTTTTTCCGTATCCAATTTCAGAATTCTAAGTATGCTGAAACGATGCACCCTCGATGGGCCGTCGTGCCTGTGACGGTCCGTCGCAGTGCCCGTGGTCTTGGCCAGTTTTTCCAGAATAAAAATCTGCTGCTCAAACGACTAAACAGGTCGTTACAGATATAATTAACTCTGAGATGTATGTAAAAATACAAATTAGGTAATGTATATATATATACATTTATCTTCTGTGGGATTTCTCTAACCAACAACTATCATTTAAGATCTATTTTGATGAAAGAATGATCCACCTCACGCTTGCGCATCCTATACTTATTCAAAGGTATAAGGCTTGAACTGCCTAATTGATCCACTACTGTACCATGAAAAGGGTTAATCTAAAAAGTATGATTCTTTTTTTCCCATGCTGGCTATATGGTTTATGGGGGCTGTGAGTTGTCTGAACCCTCCCCCATATCGGTGCTCAATACTACTCCAAAATATACTAGCTCTTATGTTATTAAAACATATACTTCTATGATTTGAGATTAGTGCTAATAAACATAGCTCAAAGGCTATCTTGGATATCTCAGTTACCCATGCTTGATTCATTTTGAAATTTATTTCTCTTTAACTGAAACCTACTCCGAAGGCTCTTTGGAAATCTCAGTTTCCATTGTTTTAAAATGTGAAAACATTTTTACACTGCTGTGGGAAGACTCAGTCCCCATATAATTCTTTGAAGACAAGACTTCACTTTGCCCTCAACTGAACTCAAACTGAAATCTTAAAACGTCATCAAAACATTTTTGAAGGACTAATGAAACTTGTAATGAACTTTTCCTTCTTATCTTTACTCATTACTCAATCTGATCTTTATGTTTTAAAAAAAAGCTTAAAAGTATTTGTATAAAACTTCTTGAAATGACTCTATGAACTTTCTAGACTTGGCTCTAAAATTTCCTTGAATTTGAAGTTATGGATTCAAGGCTGTAATTCAGGTTTCTGCATGATTTCTACATGATTAGAAGTCATTTAGAGTAGTTAGAGTCATAAGGAAATCTTAAAACACTTTAGAAACGCTTAATCGAACGGAATTACGAAAATTGGGAAAAAATGTTGATTCGGGCATGACTTGGGCCCACTGAGACAAGTCTCATGTTCGGAGGACTCATTCTTGCGCAATGGAGGTGCAGTGCCCCAGGCCCTCTGGGGCAGATGGGGTGCATCACTCTTTGCTTTGCCTAGGTGATGCTTGACGAATTTCTCAACTCGATTTCTAACCTTGAATCATTCTTTTTCGATTCCTTTTCTAAAATTCACTTAGATTTCAGGTACCAAAATCATATATACAAGGATATAACCCAAAGAATTCAAGAACAACACTTAGATCATCGAAGAACTCCTAAATATCAACTCATGATCAAGAACTAAAGCAATTTAAGAAAGCATATTCAAGAACAATAAAAATCCAATATCATTGGAATGAAAACATGCTGAGTCAAACATACTTGGAACGTGGGTGCACAAACCCAACGTTGATATAAAACCACATATCTTTTTGGAGCTCACCAACGATGAAATCCACAATTTGATGTGACGATCTTTGCTAATCTTGTTCTTTTTTCTACTTCTCTTCTCTTCTTCATTCTCCTTAGCCCTAGCGTTTAAATTCCTTACTTCAAAAATTGAAAATATTCACTCTTGACACTTATTAATTTCAATAAACGGATTACTTAAATTGGATAGTTAAAAGACTAAAATACCCTTTTAAACCCCAGAATTGGATATTTCCTTAATCAAACAACCCAAATTTTAAAGGGCATAACTCACTCCTCCAAACCGGGAATCGTGCAAACATGGCGCCGTTAGAAAGATCATCCCAAGGGCTTTCCAATCATGTCTGGAACTAATCCTAACTCATCCTAAGCTAGGATTTATGGTCGTTTGAAGTTGAATAGATTTCCTTATTCTTTTCAAAGACAAGTATTTCCAGATATTCAGCTTCTTTCTAGTTCATTGTAGTTGCGAGATGTTGCAATTTCTCCCCTTTGGGAACATTCATGCTCAAATAAAGGTATTCCTACTATAATAAGGGTAGTAACATTAAGTTCAATCATTCTACAATCAAATGAAACACGCTTACTCATAACTTAAAGAATACTAAGAAGAAAATAAGTACCAACAATAACATGGGATGTTGGTCTTGCTTTTATTTAATTTATGGTACTAACGAAAATTCAGCCCTATTCATCACCACTATTCCTCCTTTTGTATAATCCATGAGTCGAACTCCTAAGAGTGGAAGCCTAAGTACATCTTTTGCTAGTTCCTTATTCTTTTTCTCAAGATGGGCGGTACTACCCATAGAAAACTTGCTTAAGGCAACAAACAACCACATTAACCTTACTTGAGTGGTAAAGAATTCTCATGTCATAATTCTTGAGAAATTCTAACCACCTTCTTTGTACATGAACACCATACAAATAGTGACTCCATATCTTCAAGGCGAACACGATAGCAGCCTACTCAAAGTCATGGGCTGGATAATTCTTCTCATGAATCTTAAACTATCTGAAGGCATAAGCTATAGCTTTTCCTTTCGACATTAAAACACAACCCAAACCTACTCTAGATGCATCACAAGACCTTGAGTACCTTTCGCTAAGATCAAAATTTGAGGAGAGTAGTCAACCTTTTCTTTAACTCTTAAAAGCTTTTCCACAAGCTTCAGACCATTTAAACTTCATTGTCGTTAAAGGAGAGAAAATAGATGAGAACCCCCCCCCCCAACAAACCTTCTATAATAGCAAGTTAAACCTAAAAACCTCCTAATATCAGTTTGAGATGTGGGTCTAAGCCTATTCGATACTTTCTTAATTTTGTGGGTATCTGCTCAAATACCATCACCAGAAACTATGTTACCCTAGAAGGCCACAGACTCAAGTCAAAACTCACAGTTAGAGAGTTTCGCATAAAACTCTCTATCCGTCAAAGTCTGGAGGACTATTCTGAGTGACTAGCATGATCTTCTTCATTCCTTGAATAGATTGATACGTCGTAAATGAAGACGATAACAAACATGTCTAGCTAAGGTTTGAAAACTCTTTTCATAATATGCATGAATGTTTTAGGCGCATTGGTCAACCCCAAAAACATGAACAAAAACTCAAAATGCCTATATTTGTTTCTAAAAGTTGTCTTTTGAAATATCACATTCCCTGACACTAAACAGATGGTAGCCTGATCTGAGGTTAATTTTCGAGAAGTAGAAAGCAGCCTAAGGCTATTCAAAAAGATCATCAATCCTTGGAAGAAGATATTTATTTCTTATGCTAACCTTGTTTAATTGGAGATAATCTACAGTTATCCTAAGGGAACTATCTTTCTTTCTCACAAATAAGATCGGTGCACCCTAAGGTGAGACACTTGGTCGAATGAAACCCTTATCTAGCAGATTTCTCAATTGTTCTTTCAGCTCTGCTAGTGCCACCATATATGGCTGGATAGAGATAGAACGAGTATCTATAATAAGATCTATAGTAAACACTATCTCTCTCTTAGGAGGGACTCCGGGAAGATCATTTGGACAGTCTCCTGGAAACTCTTTTACGACTGGAAGTAATTGCATATGAGGTATCTCAACACTAGAATCATTAATTCGTACAAAGTGAATGAAACACCCCTCAGAAACTAACTTCCTCGCCTTAAGGTACGAAATAAAATGAGCCTTAGGCACTGGTGAATTGTTTTTCCACTCTTACACTAGATCATTTGGAAAATGAAACTTGACTACTCGAGTTCAACAATGAGATATAACAAGCATGAAGCCAATCTATACAAAGAATGACATCAAAGTCTACTATGTCTAACTCAATTAAATCAACCATGGTATTCTTGTGATTGACGAAAACAGTACAATCATGATAGAATCCATTTGCTAGAATGGACTCACCAACATGTATAGAAAAACATAATTGTTCAGTAAGTTGCTCAGGAATAATATCCAAGTTCATGTAAACATATGTAGTTACAAATGATAAAGTCGCTCTTGGGTCTACCAATGCATAACAGTAAAGTCAAAGACTTGAATCATACTAGTGATAACATCTGGAAAATTCTCGTGCTCTTGGCAATTTTTGAGAGAATACAAGCGGTTTGTTTCTCCGCAAGTACAAGATGTAGCCCTCTAGGTGCAACTATTTCTCGTGCCGCAACTAATAAAGATTGGGCTCTATTGCACCCATTACCACTTCCCTTATTATTCTTTAAACACTATCTCATGAAAGGCCGGGTATTACCGTACTTGACACAACCAATGGATCCCTTACGACAACTACCAGAGTGGTTTCTACCACGCTTGGAATAAGAAGGAGGCTTACATTCCCCTTATGACACACTACCCTGTGAATATGCAGGTTTAACTCTGGAATTCTTACCATAGTACTCAACCTTGTTCTTATATGCAGGTGGGCAGAACCCTTTGATTTCTTTTGGAAGGATGACCGGTTGCCATTACTCTTCTGCTTCCTGGACTCAATCCTTGTCCTAGGTATCTTCTTCTTGAACTCCTCTCTCTCTCTCTTAGATTTTCCTCCTCTACGTGTTGCACGCAGATCATGAACCTCAAAATGTCCATGTCCCTAATAATCATTGATGCCTGCCCCTCTTTTGTTGAAGAATGACCAAATCCAACAACGAATAAACTTATCCTACTCCGCATGTCCACAACGATATATGAAGTATAACGAGATACATGGAAGAACTTTAACCCATACCCATGTACACCGAGAGAGTCATTCTTAATTGTGTGGAACTCACACACCGTGACCTCTTTCAGTTCTCGGGAAATGAAACTCCCCAAGAAGACCTCCTCAAAACAAGCCCTTCTCGCAAGCGGTGCATCTTCATATCTACCCTCTTCCCATTAATAAAGCAAAGCTCTAGAAATACCTTTGAGTTGATAAGTAATTACTTCATTTCTCTCAATGTTATTAACATACATCACTTCGAACACCTTTTTCAATTCCTTAGGGAAGTACTTTGGATCCTCATTAGTGCTTGAACTAGTGAAACTTGGGAGTTTCATCGTCAAGATGAATACTCTAAGTGTCGGCCCCTTCTTTTCGAGCTCCTTTTGGTTGACCAACATAATTTTCCACAGTCTTACTCAACATCCTAATTTGTTTTCTGAATTCAGCATTAGTGACTTCTCCCTAGGTTGCACTTCAAGTGCATTGGGTAACCCTTGTTCCTCAACGTTCCTTCTAACAGGACGACCTCTTGTTGCTATTCGTGGAGGCATAGTTATATATGAACACACACAAACATAAATTAGAGAGAGACTTTTAGAGATAAACTATAACGCATAAAAGAATACGAAAGAAGTCAAGAATTTCCTAAATGTTGTAGCCTCCTAAGTATAAATGTAGAACACTTTATACACATAACTTGAATTCTACAGACACTTCTTCATAGACTCCCTATGACTCTTGAAATTTTTGCTCTGATACACAGTTTTTCATGCCTTGAGCCTACACCCTGGATGTGGTCGGCACTCAATGACCATTGCATGCTTTGAGCGGACCCTTAGCATGGCTTAGATAAATCAGTGAAAGAAAACAATCAATAACTTAATTATGAAAGATATGAACTAAACTAAATAATAGGATAACTGGAATGTTATAAAGATTTAAACATTCAACTTGTCCGAAATGGCAACCCAAGTCTTTCACTTAAGAATGATAGTGCAAATCCCACTGAACTACTACTCTCTGTGATTCCTCTAAAATGACTGAGATAGATTTTGGGAAAAACCCCACAAAATCCTAATAAACTAACTATAAAGAAATAAAAGATGTCCTCAAGAATGCAAGGAGGCTCACCAACTGACTCTGGATTTCTCAATTGGATCAATGATGCACTAGATGTTGATTCTTGTTTATTTCGTGTGCATCACAATATGAGATTCCTCTAAAATGACTGAGATAGATGCTAGGACAACCCCCACAACATCCTAATGAAATAACTAGAAAGCAATAAAAGATGTCCTCCAGAATGCCAGGGGGCTCACCTAGTAACTCTTTATTTCTCAAATGGTTCAATGATGCACTAGATGCCGATCCTCGTTAATTGCATTTGCATCACGATTAGATGCAAGACCAACTTATATCAGTACATTGAACGTATGATTATGTGAGTTAGAATGCTAAAATAACTTCAGCTTGAAGAGTGTAAGAAGAAGCACTTACCTTGGCTCATCTAAACTCGTATATAACATAACTCAAAATAACTATGTCATTTTAATATAAAGCAATTTAAAATCAAGTGCAGTGTAAAGAAAAGCTGTTTGAAAACACGTGTAAGCTCTGAATGTATGCAAGATACAATTACGTATGAGATTTATGTAAAAGTACAAATAAACTAATGTATATATAAGTACATTTAAATTCTATAGGAGTTTCTCTAACCATCAACCATCACTTAAGAGTTGTACTGATGATACGATGAACTACCTCAGGATACCAGTGCATCCTATACCAGGCCAAATGTACAAGACCTAAATTGCCTAATGGATCCACTAGTCTACTGGGGAAAAGGTTCATCTAAAAAGAAGGACATTTTTCTGTCCATCGTGGTTACATGGGTTTATAGGGGTTATGTGTTTTCTAAACTCTCTCCTATATCGGTGCTCAATACTACTCCCAAACTATACTAACTATTGTGTTATTAAAACATATTTCTTCTATGATTTGAAATTAGTGCTAAAAAACATAGCTCAAATGATATCTTGGAAATCTCAGTTTCCCTTGCTTGCAAATGTTATAGCGCAAATGCTATCTTATGTTAAAGTTATTACTCTTTAACTGAAATTAGCCCAAATGCTCTTTGAAAATCTAACATTCCATTTTTCTAGATGTGAAAACATTTTAATACTGCTTCGGGAATACTTAGTCCCATTATATTGCTTTGAAGAAACAACTTCACTTTTCTATGAACAACACTTGAAATTAAGTCTTAAACGACATTAAAATATTTTTGAAAGACTTATGAAACTTTAAATAAAATTCATCTTATAATTTTTACTCTCTATTAAACCTGATCTATAAGTCTTAAAACAAGTTTAACGTATTTGTAAAAGACTTCTTCAAAGGACTCTAAGAACTTTCTAGACTTGATTCTAAACATTCCTTGAGTTTGAAGTTATGGATTCAAGGTTGTAATTCATTTTTCAGGATGATTTCTATATTATTGGAAGTCATTAAGAGTAGTTAGAATCATAAGAAAGTGTTAAAAAACATTTAAAAGGCTTAATCAGACTGAATTAGGAAAATTCGGCAAATAAAGCCGATAAAGGCACGTCTTGGCCGCGCAACACAGGCCTCAAGTTCAGAGACCTCGTTGTTGCGCACAACCCTAGGCCAATTTGGGCAGATGAGGCACGCCGTGCCTGCCATTTCCCAGGTGATGCCTGGCGAATTTTACAACTCATTTTTTGACATTAAATCATTTTTTTTCGATTTCCTTTCACAAACTCACTTAGATTTCAGGTACCCACATCATATATTCAAGGATCTAACCCAAGAATTGAAGAACAACACTTAGATCATCAAAAAACTCCTAAATCTCAACTCATATTCAACAACGAAAGCAATCATAGAAACCATATTCAAGAACATTCAAAATCAAATATCTTCAGAATGAATATACGCTGAATCAAACATGCTTGCCACGTGGGTAAACAAACCCAATTATGAGATAGACCCACAAACCTTTTCTCATTGTATCACTAAGTTATTTTATTTTGATATAGTAAGTTATTTTCTTTCCTTTCGTGCAAATATTTCCGAATTCATGCATTTTAATCCCTCGCTCTTTTGTTATTTCTTCCTTATCTAAAACATTATTTTCATCAGTTGCGGGGAACACTTTTTTGCGAGAAATACTTTTCCACCCTCCCTCTGTTGCCCATCTCCTCAAACCAACTAATACAATGTGCAACTTGCAAGAAATTTACCAAACAATCTTCATCTTCCCCACAATTAATGAATCTTATATAATTTCAATGCATCTCTCGAACTAATGTCTTTGATTTCAGGAAATAATTTCTTTCATTTTACTGCTTTTCAGGAAATAATTACTCTTTCATTTTCTTCTTTTTAGGAAACAATGTTTTCTCATTTCACTTCCTTAAGTTGTTTAATTGTTTTGCTAGTTACATGTTTAGGGTTTAGGGTTTAGGGTTTAGGGATATATATATATATATATATATATATATATATATATATATATATATATATATATATATATATATATATATATATATATATATATAACTATTATGTATTTTATATAGGTTTAATCCTCACAAGATAGTTATCGACGGTATTGCTAGTTGCATTCATAGTAAGTTTGAAAACCTTCATGGAAGAAGTTTCCAAAATGTACTCACCTGAGTTGGTTTGAGGAATTCAAAGGTAAAAGGGTTTATAAAATTAAAATTTATAGTTAAATAGTAGTCTTGGATTGTATGACTAATATGGTATGATTTGATGTGTGCAGAAGAGATTCAAATGGCTTCTACAATATAATGATGCTATATGGATTAATATTCAGAAAAGAGCATTTTCAAAATTGAGACAATTGTTTCAAGATGTTAGAAAACACTTGCCTTTGAAGCCAATTTGGATGGGAGATGCGGTATTCAAGGAGATGAAAGAGCATTGGGAGTTAGATGAGTTCAAGAAAAAGTCCAAACAGAATAAAAAAACCGTGATTCGAATGCTGGTGCCTCACTTCACACAGGTGGTTGAATACCTCATAGATTGATGTATAAGAGAAAAATAATAATATATATATATCTTGTTTTAAATATATTTATCTCAAGTAAACAACATGATACTTAGCATTGATAACATAAATATATTCTTTTGATTATAAAAGAAGCTACTGGAAAAGATCCTTCAATTTCAGAGTTTTATTTCCAAACTCATTGCAAGAAAAGTGAAAAAAGTTGGGAAAATGAGAAAGTAGAAGATTCTTTTGTAAGGGCTCACTCACTCTATTTTCCAATTACTTGTTGTCACGACCCAAAACCGAGCCGCGAGTGGCACCCACACTTATCCTTCCATGTGAGAAAACCAACCAATCTAAACCCCAACATTTCAACATAATAAACAGAATTTAATGCGGATGACTTAAACTCATTAATAAAAATAGATTAATAACTTCTAAAACTCAAACACTTATTATTATCCCCAAAATCTGGAAGTCATCATCACAAGAACATCTATCCTCAAATTACTAATCTAAGAGTATCTAAGAAACTAAAATATATAAAAAGCTAGTCCATGCCGGAACTTCAAGGCATCAAGACATGAAGAGGAAGATCCAGTCCAAGCTAGAAGCATTAGCTCACCCTGAAATCCGGTGTAATGAAGACTGGCTAGAGTTGCGGTTGAGTTGAAGACGACGGTATGTTTGCTGCACTCAACAAATAACAAAGAAAGAAACATACAAGTGGGGGTCAGTACAAAACACGAGTACTGAGTAGGTATCATCGGCCAACTCAAAATAGAAAACAATATATATAAGAGAATATCATAAAATCAACTACAATACTCAACATGAGGCATTTACAATTACCATAACATCTTGGTCACAACACCAAGCACATCAATGAGGACTCACGCCTCCCCATCATACTCATTTGGGAATTAGGTTCATTAAATTGAGTATATTAATATATTTCACGATTCATTATCTTTATTCCTCTCGTGTCGGTACGTGACACTCCGCTCCATATACTATCCTGGTGTCGGAACGTGACACTCTGATCCTCATATACTATCTTGGTACCGGAACGTGGCACCCGATCCATATACTATCCTGGTGTCGGAACGTGACACTCCGATCCTCATATACTATCTTAGTACCGGAATGTGGCACCCGATCCATATACTATCCTGGTGTCGGAACGTGACACTCCGATCCTCATATACTATCCTGGTACCAGAACGTGGCACCCGATCCTCTATTAATATCCTGGTAACGGAACGTGGCACCCGATCCTCTATTACTATCCTGGTACCAGAACGTGGCACCCGATCCTCTATTACTATCCTGGTATCGGAACGTGGCACCCGATCCCCTAATCTCACTAGTTTCGTTCATCAAGCCTTATTTTATACCAAGGCATCATCATTAACAAAGTAGATTTAGGTTTTTCAAGATTTAGGATTCAATAGCTTCATCATGCTTATTTTATCACAATTATATAATCACATTCATGCAAGCATACAGTTAAGCATATAGAAGGGTTTACAATACTACCAATACATATCATTCACTATTAAAAGTTTACTACGAATAGCATAAAAACCATAACCTACCTCCACCGAAGATTCGTGATCAAGCAAGCAAATTCCCCAAGCCTTTTGTTCCTCTTCGTTCGTCTCTCTGTTTATCGTTTCTCCCTCTCTTGTTCTTTCTATTTTTCTTATTCAAACCCTCTTTCCTTTACCCTAATTAGCATATAATTAAGTATAAAAGATGAGGAACTAACCCACTAATTAACTCAAGGTTATCTCCTTTAACCCTCAAGTAGTTAAATTATTAACATTAACCCACTAACTTTATAATTAAAGCAGGAATAGTCCAAAACGCCCCTTAAATTACTTAACAGAAATCCAACCCAGCGTGGGATTACGCAACCTGTGACGGCCCGTTGTGCCTGCGACGGTCCGTCCTGCTGCTTCCGTCACAAAGTTCAGAGACTCAATTTCGTTGAGTAGTCTGTGACGGTCCATCGTGCCCACGATGGTCTGTCCTGCTATGTCTTCACGGAGTTCAGAGAGTCGATTTCAGTACCCAAATTTCAGAATTCTAAGTGTTTTGGAACGAGACCCCCTCGACGGTCCGTCGTGCCCATGACGGTCCGTCGTGGGTTCTGTCGACTCAGCCAGTTTTCCAGAAATAAAATTTGCTGCTCAAAACGACTAAATAGGTCGTTACAATAGATACCAATTTACCCATCGTTCGTCCTCGAACGATCACAAGAAAAGAAACAAGGGCGAAAAGGAGTACCTGAATCCGTGAACAGATGTGGGTATCTTTCTTGCATATCAGCCTCCTTCTCCCAAGTGGCTTATTCAACTGGTCGATTCTTCCATTGAACTTTGATAGATGCAATCTCCCTTTACCTCAGCTTGCGGACTTCTCTATCTAAAATAGCAACAGGCTCCTCCTCATAAGACAAATTCTCATCAAGCAGAACAGAATCCCAACGGATAATGTAGTTTCAATCCCCATGGTATCTTTTCAACATAGAGACATGAAATACCGGATGCACTCCGGACAGCCCTGGAGGCAAGGCTAATTCGTAAGCCACCTCCCCTACTCGTTTAAGTATTTAGAATGCTCCAATATACCTTGGGCTTAGCTTACCTCGCTTACCAAACCGCATCACCCCTTTCATAGGCGAAACCTTCAACAAGACTTGGTCACCCTCCATAAACTCCAAGTCTCTAACCTTCCGATCTGCATATTTCTTCTGCCTACTTTGAGCCACTAAAAGCTTTTCTTGGATGTATTTCACTTTATCTAACGATTCCCTTAGAAGGTCAGTACCCCAAGGTCTAACCTTAAATGCATCAAACCAACCAATGGAGACCTACATCTCCTCCCATACAATGCATCAAATGGGGCCATACCAATACTTGAGTGATAGCTATTATTGTATGAGAATTCTGCTAAGGGTAAGAAGTTATCCCAATGACCACCAAATTCTATCACACATGCACAAAGCATATCCTCCAACACTTGAATCGTTCGCTCAGACTGACCATCGGTCTGAGGATGGAATGCGGTACTTAGATCCAACCTAGTACCCAATTCCGCATGCAATGTTTTCCAAAACCTAGAAGTAAACTGCGTACCTTTATCTGATATGATGGAGAGTGGAACCCCATGCAACCGAACAATTTCTGAGATGTAGAGTTTGGCTAACTTCTCTGCATTGTAGGTCACCTTGACCACGATGAAATGACCAGACTTAGTTAACCTATAAACAATCACCCAAATAGATTCATACTTACCCATTGTCTTTGGAAGACCAACCACGAAGTCCATTGCAATTCTCTCCCACTTCCATTCCGGAATGGGCATTCTCTGAAGGGTCCCTCCAAGCCTCTGGTGTTCATATTTCACTTGCTGACAGTTTGGGCATTTGGCAACAAACTCAACAATGTCACGCTTCATTCTACCCCACCAAAAATGTTGCTTTAGGTCACGATACATCTTGGTTGCACCAGGGTGTATAGAATACCTTGAACTATGAGCCTCTGTCAGAATAGTGTTGATCAAATCATCAACGCGGGGTACACATACCCTTCCCTTGATTCTCAAAACACCTTCCTCATTGATTGTTGCTTCTTTAGCTTCTCCTAGTAACACTTTATCTCGGATCTGGATCAATTTCTCATCAGTAAACTGCTTTCCCTTAATCTTGTCAAGGAAAGAAAGATCTTGTCTCCACACAAGCCAAAAATCCTCCCTTCTCATTTACTTCTAATCTCATAAGGTCATTAGCCAGAATCTGAACTTCTCTAGCCAATGTGCGTCTAGAAACTTGCAGGTGAGCTAGACTTCCCATGCTTCCAGCCTTTCTACTTAAAGCATATGTCACAACATTAGCTTTTCCCGGATGATACAAAATAATGATATCGTAGTCCTTCAGTAGTTCCATCCATCTCCTCTGTCTCAAATTCAAATCCTTCTTAGTAAAGACATACTGTAGGCTACGATGATTTGTATAGACTTCACACTTAACCCCATATAAATAGTGTCTCCATTGTTTTAATGCAAATACTACCGCGGCCAACTCCAAATCATGGGTCGGATAGCTACGTTTATGCACTTTTAATTGCCTCGAAGCATAATCAATTACATTCTACTCTTGCATTAGCACTGCACCCAAACCCGAATAGGATGCATCACAATAAACAATGAAATTCTTGCCTTCCACTGGCAAGGTAAGAATTGGTGCAGTAGTCAACAAGGTCTTGAGCTTCTGAAAGCTTTCTTCGCACTCATCCGACCAAACAAATGGGACATTCTGCTTAGTCAAGCTTGTCAATTGGGAAGCAATAGAAGAGAACCCCTTAACAAATCGGCGGTAGTAGCTAGCTAAACCAACAAAACTCCTTACTTCTGACACATTAGTAGGTCTCTCCCAATTCTTCACTGCTTCAACCTTAGATGGATCCACCATCACCACATCTTTAGAGACCACGTGCCCCAAGAAGGACACTGAATCTAACCAAAACTCACACTTGGAGAATTTGGCATAAAGCTTTTTCTCCCTCAACATTTCCAATACAATTCTCAAGTGCTCCTCATGTTCTTTCTTACTCTTTGAGTATACAAGTATATAATCAATGAATACAATGACAAAGAGATCCAGATATGGCTTAAAAATCCCATTCATCAAGCTCATGAAAGCAGCAGGGGCATTCGTAAGCCTAAAAGACAATACTAAGAACTCATAATGCCCATACCTGGTCCAAAAAGCACTCTTGGGCACATCCGTTGCTCGTATTTTCAAATGATAGTAACCGGATCTCAAATTGATTTTATAGAATGTACAAGCCCCTTGTAACTGATCGAACAAATCATCGATGTGAGGAAGAGGATACTTGTTCTTAACTGTTACCTTATTCAGTTGTCTGTAGTCTATGCACATTCGAAAACTCCCATCCTTCTTCTTTACAAACAAAACAGGAGCACCCCAAGGGGATGCCCTTGGTCTAATGAAGCCTTTGCTCAATAACTCTTGAAGTTGGGCCTTTAACTCTCTTAACTCAGCGGGATCCATTTTATAAGGGGGTATAGAAATGGGGCGAGTAACCGTTTCCAGATCAATGCAAAAGTCAATATCCCTATCTGGTGGCATACCAGGATAGCTCAAGAAACTTAGCCTCGTAAGCAGTAAACGACATCCTGCCTTGCTCTAGGCTCAGGAACTCATCTCTGGTGCCTCTGTTGGTTGACAATCAACATGTGACCGCCACCACATTTTGGCGTTCCCTTGAAACTGATAGGTCACAAACTCAACACCAAATCGTTCTACTATACCCATCTTGTGTAGTAGCTCATGACAGTCAACCAGAAAATCGTAGGCATCCTCAGATTCAGCACCCCTGAAGACTGGAGGTTTCAATTTCAAGAACTAACTGAAAAGTTCATGCTGATCACTTGTCATTATAAGCCCCTGTAGTCAGACGAGGAAACATGCCTATTTCCAATGAGGCATCCATGCGGGGAGCCACAGTAGCTGCATGTTGTACTTCTGGAACCTGAGTTGCTGGTGAAGAAGACAGTGGAGGTGTCTAGCCTTGATCAGATAACCCGCTAAGATAAGCAAGAACCTGATTAATAATCTCTGGGGTAGGTTGGGGTGGTAATTCCTCATTCTGCATTTGTTCATTCTCCCCTTCCTCACCCTCTCTTATCACTTCCTCAGTCGGTGGAGGAGTCACCGTCCTAGTACCAGATGGGCTGGGTGCTTGTCCTCTCCCTCTAGAGGACTTCCTCCCACGACCTCTTCCACGTCCTCTTGCCACTATTCCTCTTCGAGCTACAGCCCTAGTGGCTGGCTCAGACGCTTCTTGTCTTGCCGGTGTTGGTGTTGGCGAAGTCGTGGCTCTAGTTCTAACCATCTGCAAAATAGAGTGAAGATGTCCAGATACCAATTTATATCATTGAGTATATTAATATATTTCACGATTCATTATCTTTATTCCTCTCGTGTCGGTACGTGACACTCCGCTCCATATATTTTCCTGGTGTCGGAACGTGAAACTCCGATCCTCATATACTATCCTGGTACCGGAACGTGGCACCCGATCCATATACTATCCTAATATCGGAACGTGACACTCCGATCCTCATATACTATCCTGGTACCGGAACGTGGCACCCGATCCATATATTATCCTGGTGTCGGAACGTGACACTCCGATCCTCATATACTATCCTGGTACCGGAACGTGGCACTCGATCCTCTATTAGTATCCTGGTATTGGAACGTGGCACCCGATCCTCTATTACTATCCTGGTACCAGAACGTGGCACCCGATCCTCTATTACTATCCTGGTACCGGAACGTGGCACCCGATCCCCTAATCTCACTACTTTCGTTCATCAAGCCTTCTTTTATACCAAGGCATCATCATTAACAAAGTAGATTAGGGTTTTTCAAGATTTAGGATTCAATAGCTTCATCATGCTTATTTTATCACAATTATATAATCACATTCATGCAAGCATACAATTAAGCATATAGAAGGGTTTACAATACTACCAATACATATCATTCACTATTAAGAGTTTACAACAAATAGCATAAAAACCATAACCTACCTCCACCGAAGATTCGTGATCAAGCAAGCAAATTCCCCAAGCCTTTTGTTCCTCTTCGTTCGTCTCTCTCTTGATCGTTTCTCCCTCTCTTGTTCTTTCTATTTTTCTTATTCAAACCCTCTTTTCTTTACCCTAATTAGCATATAATTAAGTATAAAAGATGAGGAATTAACCCACTAATTAACTCAAGGTTATCTCCTTTAACCCTCAAGTAGTTAAATTATTAACATTAACCCACTAACTATATAATTAAAACAGGAATAGTCCAAAACGCCCCTTAAATTACTTAACAGAAATCCGACCCAGCCTGGGATTACGCAACCTGTGACGGCCCATCGTGCCTGCGACGGTCCGTCCTGCTGCTTCCGTCACAAAGTTCAGAGACTCAATTTCCTTGAGTAGTCTGTGACGGTCCGTCGTGCCCAAGACGGTCCGTCCTGCCATGTCGTCACGGAGTTCAGAGAGTCGATTTCAGTACCCAAATTTCAGAATTCTAAGTGTTTTGGAATGAGACCCCCTCGAGGTCCGTCGTGCCCATGACGATCCGTCGTGGGTTCCGTCAACTCAGCCAGTTTTCCAGAAATAAAATCTGCTGCTCAAAACGACTAAACAGGTCGTTACAACTTGTTCGGTTTAAAAATATGTTCTGTCACTCCTTTCTTTATGAGGTAATTTAGTTCCTTTAAGTTCAGAATTTTTTTATCTCTATTTTCTAGTTACTTGTTTTGTTTCTATATATCTATGATTGCGGTTTAACATCTTTTTTTTCATCAATTCTTTGTGTTTACTAATAACAAAATTGCAGAGTGTGCAAAGTTCCACAGACAAAGAGGAAAGCTTTTATATTTCTCCATACATAAGTATACTAGCTAAACTAATCTCATCGACTAAAAAAATAGAACAAGCCTAACTACAAACAAAGAAATAGAATAAAAGTACACATTATGTTAGTCGCAGGGAAGCTTGTAGATTGCACTAGTCATAGATTTTATTGTGTTACAGAGTATCATTAGGGCCTAATATTTAGTTGGATAAGAGGTACTTTTCATCGAATATAAATATGCAGAGTATCTAGGTTGTTTTATTGTTGAAATGTTGTTTTAGCTGCGGCTGTAATGTTATATATTTTGGTTCCTGGAATGCTATATATTGTTGCTGAAAAGTACTGTATTTTTAAATATGCTAAAATGCTATTTTTATGGCTAAAATGCTCTTCGTAATTGCTGAAATACTGTTTTTAGCTACAAAAAATGTTGATTTTTGTTTTTGTTAGGAAGCAGTTTTGTCTCGTTAAACCCTGGAAAAATTCTTGTAGATGTTCTCTAATTGGAGTAGTTGGAACCATTACTTGTAAGGTAAAAAATTGTGCTATTTTCTCTGAAAAGAATTGAATTGCAGATGTGCTCACTTCTGGCACAACAAGCTTAAGTTTTTTTCTAAGGGGGTTGTTGTTCTTACGATTAACACAAAGAGAAAGTTCCTCAGAAAATTAAGTATGTTGTATATTTACATACTAAAAAAACACTACTTGAAAACTACCTAGAATGTTAGAAAGGAAAAAAATATATCTAAATATATGTTATTCACCCGGCTAAGTTAAAACATTTAGCTTAAGCTTGAGTTTGTTTACATTCAGGTTGTTTAGGTTGTTTTATCTTTTCATCTCGATGTGTTGTAGAATAATTGAATCCAAATTCATTTTTTTTCATTTTGATAGCTTAATTAAGACATTTAGCTTCAATTGAGTCGGATCAAAAGTTTATTTTCTTAGTTGATTTGTGTGATAAAATAATTTTGTATATATAAATTTTATTTCTATTCTCTCCCTCAATCGATCTTTTTATTATAAAAATGGATTGAAATATGCTTTTCATTATTTTAGAAGATGTTGACATACTAGATGTGAAGATGATGATATCATTTACACAAATTGAATTGTTCATTTGAGTTACCCTTTCTCATTTTTTTTTGTTGTGTTTACATTTGATGCTAGAATTCAATATATTTTGCTAATGGTATATATTTTCTAATGACACTATACATGGACTAATATATGATAACCTTATGCAGCCAGAGTTTGAAAGAAAGAAACAAAAAATATTAGCTGCTCAAAATGTATTAGATGGGGAGGGATTCTCAACTTAGTAAAATGTATATCGTGCAATATGTTGGTGGAAAGAAAAAAGGAAGAGCCAAAGGTCTTGGATCCCTAGGTCGAAGTGTAAAGAAATCAAAAAAATCAATATCAACTTTGCATGAAGATATTAATGAGATGATTAAGTCACAGATAAATGCTTCAAATGCTGATTTGTATGCTCAATTACAGAATGAGTGGAGCAAGAAGATGAGAAAGGAATTACACTTGTTGATGAAGCATGTATACAAGAAATCATTTTCAAATGAGTGATCATCTTAAGAAGACAACCAAGCTTATTCGAATGAAAGTGCTGACAACTCTAATAGCACGAATCAATTAGATTTTGACATTGATAACGTGAATGGAAGTGATCATAATTATGATTGAGATGGTTGATAGTTCTATTGGGGCTTCAAATTTGAAGTATTTTTATTTTGGACAATTTAAGAATTTACATAATTGACATGGATTTTATGAATAATGCATTTTTTGTTAGTTGGAATGATTTTATTTTGAATGATTATTTTGAGAATTATTTGATGTTTTGAAAAGTTTTTTTGTTTAATTGTGAAATTTATCTAACAGGATAAATGTGAATTATTATTTGTGAATTTTACATCGGATTTACATGATAAATATTCATGAATTTTTTTGTGAGAATTTCTTCTTGCGGATTTACTTGGGTATTCCCTAAAAATTTTCTTGCCAAATGGTTTCATAAATATCCGTAAGAAATTTTATTTTAATTATGAGGAAGTATCCAAATCTCCTATGGATTTACTTGGGGATCTTTGTGGGGAATAGCTTGCAGAATCTTCTATGATTATCCGCAGGTAAATTCCTTGGAATAAGAAATTTTACCAAAATGATCTATCGAATTTTTGATAGTTAATTGTAGATAAATTCGCAAAATAAGGTACACACAGATTTATTCGAGAACTAACTTACCTAGGGATTTTTTAAATCCGCAAATAAGAGTTTCCTAGGAATGTTTTTGCATCGAATTTCAATTGATAAGAAAATCCGCAAATAACCAAATTACTTTGGGATTTTATAGCATTATCCCTAAGAAAATTCCCAGGTAATCAGGACTTTTCTTGTAGTGTAGCCCAACTTCAAAAGGGCATAACTCACTAGTCCGAACTCGGAATTGTGAAAACTTGGCCTTGTAGGAAAGATCATTCCAAGGAATTTCCAACAATATCTGCTACTACTCATATCTCATCCCGATCTAGGAGTTATGTCCATTTGAAGTTGACCAAAATTTACTTATAACTTATTTAAATTTTCGAGATTTCCTTCTACTTTCCAAAAATAATTATTTCCAAATTTTAAACTCCTTTGTAGTTCTTTCTAGTTTTGAGATGTTAGGGAAAATCAAACACACAAACCTTGTTGTTTGCAAAAGAAGCTGCAACCTTGTTGCTTCCTTGTTCCAACAGAATTTTAAAGTACTGCCATCACAATTGTAAGTTTTTAAAATTTTGGACTCCTTCACTGATCATATATTCATGCATTTATCAAATTTGTACGTGCCAAGTACTCTCTGTTTGAACTAAGCGCAACAAAGTAAAAAAAAGTTACTGGATTCAAATGGAATATAACCTACTCTGTAAAAAAAAAACAAAAAGATTGGGTCACGACTAAGGTCGTGAATATGAGTCAATTAAGTTTAATTATTTTATTAGATCACTGAGAATATTTTATGGAACTATTCATCCTTATTCTCCAACAGGAAATGGTTTAGAGAAAAATAAAAAATAGAACTTTGGCTTAATTAACTAAATATGCAATGCCATGCTTATTGATCCAAGTCTACCTATAAATTTATGGGTGAAACTATTTTGACTTGTTGTATAGTTTTTAATTGTGTGCCTCATAAAAATTCTTAATTGACAACTTTTTAGTTTTGGAAATGTCACAAGCAAAGTTTGAGATATTTAAGAGTTTTGAATTTCTACCCTTTCAGAGACTAATTGATCCTAAAATTATAGAAAGAGAAAGAAAATTAGTACTTGAGTTTTTCTTTGGTATGTTTCAAATAGTAGAGTCTATATATTTTTTAAATCTTGAAGATAATATTATAATATAATTTTCTGATGTTATTTGTAATAAAATTATATTCCTATTTTAGTAAAAAAATAGTGGGGGTCAAAGGGTTGAACAAAATATTTTATCACTACCATGTTCTTTTACATCGACTTCTAATTTGAGACAAAATATTGATTATTTTCAATTAAGAAAAAAATGAGTTATAGTAGAAAAAGATTTTGTTCCTAATTTTTATGTTTTTAATGTTATAGATTAACCTTTCACCTTACAAGAAGTTTTATTTTACACGATTCTAGTTTTCGAAAAGATAGTCTAATGAGGAAATAGATTTCCTACTTTCTAATAAAACTTGGAAATTTATTGATTTACCATTAGGTTGTAAATAATTGATGGCAAAGGGTCTTACTAATTTTTTTTTTAAAATGGAATGGATCTATTGATAAATATAAGGATAGAGTAGTTGCTAAACATTTTAAGCAACTAGAAGGCCTATTATTTTTTGATACTTTTTCAGTAATAACCAGAATAACATCCAATAAACTTTTAGCTATTATTGCTGCAAATTTTTATTTGCATATTCATCAAATGGATGTAAATCTATTTTTCAAACCTAGAGACCTGAATGAGGAAATTTATATGGAACAACTGAGTATTTTATGAAGGCAGACCAAGAAAGCAAAGTGTCTAAACTTACTAAATTCCTATATGAGTTTAAACAGAGACAAAATCAATGATATGAAAAGTTTGATTACTACATGATTGAAAATCGTTTAAAAACATAATGAGTGTGATAAGCGCATATATCACAAGAGTTGAAATAATTTCTATGTTAATATTTGCCTATATGTTGATACTTTATTGATCTTTGACGCTAAATTTAATTTTATTGATGAAGCTAAAAAAAAGTTATTAGAAGCCATTTTGATGTGTAAGATCTAGGTGAGATAAATTTTATTCTTAGAATAAAAATTACAAGAACATGTGATGAAATTTTTCTTAACCTGTCACATTATGTTGAGAAATCTCTTTAAAAAATTAACTTTCTTGATCGTAAAGCATGCTATAACTTCTTTTTGTTTATCTTTTCATTTATTTCCCGCTCAAAGTGAAAGTTATTTGATAAATTAAAAGGAAGTGTTAGCTTAATTGAATGTTTGAGATATATGATTTATTGCACTAGGCATGATTTGTTAATGTGGTAGGTATACTTAGTTGGTTCACAAAAAATCTATGTAATGAACGTTGACAAATGTTATTATAAGAGTTAATAAAACATTTAATTGGGAGAAAAACATGTAATCTGTTCTACAAAAAATATAATACTATGCTTGAAAGCTTTCTTTTGATGTAGATTGAAAACTTTATCCGGTGATTCATGTTCTACAACTACTTACACTTTTTACTTTAAGTGGTGGCAGTATTTGTTGGAAATCCAAAAATCAAGAAATGGTTGTTAACTCTATTATAGAGGTTGAACTAATTTCTTTAGCATGAACTTGTGAGTAAACAAATTGGTTGAGAGATTTAATAATTATTTTGAATACCTTCTTTTGAAAAAATCAATTCCTCATAATTTAACGAATTGTGATAGCACTACTGAAATTGGTAGAGATCAAAATTGTTATTACAACAATAAATTCAGACCTATAAGGAGGAACTTTATAATGGGACATCATATTTGATAAGTGATAAAATTAATGTTTAATATGTCAAATATTCTTAGGATAATCTTTTATATCCTCTTACTAATGCTTTAACAAGAGAAAAGGCCTGAAGTATATTGAGAGAGATAGGATTAAAGTCAATACATCCTTGAGTCATATATGTGGAAACACATTCTTGGGACTAGAGATCTGATAACCAAGTGCAATGAGAAAAAACATATTAGATGGTGAGTTACTGTAAAAATGCACAATTTTCTATTCGCTCCGTATGATTTGAGTGCATTATTTTTTATAGTAAATTGTGGAGGTTAAGTTTAAAAACTCATAATGAAATATTTGTAGCATGTGTGGATAGTGTTAAACTTATTAGACTCTCGAAAAATTTCACCTATATGAGTTTGGAAGTAGGCTGCTTCCAATAAGAGTTCGGCTTTTTTTTTTAAAAGACACACGAAATCAGTATAGAACAAGGTCATAATACGCTAAATTTTAATGATAATAGAAACACTTTAATTATTCAGTGTAATTAATCATATTTTATTTTCCTTAAGCACTAATAGTTCAAGTATGAGACCATTAGGACATTGGAGTAAAACTATTGTTTTAATAAGTGAAGGTTCAATGCAGATGTTTTATCGCGAACCTACAACATGTACATGGTTGGCACTTACCAGAATCATTGTTGGTCTCAATTGAACATTAATCCTGATTAATTATGTTACATATGACTTTATAGAATACGCGGAAACTTCAATAGATTAGAATTTCAAAACATTTAAAGAACATAAAATCATTATATAAAATTACTTAATCATTATATAAAATTAATTAATCCTGATTAATTATGTTACATATGACTTTATAGAATACGCGGAAACTTCAATAGATTAGAATTTCAAAACATTTAAAGAACATAAAATCATTATATAAAATTACTTAATACATATAGTAAACGTCGAGCAAAACATTTGTGTAAGTATTTGTCAAGACCCAATATCGAGCCGCGACTGATACCAACACTTACCATCCTATGTGAGCGAACCAACCAATCTAAACCTCAACATTTTAAACATAATGAACAAAATACAATGCGGAAGACTTAAACTCATTATTGAAAACCAATTCAATAACTTCTAAAATTCAACAACTATTATTCCCCAAAATCTGGAAGTCATCATCACAAGAACATCTATGATCAAATTACTAAACTAAGAGTATTCTAAGAAGCTAAAACAAGTAAAACCTAGTCCATGCCCGAACATCAAGGCATCAAGACATGAAGAAGAAGATCCAGTCCAAGCTAGAAGTATAAGCTCACCCTGAAAATCCGGTGTAATGAAGACTAGCTAGAATTGCGGTTGAGTTGAAGACGACGGCACGTTTGCTGCACTCCACATATAACAAAGAAAGAACATACAAGTAGGGGGTCAGTACAAACACGAGTACTGAGTAAGTATCATCGGCCAACTCAAAATAGAAAACAATATATATCAAGTAATATAATAAAATCAACTACAATACTCAACATGTAGCAACAACAAATACTATCATCATTAATAAGTACCGCCAAGTTCACACATGAGGACTCAAGCCTCAATACCATACTCATTTGGGAATTAGGTTCATTAGATTGAGTATATTAACGTCTTTCAAGATTCATTATCTTTATTTCTCTTGTGTCGGTACGTGACACTCCGCTCCTTCATTATCTTTATTCCTCTTATGTCGGTACGTGACACTCCGCTCCCCTACTACTATGTGTCGGAATGTGACACTCCGATCGCCTAATTCTACGTGTCGGTTCGTGACACCCGATCCCCTAAATCTATGTGTCGGTTCGTGACAACCGATCCCCTAAATCTACGTGTCGGTTTGTGACACCCGATCCCCTAAATCTACGTGTCGGTTCGTCACACCCGATCCCCTAAATCTATGTGTCGGTTCGTGACACCTGATCCCTTAATTCTATGTGTCGGAACGTGACACTCCGATCCCCTAATCTCATTCTATCAATTCATCAAGCCTTCTCTTACACCAAGGCATTATCATTCTCATTACTTTAGTTCATCAAGCCTTCTCTTATACCAAGGCATCATCATTAACAAAGAGATTAGGGTTTTTTCAAGATTTGGGATTCAATAGCTTCATCATGCTTATTTTATCACTATTATATAATTCACATTCATGCAAGCATACAATTAAGCATATAGAAGGGTTTACAATACTACCAATACATATCATTCGCTATTAAGAGTTTACTACGAATAGTATCAAAAACCATAACCTACCTCCACCGAAGAATTTTGATCAAGCAAGCAATTTCCCAAAGCTTTGTGTTTCCCTCTTCGTTTCTCCTCTCTCGATCGTTTCTCTTTCCATCTCTTTGTTCTTTCTATTTTTCTTATTCAAACCCTCTTTCTTTTACCCTAATTAGCATATAATTAAGTATAAAAGATGAGGAATTAACCCACTAATTAACTCAAGGTTACCTCTTTTAACCCCCAAGTAATTAAACTATTAACATTAACCCACTAACTTTATAATTAAAGCAGGAATATTCTAAAACGCCCCTTAAAATATTTATAGAAATCCGACTCAGGCTGGGATTACGCAACCTGTGACGGCGCGTCGTGCCTGCGACGGTCTGTCCTGCAGGTCCGTCACAATGTTCAGAGACTCAATTTCCTTGAAGAGTCTGTGACGGTCCGTCGTGCCCACGACGGTCCGTCCTGCCATTCCGTTACGAAGTTCAGAGAGTCGATTTCAGTACCCAAATTTCAGAATTTCTAAGTGTTTTGAAACGAGACCCCCTTGACGGTCTGTCGTGCCCATGACGGTCCGTCGTGGGGTCCGTCACCTCAGCTAATTTTTCCAGAAATAAAATCTGCTGCTCAAAACGACTAAACAGGTCGTTACAATAGATACCAATTCACCCATCGTTCATCCTCGAACGATCACAAGAAGAAAAACAAGGGCGAGAAGGAGTACCTGAATCTGTAAACAGGTGTGGGTATCTTTCTTGCATATCAGCCTCCTTCTCCCAAGTGGCTTCTTCAACCGGTCGATTCTTCCATTGAACCTTGATGGATGCAATCTCCCTCGACCTCAACTTGCGGACTTCTCTATCTAAAATAGCAACAGGTTCTCCTCATAAGACAAATTCTCATCAAGCAAAACTGAATCCCAACGGATAATGTAGTTTCCATCCCCATGGTATGTTTTCAACATAGACACATGAAATACCGGATGCACTCCGGACAGCCCTGGAGGCAAGGCTAATTCGTAAGCCACCTCCCCTACTCGCTTAAGAACTTCAAAGGGTCCAATATACCTTGGACTAAGCTTACCTCTTTTACCAAACCGCATCACCCCTTTCATGGGCGAAACCTTAAACAAGACTTGTTCACCCTCCATAAACTCCAAATCTCTAACTTTTCGATCTGCATATTCTTTTTGCCTACATTGAGCCTCTAGAAGCTTTTCTTGGATGCATTTCACTTTATCTAACGATTCCCTCAGAAGGTCAGTACTCCAAGGTCTAACCTCAAATGCATCAAACCAACCAATGGGAGGCCTACATCTTCTCCCATACAGTGCTTCAAATGGGGCCATACCAATACTTGAGTGATAGCTATTATTGTAGGAGAACTCTGCCAAAGGTAAGAAGCTATCCCAGTGGCCACCAAATTCTATCACACATGCACGAAGCATATCCTCCACCACTTGAATCGTTCGCTCAGACTAACCATCGGTCTGAGGGTGAAATGCCGTACTAAGATCCAACATAGTACCTAATTCAGCATGCAATGTTTTCCAAAACTTAGAAGTAAACTGCGTACCTCTATCTGATATAATGGAGAGTGGGACTCCATGCAACCGAACAACTTTCGAGATGTAAAGTTTGGCTAACCTCTCTGCATTGTAAGTCACCTTGACCGGAATGAAGTGAGCAGACTTAGTTAACCTCTCAACAATCACCCAAATGGAGTCATACTTACCCATTGTCTTTGGAAGACCAACCACGAAATCCATTGCAATTCTTTCCCACTTCCATTCAGGAATGGGCATTCCCTGAAGTGTTCCTCCGGGCCTCTAGTGTTCATACTTTACTTGTTGACAATTTGGACATTTGGCAACAAAATCAACAATGTCGCGCTTCATTCTACTCCACCAAAAGTGTTGCTTTAGGTCACGATACATCTTGGTTGCACCCGGATGTATAGAATACCTTGAACTATGATCCTCTATAAGAATAGTGTTGATCAAATCATCGACGCGGGGTACACATACCCTTCCCTTAATTCTCAAAACACCTTACTCATCGATTTGTGCTTCCTTAGCCTCTCCTCGCAACACTTTATCTCGGATCCGGATCAATTTCTCATCATTAAAATGCTTTCCCTTAATCTTGTCAAGGAAGGAAGATCTTGACTCCACGCAAGCCAAAAATCCTCCCTTCTCATTTACCTCTAACCTCATAAAGTCATAGCCAGAATCTGAACTTCTCTAGCCAATGGGCGTCTAGAACCTTGCAAATGAGCTAGACTTCCCATGCTTTCGGCTTTTCTACTTAAAGCATCTGCCACAACATTAGCTTTTCCCGGATGATACAAGATTGTGATATTGTAGTCCTTCAGTAGTTCCATCCATCTCCTCTGTCTCAAGTTCAAATCCTTCTGAGTAAAAACATACTGTAGGCTACGATGATCCGTATAGACTTCACACTTAACCCCATATAAATAGTGCCTCCATTGCTTTAATGCAAACACTACCGCAGCCAATTCCAAATCATGGGTCGGATAGTTACGTTCATGCACCTTTAATTGCCTCGAAGCATAAGCAATCACATCCTTCTCTTGCATTAGCACTGCACCCAAACCCGAGTAGGATGCATCACAATAAACAATGAAATTCTTGCCTTCCACTGGCAAGGTAAGAATTTGTGCAGTAGTCAACAAGGCTTGAGCTTCTGAAAGCTTTCTTCGCACTCATTCGACCAAACAAATGGGACATTCTGCTTAGTCAAGCTTGTCAGTTGGGAAGCAATAGAAGAGAACCCCTTGACAAATCGGCGGTAGTAGCTAGCTAAACCAACAAAGCTCCTTATCTCAGTAACATTAGTAGGTCCCTTCCAGTTCTTCACTAATTCAATCTTAGATGGATCCACCATCACCCCATCCTTAGAAACCACGTGCCCTAAGAAGGACACTGAATCTAGCCAAAACTCACACTTGGAGAATTTAGCGTAAAGCCTTTTCTCCCTCAACATTTCCAATACCATTCTCAAGTGCTCCTCATGTTCCTCCTTGCTCTTTGAGTATATCAATATATTATCAATGAATACGATGACAAAGAGATCCAGATATGGCTTAAAAATCCCATTCATCAAGCTCATGAAAGCGGCAGGGGCATTCGTAAGCCCAAAAGACATTACTAAAAACTCATAATGCCCATATCTGGTCCGAAAAGCAGTCTTGGGCACATCCGTTGCCCGTATTTTCAATTGATGATAACCAGATCTCAAATCAGTTTTCGAGAAGGTGCAAGCACCTTGTAACTGATCGAACAAATCATCAATGCGAGGAAGAGGATACTTGTTCTTAATAGTTACCTTATTCAGTTGTCTATAGTCTATGCACATCCGTAAACTCCCATCCTTCTTCTTCACAAATAACACCGGAGCACCCCAAGGAGATGCACTTGGTCTAATGAAGCCTTTGCTCAACAACTCTTGAAGTTGGGCCTTTAACTCTCTTAACTCCGCGGGAGCCATTCTATGAGGGGGTATAGAAATAGGGCGAGTACCCGGTTCCAAATCAATGCAAAAATCAATATCTCTATCCAGTGGCATACCAGGAAGATCTGCAGGGAACACATCCAGAAACTCACGGACTACCGAAACTGACTCAATTGGAGGTACCTGGGTAGTGTCATCCCTGAGATGTGCCAAGAAAGCTAAACACCCCTTACTAACCATTCTCTTAGCACGAAGAAAGGAGATGATATGAACCGGAGTGGAAGTGTAGTCGCCCTCCCACACTAACTGATCTGTCCCAGGCTTTGCTAACGTCACAATTTTAGCATTACAATCCAAGATTGCAAAATTTGGAGAAAGCCATGTCATACCCAGAGTCACATCGAAGTCAACCATTTCTAAGATAACCAAATCTACATAAGTGTTGCTCCCCACAAAAGTCACCAAACAGGACCTATATACTTTTTCAACTATCACAGACTCACCCACCGGAGTAGACACACAAATAGGTATGTCAAGCAATTCACAAGGTAAATTAAGACCAGTAGCAAATGAAGAAGATACATATGAAAACGTGGAGCCAGGATCAAATAATACAGAAGCCATGCAATCACAAACCAAAAGATTACCTGTGATAACCGCATCAGATGTCTCCGCTTCAGATCTCCCAGGGAAAGCATAACAATGGGCCCTATTGCCTGTCTGCCCGTTGCCCCTACCATGTTGTGCTGTACTGGCTCCAGTTTGCCCATCACCTCGGCCGTTTTGGTGACCACCATTACCTCGGCCACCACGTCCTCCAGAATAACAGCCTCTACCATGACCACCTCTACCTCTAGCTGTTGGGGGTCTATAACTCTGTTTTGGACAATTCCTCCTAATATGTCCAGTCTCCCCACATCCACAGTATTCTCTGGAGTCAAGTATAGGTCTCTAAGAGAAGTGTTGACCGGTCTGAGGTAGACCCCCAACCACAGTCTATAGTGAAGACTGAATTGGTCGGACTGAGTAACCTCCTGAACCCTGTCCTCTAGAGTAAGAACCATTAAACTCACCTCCCTTTCGAAACCTTTTTGATGTCGATGCCATTGTGAAATTATCTGGCTTCACTCCTTCCACCTCTATCACGAAGTCTACCACTTTTTGAAAGGATTTTGCCGTAGCCGCTACCTGTAAGGCTGAAATCCGCAATTCTGACCTCAACCCCTTCACAAAACGGCGAATCCGCTCTTGTGGACTGAAACAAAGTTGGGTGGCATACCTGGATAATGCACGAATCTTATCCTCATATGCAGTAACCGACATCCTACCTTGTTCTAGGCTCAAGAACTCATCTCTCTTCCTATCCCTCAAAGTCCGGGGGATATACTTCTCCATAAACAAGCTAGAGAATGAGGCCCAAGTCATAGGTGGTGCCTCTGTTGGTTGACACTCAACATGTGACCGCCACCACATTTTGGCCTTCCCTTGAAACTGATAAGTCACAAACTCAACACCAAACCGTTCTACTATACCCATCTTGTGTAGAAGCTCATGACAGTCAACCAGAAAATCGTAGGCATCCTCAGATTCAGCATCCTTGAAGACAGGAAGTTTCAATTTCAAGAACTTACTGAAAAGTTCATGCTGATCATTTGTCATTATAGGCCCTGTAGTCAGACGAGGAAACGTGCCTATTTCCAATGAGGCGTCCATGCGGGGAGCCACGGTAGCTGCATTTTGTACCTCCGAAACCTGAGGTGCTGCTGCAGAAAACACTGGAGGTGTCTGGCCTTGATCAGATAACCCGCTAAGATAAGCAAGAACCTGATTAATCATCTCTGGGGTAGGTTGGGGTGGAAATTCCTCATTCTGCACTTGTTCATCTTCCCCTTCCTCACCCTCTCTTACTACTTCCTCAGTCGGTGGAGGAGTCACCGCCCTAGTACCAGATGGGCTAGGTGCTTGTCCTCTTCCTCTAGAGGATGTCCTCCCACGACCTCTACCACGGCCTCTTGCCACTGTTCCTCTCCGAGCTACAGCCCCAGTGGCGGGCTCAGACGCATCCTGTCTTGCCCGTGTTGGTGTTGGTGCAGTCGTTGCTCTAGTTCTAACCATCTGCGAAATAGAGTGAAGATGGTCAGATACCAATTTGTATCACCTAGATACCAATTTGATCCAAGTAATAGCACAAAAGAAAGAAAGAAAGAATGGAATTTTCCTAAAGTCTTATAGCCTCTCAAAGAAAAGTAAAGGCGTCCCCCTACCGTTCCTTAAGACTCTACTAGACTCGTTCTTGTGTGATGAGACCAACGAACCTAATGTTCTGATACCAAGTTTGTCACGACCCAAAACCGAGCCGCGACTGGCACCCACACTTACCATCCTATGTGAGCGAACCAATCAATCTAATCCCTAACATTTTAAACATAATGAACAAAATACAATGCGGAAGACTTAAACTCATTATTGAAAACCAATTCAATAACTTCTAAAATTCAACAACTATTATTCCCCAAAATCTGGACGTCATCATCACAAGAACATCTATGATCAAATTACTAAACTAAGAGTATTCTAAGAAGCTAAAACAAGTAAAATCTAGTCCATGGCGCAACTTCAAGGCATCAAGACATGAAGAAGAAGATCCAGTCCAAGATAGAAACATTAGCTCACCCTGAAAATCCGGTGTAATGAAGACTGGCTAGAATTGCGGTTGAGTTGAAGACGACGGCACGTTTGCTGCACCCCACATATAACAAAGAAAGAATATACAAGTAGGGGGTCAGTACAAACACGAGTACTGAGTAAGTATCATCGGCCAACTCAAAATAGAAAACAATATATATCAAGTAATATTATAAAATCAACTACCATACTCAACCTGTAGCAACAACAAATACTATCATCATGAATAAGTACCGCCAAGTTCACACATGAGGACTCAAGCCTCAATACCATACTCATTTGGGAATTAGGTTCATTAGATTGAGTATATTAACATCTTTCAAGATTCATTATCTTTATTTCTCTTGTGTCGGTACGTGACACTCCGCTCCTTCATTATCTTTATTCCTCTTGTGTCGGTACGTGACACTCCGCTCCCCTACTACTATGTGTCGGAACGTGACACTCCGATCCCCTAATTCTACGTGTCGGTTCGTGACACCCGATCCCCTAAATCTACATGTCGGTTCGTGACACCCGATCCCCTAAATCTACGTGTCGGTTCGTGACACCCGATCCCCTAAATCTACGTGTCGGTTTGTGACACCCGATCCCCTAAATCTATGTGTCGGTTTGTGACACACAATCCGTTAATTCTATGTGTCGGAATGTGACACTCCGATCCCCTAATCTCATTCTATCAATTCATCAAGCCTTCTCTTACACCAAGGCATTATCATTCTCATTACTTTAGTTCATCAAGCCTTCTCTTATACCAAGGCATCATCGTTAACAAAGAGATTAGGGTTTTTTCAAGGTTTGGGAATCAATAGCTTCATCATGCTTATTTTATCACCATTATATAATTCACATTCATGCAAGCATACAATTAAGCATATAAAAGGGTTTACAATACTACCAATACATATCATTCGCTATTAAGAGTTTACTACGAATAGTTTCACAAACCATAACCTACCTCCACCGAAGAATTTTGATCAAGCAAGCAATTTCCCAAAGCTTTGTGTTTCCCTCTACGTTTCTCCTCTCTCGATCATTTCTCTTTCCCTCTCTTTGTTATTTCTATTTTTCTTATTCAAACCCTCTTTCTTTTACCCTAATTAGCATATAATTAAGTATAAAAGATGAGGAATTAACCCACTAATTAACTCAAGGTTACCTCTTTTAACCCCCAAGTAATTAAGCTATTAACATTAACCCACTAACTTTATAATTAAAGCAGGAATATTCCAAAATGCCCCTTAAAATATTTATAGAAATCCGACTCAGCCTGGGATTACGCAACCTGTGACGGCCTGTCGTGCCTGCGACGGTCCGTCATGCAGGTCCGTCACAATGTTCAGAGACTCAATTTCCTTGAAGAGTCTGTGACGGTCCGTCGTGCCCACGACGGTCCGTCCTGCCATTCCGTTACGAAGTTCACAGAGTCAATTTCAGTACCCAAATTTCAGAATTTCTAAGTGTTTTGAAACGAGACCCCCTCGACGGTCCGTCGTGCCCATGACGGTCCGTCGTGGGGTCCGTCACCTCAGCTAATTTTTCCAGAAATAAAATCTGCTGCTCAAAACGACTAAACAGGTCGTTACAATTGAGACTATCTAACTTCCTGTGCATGAATCATCTACTGTCTAAATATAGGTCATGGGACAAGACCCACAACCCCTTAAACTACTTCCAAAACTAAAAAATAAACTAAAATCCTCAAAAATCAATAAGGTCTCACCAAAATCTGACGAGCAGAAGCGGTAATCCAAATGGAATGCTTGTTAATGATCGTATGTACCTGATTTTGCATCATGAAATGATGCAAGTCGAATGACATCAGAATGTACTATATGTAATAGTTCTATACAAATAATTGAACTGAAAGAGGTTTAAAGTAAATTGGAATCGTAGCTTGAGCATGAGGTAATATCACTTAAGATTTACAATATAAGATATTAAAAAAACATAAGAAATAATATAATATAATATACTTTCTTGGGGAGTTTCTCTAATTGACAGACCATAATTATGATCCTAGTAATAATACAACATTCTGCTCGTTGCAAGAGCCATCTTATACCTTGTACGGGTATATTGGACAACTACAATATATGTATCCATCCCATATGCCTTATAAAGAGGAAGTCAGGATTCATCTCAAAGTCCATATGATCCTATCATACGGTTTCTATGCAATCTATCGGGATTTATGTTAAAATAACTTCTTACCCAATTTGGTTTTAGATAGTATCCCAAAATAATGAATATCAATTATGCTCAATAGCCATGTTTAGGGAACTGTTCATTATTTCCATTTACTTAACTGAAATGATTTTCATAAAATGAATTATTCTGTTTTCTTGTCAATTGCCAAATAAATTATATGAGACCATTCAAGTTATTTGAAAAACCCTTTTCAAGTCATGCATTTAAATGATCATGGACTCACTTTCCATGTACAAAATTAATGTATAGGAAAAACTCACATTGAAAGCTTTTTAAAAATATGACTTCATGATATATGGTTCATGTAATAATCAAACATGAACAAAAGAGTAAGAATCAACATGCATAAGGGAATCAAGTCTCAATGATTAAGCACCCGGAACTGAAGATAAGAAAACACAAACCCAATTCAGATTTCTAGAGAATATGTGTAAAATAATAAACATGATCTTTTAGTGACATAATTTAGAGGTAGGGCATGAGGACACATTTAGTCATCACAATAATAAGCCTTACATACCTTATTGACGAGTCTTAAAGAAAAATCTTGGAAGATTAAGTGTGTCAAGAATCTTGAATTGAAAAACTTTTGTATGTTGAAATGAACTACTTGAGCCTTTAGATCATGGAAAATTGTACCATTTCTTGGAGTTCTTGATCTTTAGAAGGAGAATTGGGGATTTTGAGAAATTAAATATGTATAATGATGATATAAGGTCGTAATATGGACTTAGGAAGGTTAATTCAAGGCATAAGGTCAAGAATATCCTTCTGGGAAACATAAGTATAACAGATAAATCAATGCAAATGACATTTTAATGAATTGCACCGATAAAATCAGTAATCTTGAGGTTCCCTCATTGAGTTATATAGAGGTTCACCAGATGGGCATAAGATCACCAAAATATCAAAAGACATGAAGTTTTTAGGCTATTTGAGTGAGCTAATTTGTCGATTTTTCAAATCATTCGGTGAGTTGCAAAATGGACAAGTGTCCATGTTGAATTTCTTAGCCTACATGTAGCCCATTAAAATAACTGTAATTTCGTACTCCAAAGTCTTATTGATGCAGACTTGCTGGGTTGGAATAAAGACTCATATAACTTAATTTGATAGGTCATGGGTCACTTAACTATTAAATATTTAGAGACATGGTCAATTGAAGTTGACCTATATGTGAACTCATGCAAGAACTTAGTTATTAGGAATTCTTTGAACTTGTCTTGGTGTGTGAGGTACCTTGTGACCCAAGATAAATTTATGAACAAGAAGTACATCACCTGGTTCAATCTGATATACATATGATGAAAAATTTAGATTTCAAGAGAAGAGTTGCAAGGTTTAACAAATGATTAAGGTCTTAGGTTAGAAACATTGATGATGTTGTAGCACAACACACCTTCATTATGCATATAGTCTCCTTCAGTTGATAGACTTTTAGTTCATATTAAAATGAATAAGAATTTATTGTTCTTTATAGCATTTTGATATTATAAAATCTTTTTGGGGATAACAAGGATCAAATTGGCGCAATATTCCTTGGCAGTTACTATTTCTATCTCATATTCGGTGCATTACTTTGTGTTAGACAATTGATATTTTTAAGCTTATTCTTATTTGTACTGTTTTACTTATTTCAATTTAGTGCTTCATATTTTCTAGCTAGTCTTAGTCAACTTCAGTTGCTCAACTTTGTGAAGTTAGTGTCCCCATTATAGCTGTTAGTGGCCTCTAGTTAGTGGCACATGTTCTTATTTTAGTCTTGATGTTTACATTTTTTGCTTTGTATAAATTGAGACTTTCTGCAGAATAATATACACAGGGAATTTCATAAGTTCACTCTTTTTTTATTTTTTCAAATCAGTTTCTTGAGTATTTTTTTTCTAACAATGGAATCAGAGCCTCTAGTTGATCTTACAGGACAAAAAAAGCTTAATATACAACACAAATGACATCCAACAACCTACCATAAATCCACCATTCACTTTCACAGGTGAAATACCAAATCTGGTCTGTGAAGAAGCAAGCTTTTTTGGAAGTCTATGAACTTTGGGAAGATGTGACGGAAGTTAAACCACTGCTGCTATACCAGCAAATCCTACCTTGGCTCAGATTAAATCCAACAACGAAGAGAAGGCAATGAAATCTAGAGACAAGTTGCTTATGCATAATATTGTCGCAGATACTGTGATTTACAGAATCGTGGCTTGCAAAACTTCAAAAGAGGATTGGGATAGGTTGAAAGAAGAATATCAAGGCAGCGATAAAACACATCAAATGCAAGTGTTGAACCTCAAAAGAGAGTCTGAGTCCTTGAATACGCAGATGGATGAAACTATCAGTAAGTATGCTGATTAATATCCTTAATTGTTAATAACATTAGACTTCTTCGTGAAGAATTTACAGATAAACGAATTGTGGAGAAATTTCTTATGACTCTTCCTGAGAGATTTGAATCTAAGATTTACTCTCTTGATGAATCCAAGGACATGAGCAAACTTTCATTAGGTGAACTAATGAGTGCTCTTCAAGCA
The DNA here is from genome assembly GCA_027705065.1 of Solanum peruvianum. NCBI lineage: Eukaryota > Viridiplantae > Streptophyta > Magnoliopsida > Solanales > Solanaceae > Solanum > Solanum peruvianum. The sequence continues at coordinate 22,627,266 of JAKWJD010001761.1, forward strand.
CAACAGCAAAGGAGGACTATGCGACGGGAAAATTTCATTGAAGGAGCTCTCTTTGTACAAAAGCAAAAAAGAAAGCAACAATTTCGGCAAAACAATAAGGGCAAGCATGATGGAGGAAAAAATAGTGGAGATGTGAAGCATAAGTTCTCTCCTTGCAAACATTATCAAAGAAATACACATCAAGAGAAGTATTGTTGATGGAGAGTCGATGCTATATGCAACAATTCTAAGAAGATGGGACACGTATCCAAGATCTGTAAATCAAGAGCAATGGCCTCTGGTGCTTTGCAAGCACAAGTAGCAGATTCTACCGATGCACATGAAGAGAAACTATTTGTAGTTTCATACTTTTCAATCATTGAATCCTCTGATTCATGGCTTCTTGACAGTGGTTGCGCACATCACTTGTGCAATAATGTTGAACTGTTCAAATTCCTAGATGATACTTACAAATCTATAGTAAAAGTGGGACACGGTGAGGCATAAGAAGTCAAAGGCAGAGGCACAATGTCTATCTCAACAATTTCAGGTATCAAAACTATTTCTGATGTTTTGTACGCACCAGATATGAGTCTAAATTTATTGAGTGTTGGACAAATGCTTGAAAATAATTATTCTCTGCATTTTAAGAATCATAAATGTGTTGTTTGTGACCCTTCAGATGTTGAGTTATTTAATGTAAAAATGATCAACAATATGTTTTCAGTTGATTGGGAGAAAATAACTAAGAAAGCTTACACTATTACTTCACAAACATGTACAAACCTATGGTACAAAAGGTTTGGTCACTTCAATCTGAGAAGCATCGCCGAGATGTAAAAAAAAGGAGCTAGTGGAAAATATGCCTGAAAGAAAGAACAGGACAAAATGGAGATGGATAGATGTCTTTTGCTCGAAAGAAAGATCCCAAATCATTTATGGGTTGAGGCATTCAATACCTCTATATATTTGCTTAACAGATTCCGTACTAAGGCCTTGCAGGACATGACTCCATATGAAGCTTGGTGTGAGAACAAACAATCAATACACCATCTCAGAATCTTTTGGTGTATATGTTATTATCGAGTTCCAGAAACAAAAAGGAGTAAGCTTGATAACAAGGCTCATAAAGGCATATTTATGGGCTATAGTTCATCCAAAGGTTAGAGGATTTTCTGTTTGAAATCAGACAAATTAATTCTCAGACGAGAAGTAAAGTTTGATGAAGCAGCTCGTTGGGATTGGAAAAAACAGAAGACCTCTTATTCTGATTCATTTTCAGTAGAGCATCCTCAACTTTAAGAATATGAACTAGTGGATGATGTACCAATGAGGGGAACTCGATCCTTCAAAGATGTCTATCAGCTGTGTAACTTGGTTAACTTTGAACCAACAAGCTATGCTGAAGCACAAGACTATCAGGGATGGAGGAGATCTATGCAAGAAGAACTGGACATGATCTAAAAGAATGTAACCTGGCAGCTTGTTGACAGACCTAGAAATCGCAAGGTAATTGGTGTAAAATGGATTTTCAAGACAAAACTCAATCCTGGTGGAAAAATTTGCAAACATAAGTCTAGATTGGTGGTGAAGGGATACACACAACAATATGGTGTGGATTACCAGGAAACATTTGCTCCTGTAGCAAGGTATGACATAATCAAGCTTATTCTTGCATTTGAATCTCATAGTTCCTGGCAGATTCATCAACTTGATGTCAAATCGGCTTTCTTAAATGGTTTGCTTGCTGAAGAGATTTATGTAGAGCAACCTGATTGTTTCTCAACTCCTGGAAAAGAGGATCATGTTTATATCTTAACAAAGGCCTTGTATAGGCTAAATCAAGCCCCAAGGGCATGGTATGAGAGGATGGACAATCATCTCATCCAACTTGGATTCAGTAGAAGTTAAAGTGATGCTACTTTGTATGTTAAAGTCAATGCTGCGGTGAGTCCTGAATTGTCTCAATTTATGTGGATGACATGCTTGTGACAGGAAGCAAAATTGAACTAATCCAAAGGTTCAAGGATGAAATGGAGAAATGTTTGAAATGACTGATCTTGGAGTCATGAAGTACTTTCTTAACATGGAAGTGTTGCAATCCAGTGATGGAATTTTCATATGCCAGCAGAAACACATTTTAGATATTCTAAACAGATTCAAAATACAAGACTGCAAACTTGTGAGTACTCCAATATCTACTGGTGTGAAGCTTGGCAAGGATGAGGATTCCAAAAAAGTGGATGATAGTATGTATAGAAGCTTAATTGGCAATTTGCTATGTCTAACCGCAAGCAGGCCTGACATTCTATTCCTTGTTAGTTTTATGTCTAGTTTCATGCGTTCGCCTAGAGACACACACCTCACAACTGCTTAAAGAGTGTTAAGGTATATTAAAGGAACTAGCAAGTTTTGAATTTTTTTCCCAACATCTATTGAAGTAACAATGAACCTGATCGGGTACTCTGATAGTGATTGGGGTACTCTGATACTGATCTGGATATCTTTTCTGTTTGGGGACAAGTTGTTTTAGTGCGAGCTCTAGAAAACAAGAAACTAAAACTCAATTAACAACAAAAGCTGAGTACATAGCTCCTGCATCTGCGATGAATCAAGTTATGTCGATAAGGAAGATGATGAAGGACTTATGCCTTGAACAAACAAAAGCTACCAAGATTATGTGTGACAACAGTTCAACACTTTCAATTCAAAAAATCATTGTTTCATGGTCGAACTAAACATATCAATATCAAGTTTAATTTTATTAGAGAAGTCCAACAATCTAACGAAGTGTTGCTTGTTCATTGTTCATTTGAGAACCAGCTAGCTGACATTTTCACCAAGTCATTGCCAAAGGAAGGGTTTAAATATCTGAGGCAAAGAATTTGTGTTTGCCACAAAAAATGCCTAGGAGGAGTGTTAAACAATTGACATTTTTTCAACTTACTATGATTTTACTGTTTCTTACTTATTTCAATTTACTGGTTCCTATTTTCTATCTAGACTTAGTCAACTTTAGTTACTGAACTTTCTGAAGTTAGTGGCCCCATTATGGCTGTTAGTGTCCCCCTTTTATGGTAGTTAGTTGCACATGTTCTTTTTTAGTTAAAATGATTATGTTTTTTTCTTTGTATAAATTCAGAGTTTTTGCAGATTAATATACACCAGAAATTTACGTAGTTCACTCTATTTTTATTTTTTCAAATCAGTTTCTTGAGTATTTTTGTTCTAACACATTGCACATTGATTTGCATAGTAGTTTTGTCTATTGAGTGGTGCCGCAATTGCATCTTCACGTTAATTGCATTTTGTTGTCAACATTTGTTGTTCCATTATACCTTGTAAGTTATGTAGTTTTCAGTCTATTTATATTCTATCAGTCAATCGAGGAAAATCCCCGAACATATCTTCACGTTAGGTGCATTTTGTTGTCAACATTTGTTGTTCCATTAAACCTTGTAAGTTATGTAGTTTTCAGTCTATTTATCTTCTATCAGTCAATCGAGGAAAATCCCCGAACATATCAAACGTGACTTATTGGAACTGTGGAGAAAAAGGGCACTTTCAAACTAGCTATAAAAAGCCAAAGAAGAAACATAATAAGAATTCTGGAGATGACAATGATTCTGAAAATTCAGCAGAGGACATTGGGGATGCTCTAATCCTTAGTGTAAACAACTCTGTTGAATCATGGATTTTGGATTCTTGTGCATCTTTCAATTAATGTTCAAGCAAGGAGTTGAACCAAAACTTCAAATCTGGAAATTTTGGAAAGATGTATCTTGCTTACAATAAAGCCCTAGAGATGAAGGAAAGAGGGATGTTTGCATAAAGACCACCTCAGGAAACTAGTGGACATTGAAGGATGTCAGATATATTCCTCGGCTCAAGAAAAATCGGATCTCTGTTGGTCAGTTGGATAGCAAGGAATATGCAGCAGAGTTTGGTAATGGTTCGTGGAAGATTGTTAAAGGTGTTGTGGTAGTAGCTCGTGGCACCAAATCGGGAGCCTTGTACACCACTGCAGGGTGTATTAACATGGCTGTTGTTGGTAAAGGTGCTTTCGATTCATGTATTTGGAACAACATACTTGGACACATGAGTGCTAAAGGAATGAAGATGCTTGTTACAAGAGGAGCATTATAGAGTTTGAAGTCTGTTGATATGGGTGTTTGCAAGAGATGTGCTATGGAAAAACAGAAAAGAGTAAGCTTCACAAAGACTCCTAGAGAGCCAAAGAAAGTGCATTTCGAAATGGTCCATACAGATGTTTGGGGACCATCTCCAGCATCATCACTTGGAGGATCCAGATTCTATGTTACCTTCATTGATAATTCGAGCAGGAAGGTATGGGTTTACTTCTTGAAGCATAAGTCAGCTCTGTTTGCAACTTTCAAGAAGTGGAAAGATAAAGTTGAGAATCAGACCGGTTTTAAAGTCAAATGCCTAAGGTCTGATAATGGAGGAGAGTACAACAAATCACAGTTTAAGGCATTCTGTGCAGTTGAGGGAATCCGATTGACGAGAAAAGTTCCTGGTAAGGCAAGGCAGAATGGAATTGATGGGAGGATGAACAAAACATTGAATGAGCATGCAAAGAGTATGAGGATTCACTGTGGGCTGCCCAAAACATTTTGGGCGGATGCTGTGAGCACAACTGCATACTTGATCAACAGGAGACCATCAGTTCTTTTAGGGTTCAAGATTCCAGAGGAGGTGTGGACAGGAAAATAACTCAAGTACTCACATTTGAGAACTTTTGGTTGCACTTCTAATGTTCATGTTGATCCAGAAAAGACAGGCTTGATGCCAAGGCTGTGAAGTGTTACTTCATAGGCTATGGTTCTGATTTGTTTGGTTACAGGTTTTGGGATGACAAGAACAGAAAGATTCTGAGACATTGTGACGTGACATTTGATGAGTCTATGCTGTACAAGGACAGAGAGCAGAAGGTTCTAGAGATTACAAAGCAAGTGGGAGTTGAGGTTTAGTTGGAAAAGAGTAACCCCAGAGATGTCGAAGCGGATACTCAACCAACTCCTACTGAATAATCTGAAATGGAGCAAGTTACACCTGAGAATGTGTTAAGGAGATCATCCAGAACCATTAGGGAACAAAATAGGTATTCAGCTTCATTACACTATCTATTGCTGACTGATGAGGGGAACCAGAGTTTTTTGGTGAGGCCCTAGAGGTGGAGGATTCGATCAAGTGGGAGAAAGCCATGGATGATGAGATGAGGTCACTTAAGAAGAACGTCACATGGGTGTGGACTAGGTTACATACAGGGCAGAGAGCTTTGCTGAACAAGTGGGTGTTAAGAATCAAGACTGAACCTGATGGCAAAAGAAGGTTCAAGGCTCTTTTAGTGGTTAAAGGATATTCACAAAGGAAAGGTATTGATTATGCTGAAATATTTTCTCTTGTTGTGAATTTAACCTCTATTAGAATTTTGTTGAGTATTGTTGCATTGAACAATTTGCATCTAGAGCAAATGGATGTAAAAATAGCATTTTTACATGTAGATCTGGACAAGGAGATCTATATGCAGCAACAAGAAGGATTTGTGGTTCCAGGCAAGGAACACATGGTGTGCAAGCTCACCAGGAGCTTGTATGGACTAAAACAAGCACCAAGGCAGTGGTACAAGAAGTTTGATTCCTTCATGACCAAGAGTGGATTCTGCAAAGCTGAAAAGGATCCTTGTTGTTACTTTAAGAAATACACTTATTCATATATCTTTCTACTCTTGTATGTGGATGATATGTTGATTGCAGGATCTAATGTGAGGGAGATCAACAATATGAAGACAAGGTTGTCTGCAGCGTTTGAGGTGAAAGATTTGGGTCCAGCGAAGAAGATTTTGGGGATGAATATTTCTCGAGATATATAAGGTAGCACTTTAAATCTATTTCACGAGTTGTACAGTTGAGAAGGTGTTGAGAAGATTCAGTGTTAATCATGCTAAATGCAGGACTACTCCATTGGAATATAACTTTGAATTGTCAAAGGAGCAGTCACTCAAGACACACGAGGAGCGTGAGCATATGGCACTTGTTCCATATGCTTCAGCAGTTGGGAGTTTGATGTATTCTATGGTTAGCATTGGGAGTTGTTAGCAAGTACATGGCGAACCCGGGGAGAGAGCATTGTGAAACTGTGAAGTGTCTTGTGAGATATCAGAGAGGTACATCCAGTACTTCACTTTGTTTTGGCAAAGTCAAGGTGACTCTACATGGTTTTGTGGATGCTAATATTGGTGGGGATGTGGACTCGAGGAAGAGTACATATAGGTACATTTACATCATAGGTGGAACAACAGTGAGTTGGATGTCCAGGCTTAAGAAGTGTGTTTCTCTTTCATCTACTGAAGCTGAGTATGTGGCAATAGCTAAAGCTGGGAAAGAGATGATATGGTTGGCAGATTATCTTGTGTAATTGGGCAAGAAGCAGAGTGAGAAGATTCTTTACTCAGATAGCCAGAGTGCCATACAGTTTGTGAAAAATCCATTCTATCATTCGAAGACAAAGCACAATAGAATACAGTAATATTTTACTCGCAGGGCAGTGGAGGATGGTGATATGTTCTTGGAGAAGATAGAGGGTGCAAAGAACCCGACAGACATGTTGACGAATGTGTTGATGTTGGGAAACTGGGGTTATGCAAAACCACGGTTGGTCTTCTATAGTTGTTGTTACATATGTTGCGGTGTTGTAAAGATACTGATGATCAGAAGATTTTTTTTTGATAATGTATTTTTTTGATGAATGAATCAGTTTCCACGTGGAAGAATTGTTAGGTTGTGGAGCCTGATTAATATTTGATGTACTGTCATATATTAATGTTCATTTATTCTCTGTAACCTAAAATACTCTGAATTATTAATATATATACCAACCGCCGTGGAAGTTTAGTTACGGGGTGTTACCACAAAATATTAGTTTTTCTCTCTAGATCTCTCATCTATTTCTCTAGAAAGTTCTTGTGTTCTTCATTCATCAAGTGTGTGTGTGTGGATTCCATCCTAACAACTTAGATGTGCTTGGAGTAGCTGCACCTTTAATAAGGATATCTCTTCATCCTTATTCCTTAAAAGCACAATCATCTCCTCCGCTGCTTTTCTTTCAATGCCTTCACACTCCACCAAAGTACTCACAGAAAAAGATTGTCTATCACTTCCAACATTACCTTTCCCCGGTGGAATGTTCATATGATGAAACATTATAGTCAAAATATACCCATAATCCATGAATTTTTTTCCCTTGTTTAGAACTACGGTTTTGTATATATGAACCAATATTAGGGTTGGTAAGTTTAGGGGTTCAAATTTGCAAATTGATTCCATGATAAATAGGTTTGATGTTCTATTTGTTTCTCTATTCGAGTAATAAGTACCTTATTGATGAAATGGAATAACAATTGGTACTCTCCGTTCATGATTTTTTTTGGACACCCGAATGACGCATGTCAGAAAGTTCGGAGAATTGTATCACAAAGTACTTGGTGCAAGACATTCCCACCATGGACCTGATTCCTTCTCTAGGTACATCCAGTATTTTTCCCAGCAAATCTTCATCATGATTTAGACTTTTGTTACCCACCTAGGTGTGTTAAGGTTTCCATCGTCTACGAAGTAGTAGAATTCTCGAACTTCTTCTTCATGTAGAACAAAAAATTTGGTCATGAACAAGTGAGTCCATGATTGAAGCTCCATTAGATCATCCAATGATTCAATGCCTTGCTTCGTAAGGATTTTAGAGTAAAAAATCCTCAATCCAATCAACTTTTGTAAGCATAAGTTATCAACAATCTACTATTTGTTAACTTTCTGATCATTCTTTTGTCGTCTAGTATAAGGTCCTTTTTAATAATTTTCTGTAATGACCTGGGAGTACCCCCTAGGTATCACACAGCATACTTGACCCCTTGGAGGTCTTATACAAGCCTCTTAGCTTCATTACATAACATCATATAGAAATGGAGGGGATTAAAAACTTCTCTTTAAACATAATGCGGTGTAATTTCATAATAGCGGAAGTGTTTCTAACATGTGCCTCAAAACCATCTACGAAATAAATGAGTAGTAATGTCTTGGGACATAGCCCACAAAAGTCTAAAACATAGAAAATGCCATATAGGGAATATAGGGGTGTTGTCCTCGAATGCTTTGAGTATTCACCAATCTTCAATCTTCTCAAACTTATGAACCTAGCCTTCAAGTACTCAATCTCCCAAAAGCCCTTACATTTTGATAGAATTGTAGGTAATATCCATTAGTTCAAAATGTACCAAGTATTGCAAATCTATAAAGCATAAGATATGTCAAAGGGTTAGTTAACACTAGGAAAAATCATAAGATATAATAGCATAAACATAACATGAAAATCAAAAACATAGTAATTCATCATAACACATACATAAGTTCATACTTCAACCATTTGTCCTTCTTAATCAAGTGAACTACATCACAAGCCACCTCCAAGTATACTTGTGCAAGACCAATGTTGCATCCCGTTCTACTTTCTCCTAGTTCCCTTTTTACCTTTGTGCTACAGGGTATTCTTTATCTCGAACTAGAATCAAATTGAGCAATGTTATGCAAACATTTGGATATTCAGATTTTTATATTTGATGTTTAACTCTTTCAATAACTCTAAACTAATCAATGATAACTAAGCAATGCAAAATAACCGATATGGATGAAGACTTCAAGTTTTTACAACCTTTGTAGAACGTTACAAATAATGTATATTATCTGCAAAATATATTAAAAAAGTGTGAACAAGTTTTAATGTTTGAAAATTATCACTTGCCATATCTTCCCTTCGTATATATTCAGAGGTAGAAGTTAGAAGTAATCCCTACGGTTTACTTTTTGCCTCTGACAATTGACAGCAACCTCTGGTGACTTACATCTACATTAGTTACATAAGTCAATTTTCCTCTTTCTAATTTTTTTGTACAACCTTTTAGGGTTCAAATCGTTGATCATAGCTCTAATAGAGTTCTACATGGAGAATTTGATTTTCTGTTTCTATTTGATGGGTTTAACTACTTTGATATCCTTTACTTTATTCAAGAGTCTGTTTGGAGACAAGATTCTCTATATGGTATTGTTAAGATTTAGGTATGTTGTAGTTGTTAGAAGAGTTTAGTTCTGTGAGGTTAACATTTTTCTAAAATAAATCTAGTGCTTAAGCTTTGTCTGCGCCAAGGGCTTATTAAAACAGTCTCTAGTGGTTAAGGACACAAATAACTTATTCTCTTCAAATCAAATCATTTACAAAAAAGTACTTTTGGACAAAAAAATCTGTGTTTTTTTGTTGTATGTGATCAAAATGACTTATTTTTTTGGCCAAACACCTTAAATCATTTATAATTTATGCGCATGTTCTTTCTTTTTGCAATTTTACCTCCAAGAAGTATGTAGCCAAATTGTCCACTAGAAACTCAAGAATTCCTATTCCTTCAAAACACAAAAAAAAACCAAAAGAACAAAAAAAAGGGAAAAAAGTAAATATCATTGTGAATGCCACCATCACCCGACTAATTTTCTTTCCACTGGGTCAAAACCTTTACTGTGCCTATCAAGGTCTAGCATATAGGAAGAAATCACATAGAGCTTTGTGTCCTTAGGATTTAAACTCGACTCTCAATTATATCCTCTCATTTCATTGGCCCCTAGTTATGGTCTTGGGTGCATTGGGCCTGACTTGCCTCTCATTTAACTGCCCCCTTGTGAAAAAAAAATCATTCTTACAATTATTTGTTAAGAACTAAACACATATATTTTTTGTTTTCTCTACATTTCTTCTTTTCTCTTAAATCCCCAACGAACATTAAAACCCTAAAATTTGAGTTGAAATTTTTGAATGAAAGCAATCTGGTATGTAATGCCTTTGCGAGTAAGAATAATCCAGAGAGATATAGTTTCACTTTAACCATCCTATAAATTGATTCTTGGTGTGTGATGATCCCAAAAAGGGATCTAATGTATTGAACATACCCTTTGGTTCTATGAGCTTACTAGTTTTGTTTTATTGTCTGTTTGTGTAGTTGTTCATTTAACGCTACAATGAATGTATGGCATGTCGAACGAGGGAGTCTTTCATAACTTAAATGCTCCCACATAATGGATGTCAAATCATTATGTCTAATAAAATTAAGGAATTCTTAATAAATACATGTTCTCTAAGGAGATCGCCTTTGGTGAATGGCGAGACGAGTTACAACCTTTGCGCCTATTTATCCGGAAGTGTATTACCCACACACTTAGTAATTTTAGTTGTTTGTCAAAATGACATAGCGAAGCCCTACTTGAGTTGTTTAAAATGAAAAAACCTATTTGAGGTGTATAAGTGAAAATAGGTTGCAGTTTTAAGGGGTTACCTATGGATCTGCTATTTATTGATATATTTGAAAAACATAATGAATCAATATGTATAAGAATTTATCAATTAATAGGAATAAAATAATAAATTTTCTCTACCAATCATTATTTTTTTAATAAGTGTAAAAAGTCAAAATTTAACAAATCAAAAACTAACAGATGATAAATCTTGTTTGATTTTCTGCTTATTAGGGAATGGTGTGTTTTTCCTTCCACATACCTTTCAAGTTATGCGTCCTACAGATAGTGAGTAGTAAAAAGTAAAATTTTCATGTTAAAACGCCAACATGAAAAACATAGCGTTATGTATTTAAATAAGTTAATAAATCAATTAAATTTATTTAATTTTGATAAATAATTGATCCAAATCAATTTGTTGCATCCCTAGTTGTTGGAAGAAGAATATGGAGTTTTCAAGGAGATTGAGACATTATTAGATATTACAATGGTCACTGAGATGAAAACCATAATAGAGTTACGATGGTCACTTGATTTAATGTTGATGTTCCAGAACTTTCTATCAATTCCTTAAACAAATAAGAGCGAGGCAATGAAGAGTTGTGAGTGGGAGGTAAGGCGAGCCAATAAAGGTGTCACCTTTTTTTAAAAAAAATATCTGCCTGATTTAGTAATTAGAAGGTAACATTACAATTTATATGTATTTTTTGACAAACACGACTCTATTTTCCCTTTATTCGCTCCAATTAAGAGTAGAGACTTTCTTCTCGATCTGCATGACCTCTTTAGTCACTTCTTCTCTCTTTCTCTTCAAATCTTCTTTCTCCTTTGCTGCATGACCTTCAGCAGGTTTAGTTTTATAAACTGTTTATTTTTTATTCTTCTTCTTCTTCTTATGTTCTTCTTTCATGCTGTCTATCAGTTGTGTGCACAATCTTAGTTTTTTCTTATGTTATGTTATGTATATATTTAAAAAGGCGAGTGCATCGCGGCACGTCTTTCACAACCGGAGAGCACCTCCTAGACATAAGTAATGTCTAAATAATTTACTAATTAAATCCCTAGCTAGAACTTAACAATAAACTTTGACCCCCAACTAACGAGACCCTGACAAACGGACCGTTGATTGGACCACGGACCGTCCTGCTGGTCTATGGTTTGGGACAGAGACTATATTTTGTATCATTTTATAAATATGGATAATTATGAACCAACGACTACCATCGACGTTCTATTTACCCATTGACGACTCGTTGATTGGTTCGTGGACTTCCACTGCCAAGTTAGGCAGTGTTGGGTCAAATGGAAGGGTCATCTCTAAGGATCCTTAGGGTGGTTCTTTGGGGAGTCTTACTCGGGCATTTTGACTCTAAAAACACTATAATACATGTTCACTACCATTTAACCTAATTTCACTAAATTCTGACTTTTTAAACTTCAAGAAACATGACAAGGCATACTTGCACACATTTCACAATTCTTTGGATGTCATGTTCGTTTCTTAACGTTTTGACTCTAACACTTCGTACTCAATTTAAATATAATATTTTAGGCTTATAAATAGTGTTTTAAGTCACTTTTCACATAGTTAGGCTCTAGGCCAAGTCATATACTTTACGAGTGTTATGTTATCCCCCCTTAGGAACATTCGTCCCTGAATGACACCTTAAACTTTTTCTTTGGAGAGGAAAGACATAATATTTGCAGCCCAACCAAAAACTTCAACAAATCATATAGTGTCAAAATTCATAGTAGTACTTTACAACTCCATTTAATACCTAACATTGTATTACACATAGCAACTCAATTCACATTTCATCCCATCTAAGAGCTCAATACTTCATATTTCATGATGAGGTACTACCTTCTCAATATGAACATGAGATCAACATGAACATCAAGAGTTACCCTACACTAACATGCTCCCTACTATTTTCATGAAGACAACAATACGCATTGCACATAAGTACAAGATGAACAGGAGAGCATTTATCATGAAATTTCATTTTTGCATAAGCCTTTACATAATTCATTATTTCTATTTTAAGGGGATTACTAACCTAAACTTTTTCTAGAATTTTGAGTAAAAATATGAGGATAATGCTAATTCATGTCGTCTTCGGCCTGCCATGTTGCTCCCTTAACTAGGTGATTTCTCCATAGGAATTTTATGGAGGCGACCTCTTTGTTCCTCGACATCTTGACTTGGATCTAGAATTTCCACCGGAACCTCATCATAGGCAAGGTTCTCTTCACACCTAACAATTCAAGCAAGAGAATGGACCGGGGCTAGTTCACTTGGTAACTTCAAGTCATAAGTCACCTTCCCGACCCGTTTTACCATCTCATAGGGGACCACATACTGGGGACAATGATTCCCCTTTTTGTAAAATCTCCTCACCTTCTTCATGGGACAAATATTAAAGTAGACCATATCCCACAATTCAAACTCAATATCTCTTATCCTATTGTCGTCATATGACTTTTGCGGACTATAGGTCATTTTCAAACTATCCATTATCATCCGAATTTTCTCCAAATCTTCATAGATTACCTCGAGACATAAGAGTGATGACTCTAACAGCTCAAATAACATAAGCGGTCACCTACAACTCTAAGAGTGAATTCTAGCTATTGTTATTAGAGAACTCAATCAATGGTAGGTGATCGTCCCAAGTTCCTTTCAAATCAATAACACTAGCTATTAGCATATTCTAGGGTTTAGTTGGTACAGTCCTCTTGACCAGCCGTTTTAGGATGAAAAGCGGTGCTAAGCTTTACTTGATTACCTAACGCTTTTTGAAAAGATCTCTAAAATCGAGAAGTGAATTGGGATCCTCTATCGATATGATGGACAAAGGGATCCCATGAAATCTTACAATCTCATTAATTTATATTCTTTCATGATGCTCCACAAAAAAGTAAGACTTGACGGGGATAAAGTGAGTGGATGTTTTCAACCTATCCACAATAACCCATATTGAATCATTTTGCCTCCTGGTTCGAGGAAACCCAATCAAAAAATCCACATTAATTTCTTCCAACTTCTAAGTAGGAACATTCATTAATTGGATTAGACCTCCCAGCCTTTGATGCTCGGCTTTGACTTGTTTGCAATTTGGACACCTATCCACAAATTCCTCTATGTCTCTTTTCAAACCTTCCCACCAATAGGCTTCTTGAAGATTACAGTACATTTTGGTGTCACCCGGACGGATAGAACATTGGGACCCATGATCTTCTTCAAAAATTTTACTCCTCACGTAATTTACATCCTGTACACATAATCTACCTTGGTACCTAAGTACCCCATGCCCCCTTGGGAGATGACTCATTAAACTCTTTGAGGATCGATTTTCAATTCCTCAACAAAGGGTCAAGATGTTGCTTAGACTTCACCTAAACCACTAAAGTTGATTCGGAATTATGATGTACAATAACAACGTGGTTTGAAGAATCTTTACACAGAACATCCAATTGAACAAATTTATGAACATCTTTCACTAAGTCTTTCTTACTTTCTTTAGTATTATCCTGACTACCCATGGTCATTCGACTTAGAGCATCTGCCACCACATTGGCCCTGCCAGGGTGGTAGAGAACACTCGTTTCGTAATTCTTCAAAAGTTCCAACCATCTCCTTTATTGGAGATCCATCTCCTTTAGGGTGAACAACTATTTAAGGTTTTTTTTTGTCGGTAAATACATCCACATGGACACCATAAAGGTAATTCCTCCACATTTTTCAAGGCAAACACTTCAGACGCTAGTTCAAGGTCATGCGTTGAGTAGTTCTTTTCGTGCGCCTTGAGTTGCCTAGAGGAATAAGCTATCACCTTACCCTTTTGCATAAGTACACAACCCAAACCAGCTCGAGAAGCGTCAAAATATACCACAAACCCTTTGGTACCCTCCAGTAAGGTCAACAGCGAAGCGTAGGTAAGCTTATCTTTCAAATCTTGGAAACTTATTTCACAAGCTTCCGGCCACTCAAACATAACTTTATTTTGGGTCAAGGTTGTAAAAGGAGAAGGGGTAGATGCAAACCCATCAACAAACCGCCTATAATACCTGACTAAACCTAAGAAATTGTTAATGCTTGTTAGAGTAAACGTTCTAGGCCAATTCTTAACCGCCTCTATCTCTCATGGATAAACCTCTATACCCTCATTTGTGCTAATATGACCAAGGAACACAACCGACATTAACTAAAGATCGCACTTACTATACTTGGAAAATAGTTGATGCTCTTTAAGGACTTGCAATATGTCACACCTCGAGAGAACAACCTAGAAAATATGACACTCTTGGAGCGCGACATGGCATACTTGACCTCTCGGAGGTCTTGTACAATCCCTTTGACATCATTCATTGCGTACAATTATGAAAAGTAGTGCGTAATTAAAACTTTTCATACGAAGTATCTTAAAACATCTTTCATATTAAAATCATAGAGAGCACTAAGTCTCAATATATTCCATCCTTCGACTTTAAGAAATACTTGGGACACGGCCCATACAATTGAAATATAACAATCTAATATCTATTACAATACTTTGAAATAATAATTCTAAAGACAATTATGCCCTCCAGTAAAGTGACGAAATACTTCAACTTCTCTTGAAAGATTACTAGATTCCAAGCTTGCTTCCAAGATATCTCTCACCTTTCACGTACACCTTTAGATGTAAGAAAATGTATGAAATTAGTATAAACACATGTACTAAGTATGGCTTAATGCATAAAATTATGAGAAACAGACGTTTATTACAAACATGCTCTTTTTTATTAAAACATCATACCAATGGTGTAAGAACCACATTTAAGCACCAAACATCATCTTTAGAACAGAATACAAGTAATATGCAATTTTTACAAATTAAGGTTACATTAATATAGGCTTACGGTGACATGTACTATAACATTACTGTAATCTTCCAATAAAACTCATATCTTAAATATAGCATCAATAACACCTACAAATCACACAACCATGAGATCCTCCTATCAATGGTGATTCTAAGGTTCACTTGAGTGAGTTATGAAATGATCGGCCATACAATCCCTTCACACACACCTAAGAGATCCTTTAGACTACCTAAGAAAGACCACTCTTATCTCACATATTATCATATACATAATATGACATTCTCTATCCAAAGGTTAACAAAAAACTTTCTTAAGTAACTGAAGAAGACAACGCCTATACACCCTCTCAAAGATTACCTCAATAATACATAAGAATACTTAAGTTTAGATCATATATAATGCATCAACCAACTTTCCTCTCTAGATTACTTTTTAAGACTTCCCTAGGTAAGACAAGAAGTGACCATTCCTATGTCCCCTTCACACCGTAACTACGCAACCCTTCAATTACTATAGATAAGTACTTATTCATTTAGCATGTTTTATACCTTAAGTCACTATCTTAATTAGTTCAGTTAAGAGACATTCAGCATATAAGGACATTCAAGTAATGGTCTTGGAGAAAACCTAGGGACTCACTAACATCTTCAAAGCGTAATCGTGCAAAGTCCAGATAGCTTCCCATACCACAATCTAAGCATAATAGAACTTACCCAATACTAGTGGGTATCCCATATGATGAGAATAGGAAATAACCTACATAGACCATACTAGTTACGCATGGAATCCAGAGTTATGAACCTACTCCATTGGAGGTTCGTTATATGGGCCAATGGTAGAACTAGGACACAACACATGTAGGCACATGATTAAGCAATATGAATGGTTTCATTGTACTCTAGCCTCATCCTTAATCAAAGATACTTCCAAAACTATACTCACTTGTTGGTAGCCTTTTTTCTCATACAGTAATTCACATAAAGGATCACATGAAGAGGTTCCATATGTAGTTCATAACCCAATCACATTTCACCTTACCAAAGAGGGTCCACTATAAATGGTCAAGAAGATAGCTCAATGACTTTCCTAAGGATGACTTAATGTCGTTCTACCCAATCAATCCCAAAGTCCAGTATTCACACAAGAAGGATACCATTACAACTTTCAACTTCAAGGATATCTTAACCTTACATCTAGGATAAAGACTCCACATAGAGGACCTTCTTAGTAATGTTAAAGGTCACATTCCAATCAGACATATAATACTAAGAAGCCTTGTCATACTAAGTCAAGAACTCATATTCACATTATACATGTATCAAGTACGAGACACAAGTCTACTAAGACAAGACACACACACACTTCACATATAGCATATCATTCGATAATAACATAGGCATAACCAACATAATCTATAGGTCACCCTATTCACTACCATAATATCATCAATATAACCATAATAATACTCCCATATCCTAATAGGAAGAATCATGCATCAACTCTAAGACTACAGACATAAGGACATAGTCATAGTCTAAATGATTTCCTAAGGTTTATAGAAGAAACACATACTTTCACATTACTCACAAGTAGATAGATCTGATCTTTCTTCACATAAATCACTACACAAATCATCATAATATATCAAGTAATGCAGAAAAGTCCATGATCATTATAATTCATAAAGTAACGCCGACGAGGACATGTATTTCACAAGGAAAGCACATAGTACCGCCACCATAAGTTGACCATAACAAACATCATTACTATCTAAAAACTAGACTACACAATATATATGAAGTTAGATCAACATACCATTATTCCAACCTCACAACTTCCGTCCATTGTCAGCTCAATCAAAAAAATATCAAACACCCTTACCCATGCCCATGAACATCATTTCAATCATATAATTACAATATACAATGAACAAAACATAATTCAACATAAATAAATGAATTTAGGGCAGCCAAGAAATGATTTTAGCATGATTTATTAATAATTCAATAGACCTAATAAAACTACACAATAATTCAATACCATTAAGACATAATCAAATTACCCATGAAGTAATAAAATATAGGGTTACATGAATTACATGGGTTCATAGAGTTTTTGAGTTAAAATCATCTAATTAACAAGAATTCAATCAATATACAATGATTCATAACTTTTAATTCAAGAACAAATGGATAGATTACAAAATTTGTCAAGTTTATCTTTGAAAGACTTTATGAAATAACTTTGAATATTGTCTCCTTGAATAAAATAGAATCAAGGATGAAGGCACATGCCTTAATTGATGCTAGACCATGAATTTGATGAAGACTGTTAGACCCCAAAATGAGTTAGGGTGTATAGAGCCTAAATTTTTTTTTATTAAGGTTATAAGGTTCAAAATGACTTATAATGGTTTATAGTCAGTATGTAAAGTTTGAGGTTGTTTGGAAGTCGAATGTCAAGGGACGACCAAAACATTCGACGACTAGTCACCTATATGCCTCATGTCTCTATATGTTTTTATATGTTATATTTAATTAGCTTATGAAATGTTAAAATGAGTTATAATGATGTTTAAAGATTTTATATGGAGTTTCGAGAAGTTCGGAGGTCAAACAATGTAGAACGTCCAAGGAGTTCGAAAGTTAGCCCTTAAGACTCTCACATGTGTCTTGAAGGGGCCTATCCTATTTGGACGAGTTGAGAGTATTTTTTTTTGGTTTAAACTTATGTGGGAGGTATATAACTTGTTAAGGGTTTTATCTACATTGTAAACGTCCCGGTACAACTTTTAAAGGGCCATACAAAAAAGGGCTCACAAGAAAGACCCAAGGCTGGTCCAGACACTGCCTTGACAGTGTTAATCGACAGACCAAACGATGTCCAGTTGGTCAACCAAAGGACTGTATGTGCAGTGTATTAGATTGATAATTAATTTTGGGCAGGTCTCAACCCAAAAATTTTCCAAGGACCAATAGACGGAAGCCAAAGGACTGCCAGTCTTTTAGGTCGGTTGATGGTGGCCTGTAACTACTGCTTTGCATCTATTTTATTTAAGGGGTGAATAGGAAATTCACCCCAAGTACTAAACTGGATCTAATATGTATATTTATCTACTTTTAATTGTATATAAGTGATCAAACACTTGAACATCCAATTCCCAATCCCCTCTACAGGAATTAAAGCTTTCCCTCCAAAATATTCTCCCTAGAAACCACCATTGTTGGTGAAGCTCAAGAAATTCTTGGAGCATGTAATTATGCGTGAAACACAAAGTTTTATAGGTGTTCAACTATACAAAGGTATGGTGATCCTTCATCTCTAGTTATCCTTCCATCTAGAGAGTTAATCTTTATGTGTTCAAAGAAAGTTTCATCATCAAAGTTCTTCTTCTTCAATCAATCCACGGGTCCCTTCTCAAAACGTTTTTAATGATTAAATTATGATTATTTGATGTTAGTTTATTGTTTTTACGCATTTTACTCCAATTGCTTGATGAACCCATGTTTTCCCCCTAAATCGATTTAGTCCTTGCATGGGCTTTGAGATCTTGACTTGTTATCGATTGAATGGTGATCCTATTAAGTTCATATGGTTATACACGATGTTATTTATTTTAATAAATGTTGAATTGATAATTAAGGATCAATTTATGAAGATTTGAGTGTTACTAGCCTATACTCCTATGTGTCACAGTGAATTCCATTTTAGGACAATTGTGTAGGATTTCAATTATCCATGAATTACTGTAGCTACTGTCTTAAGTAAACATTATGGATGAATTGTGGGTATAAATATTTGATTATAAAATTAAATAAAGGCTTTCATGAATTGATGTAGGTTCTTCTAGACTATGAAGTAAAAAGGCTATGTATGTGATGTTAACTCGAATTATGGTTAGATGAAGCGTGATTTTTTCTTCGTAAAGATCTAATTAGATACTTCCTAACATGTATATTATTGCATAAAATATGATTGATTTTAAAGGTTTTATGGAATCAATAGTATTCACAAATTTCTCTATACTTTAACAAATTAATAAACCTAATGGCTATGCTGGAAGCTTGATGTTGAAGTGCTTAAGCATGATTTAGTATGACTACGTGTATGATTACCTACTGCCTTAGAGTGATATAATTGATTAAATATGATCTTTAATCCATGTAAGTTAAATTGGTTGATGGTCTATGTTCTTCTACATTCTAGTATGTTAATGATATGTTGTACTAGTTTGTTTCATGGCCTTGTAGTAGCTTACGCATGACTTGGTATAAGATTATCATGTTTTAGATATTTCCCTATACTAGAATTATTGATGAAAGAGTAGTAATGGTCAATGATTACCAAAGGTTAAAGGATTGGTAAGAATTGCTCTACTCTCTACTTCTCTACTCCTTTTGATGATGAAGCCTTGTGTGGCATTGTCTTGTATGGTCCACTAATGGTGGTGGTGTTTCCCTTATTTCCATTATATATGTGTTGACCATGGACTTGAATGAAAATTGACGAATGTGTTAATGAGTTGTTATGATGATCAACATATGTGTAATTATGTGTTATGTGGAAGGTTTGCTCACATATTAGAATCACACCCACATGTATGAACATCTAGTCAAGAGAGGTTCCTTGAATGGTGTATTCATGTGTACCCTAAACTAGATGGTGCTTTACATATGTTATGTACATGTGAAGGGATTCTTCACATGATTTAGCTTGATTAACTTTCATCTATGATCTATGAGCTAAGCATATGAGGGGATGAATCTCCTAAGCCTATCTATTATAAAGTAAATATAATAATGGATTTTCAATAAAGGAATTGAATATGAGTGTGCGTCCCATCCTATGGTAGGAAGGTAGGTCACCGTAAAGTTCATGGGGTGGATAGCCTCATGACCCAAAATGATGTTAGAGTGATGTTTCCATAAGTGAATAACTTCAATGCCTAATCTTGCCATAAAGAGGTTTTTCACATGTACCCCCAAGTTCTATAACAATGCTTGCCACATTGGATATAGGAAGTGTTATCACCTAAGATGCTAGTATGCTACTCATGTCTTACCTTGTCAAGTAAGATGCCCTCTTTTGGGTGTGAGGGGATAACACCAAATTCCATGTTTAGCACCCATGGTCTTAGTGTCGATTAAGGCTATAGTTTTTCTAAATTAAAATGGAAAATGGAAGTAAATGACTAGGACCCTAACTAGAATGACTTAAGGGAGGTTAATTAGGATAGGTTGAAGTAATGAACTGATATAGGCATTGCACGAGTAGCTCATTTGGAAGTTCTAGGAACGTGTTATAATGCATGTCACTATGTATTAGTTCTTTATGCATGACATTGTAATATTTTATACTTGTTATGAAGATGTGCATGGTATGAGTCTATATGATGTGATATTATCCTTATATGCACTATTTTAGTCATAATGACTACATGATGAAGGTCTTGTATTGACATGAATGAAGTTGTATTCACTTACTTGTTGATGTATGAATTAGATGGTAAGGCTTGTGGTCATAATATGTTTACTAAGTATGTTTGAGGTTATGGGGCTTCACATATACATTGCACTAGTATAGTTATATTAGTATGATGAGTAAGGTCTTCTAATGTATTGATGTGAAATGAAGTTGGTATATGTGCAAGTTAAAGGTACTTTATTGTACAACTTCTATATGTCTAAGCTTTACTATACTTCTATGATGGTATGTGTTGCCTTGTGTAGATGATATGTATGTTTCCTTGTGGACTTAAGATGATGCATTGCACTAAGGGCCCGTTTGGATGGGCTTAATAAAAGCAACTTTAAAAAAGTATTTTGAAAGTGCTGAAACTTATTTTTAAAATAAGCAGTTATGCGTTTGGATAAAAGTGCTGAAGTTGTTATGCCAAACGTGAAAAGGGAAAAATGGAAGAAAGAGATTTTAGGGTTATATGGGTAATTTGGAGATTGTATAAAAATATTAAGGGCAAAAAGATAAAAATGTGGTCAACTTAAAACAGCTTATAAGCTAAAAAAAAAAAAGCACCCCTACCCCAGCTTTTAACTTTTGGCTTAAAATAAGTTTTTTTTTTAACTTAAAATAAGTTATTTTGAGTATTTCGAAACAATTAAATAAGTCAAAAACCAGCTTTTTAAGTCAGTTTGACCAGCTTTTAAGCTGAGCCAAACAGGCTCTAAGTATCACTAGAGGGTTACTTGGGAGGTTAATGAATAAAAGGGAAGATAGTTCACTGTTAATGGAAAGCTAGTTCATTGTAATGTAAATTAAAAATGTAATAATTTATATAAGTGATCTTATGTGATGTTTGACCTTTGAATATGTCTATATAAAGTATATGAATGATATAAATGTTATTGTGTAAAGGTTTTATAAAGATCTACACAACAAGGCATGAAGGATGATTTCAAGTAAATTTCCTTATTTAAATGCATGTTTTTGCATGGTTGCCATACTCACTGAATTTTTGTAATAATACCACTCTTGCCTACTTTTTACACAAAGTGTAGGTTATGTATGCTTAAACGATATATTGAATGTTGAGGAGCTTAATTTGTGATTCCCAAACTCAAGGAAAGGAATCCTTAAGTCCAAGGATCTCCTACTTATGATTTACTGTAAAGTTTATTAAAGATTGTATAGTTATGTCTTATCTTTTAAGGGTCGTGTCCCTAATGTATTCTAATTTTGTTGAGTCTAAGATGACAAAGAGACTTTGAGTCTAAATATGTATTATGACTTATATTTTATATATATATATATATATATATATATATATATATATATATATAAAGTTAAGTTTCCAGCATATGATGTGTTGTGAAAAGTTCTAAATTTTTGCTAAATTTACTATGTCAATGCGATGAATGATAACTATGTGCTTGTATAAGACCTCCGAGAGGTCAAGTATGCCATATTACTTCTAGGGGGTGCTCCCCTCTTGTGACAAATGTTCTATCAGAGCATGAGTTTTTAAAAGTGGATTAAGGCTCAAGGAGTCTCATATTGCCACGTCTATCAGAGTCTTGTATCATTTGTGGTGAGTCGCGAGCACATCAAATGGTACGAGAAGCTATAGGTTGATATAGTTTCCCTTTTTCATCATTCTCATATCGTGCCATAAAACTCAACTCTATAAGATCTCTCTCTTATATTTTCTTGTCCGGTGGTCTTTTTAATGTGATAACTTGGATGAGATTGTTCGTTATGCTTAAGGTAGAAAAGGTGAGTTTAAATACTTACCTTGGTTTTATGGTTATATGAGTATATGTGAAGGTGTATTTTGGTATGATTTGATGATCTTCTGCCATTTATGGCTATATATGAAAACTTATGTAAAATAGAATTTTAGGTTGAATGTATGTCATGATATAGTTAAAGCATGTTAGAAGTTATTATGGTTAAAATGAGTTCTTTTGGAACGATGTATTCCTATATGGTTTTACATGATGGTAGCCTAATACTATGATTTTAACTTGAAATACTTAGTGACTACATATGGAACCATGCTACCCTTAGATTTTGTGCTTAAAAGTGTTCAATGTTTTCCTTAGTAGACATGTGGTCCTTGATAAGTTGCCTAGTATTGATGGGAGTTATTTGTATAAACTTGATCCTAGGTGTGATCATAGCATGCGTGCTTATGTAAGATGAGTTGGTAAAGTTTTGTATCTCATATTGTCATGTTTTTCCCATCTATTGCCTAAATGTTGCATTTTTGGAATTTGAAAACATGGTCAATGTAATGATGGGCAGTTTACTGTGAGATTTTTGGGAAACCCACTAAATTGTTCTTTGATTGGAAGTTGTTGGAATGTGTGTAGAGTTGATGCATATGAACATGATTATTAACCTAAAAAAGTTATTAGCTATTTGGAATGAAGAATGAGAGTCTTATGGCATGATGATTCAGGGATACGTTTATAACTTCTTATTGTGTTGTGAGCCCCTTGATGTTGTGGAATTGGTGTTTCCCTAGAATTAAGGGTAGTACTCTCATATTTGTAGGGTGATTTTGTGGGCTTCTTTGACATATAATTTACCTTACATTAATGTTGATAGAAAAGAACAGTCCTTAAGACTAAGTCTCCTATATTGTTTCCCCTAATGATGTATGACCTTTGTGTCTATTGTATTGTATGAAAACCTTATGTTCTTAAAAAGTATGACCTAAATTGATAATTGGGGATAAATTGTCTAGATGATAAGGTCTTGAATACCTTGGTGTTCCAATGATATCTTACTATAAATCCCTTTTAATGTTTTGATCCCTTTTAAGTGTTAAAAATTAAGGCTGTTAAGTTAAGATACTCTTAAGTTTGGGTTAAGTTACTCTTCATTGGGTTTACCCTTACTGGGGATGGTGATGGAGTAGTAAGGTTGTAGATATTTTCTACGTTGTGCTTCTATTCTTACATGAGCTTGAATATAATAAATTCTTAGTAAGCTTGTTCATGAATAGAGCTTGGCATTTAAATATGACGTGCATGACCTTTATATGTTTGGTATGTATTGATTGACATTACCTTAATGATATTGTGAAGATTCAAAAGTGCATGAAAGAAATTTTTTAAAAAAATCCATGTTTTCTCATGTTAAATTGCATCTTGATATGCTAGTTGTGCATTTGACTTCATGAGATAAGATAAGATACATGGTAATAGTCACTTTTGAGGTGAAATGTTTAGCCTTATGATGATAAGTTGAGTCTTTTTAAAATGTATTTGTTGAGTCTCTTGAAAACTATATGACTTGTATGATGTGGAATGCATAATTATAGGCTCATTCTTGAAAAGTGAAAGAATGTTTAGGTAAGTGCTCATATGTGTGCCTATGATACATGTAAGTGTGTGGAGGAGAAGGACATTCCTCCATGGACACCACTAAGCATGGTATGGTTGAGTATGACCTTCATGTTACTAGGTCTAGCTAATAAAGATCTTTGTTGATTCAATTAACTCTTGTCTATGTGCATGGAAATATGAGTGCCTTATTGTTTCTGGAGTGTTGTTAAAATCTGCCTAAGTGTGAATTTAAGAATAGTTGCAAGATGCGCTCTTAATGAATTGAGGCGTAATGACCATGTTATGATTAGGAGAAGGATGTTCATCCTATGAACATGATAAGAGTCCATAAGTTTAAAGCATTAAAGAGTGTGTGGGTGATGGTTTTTCTTGCTTGTGTGCATTTAGTGCTAAAATTATTTGATGATGTTATAAATGTTATGAACTGCTCTATGATGCATTGAAATCCTTGTTGTGATTAAATAACCCTAGGTTTCATTCGAGGACGAATGTGTAACAACCTAAAAAATTGATATCCTAAGTAATGCTTAGTGTGTGTAGAATGCCTATGATTAGACCGGGTTCACACAGATTGATGCACGTAGAACCAGACCTCTGAACCCTTGTGTCACGACCCAAATTGGGGACGCGACTGGCACCCACATTTACCCTCCTATGTGAGCGAACCAACCCATCTATACCTTAACATTTCAATACAATATCAACAAAAGAAATGCGGAAGACTTAAACTCATTAATAAAAACAATTCAAAACTATTATTATTATCCCCAAAATCTGGAAGTCATCATCACAAGAACATCTATCTCAAATTACTAAACTAGGAATGTCTAAGAACAAAAATAACTAAAAAGCTAGTCCATGCCGGAAGTTCAAGGCATCAAGACTTGAAAAAGAAGACCCAGTCCAAGATAGAAGCATTAGCTCAGCCTGAAGATCCGGTGGAGTGAAGACTGGCTAGATCTACTGTTGAGTTGAAGTTGACGGAACGTTTGCTACATTACACAAATAACAAAGAAAGAAACAAACAAGTAGGGGTCAGTACAAAACACGGGTACTGAGTAAGTATCATCGGCCAACTCGAAATAGGGAACAGTATATATCAATAATAATGTAAATCAACTACAATACTCGACATGTAGCAACAACAATATTAATTCATCAATAAATACAACCGAGTTCACACATGAGGACTAAAGCCTCAATACCATACTCATTTGGGAATTAAGTTCATTAGATTGAGTATATTCATTATCTTTCAAGATTCATTATCTTTCTTCCTCTTGTGTCGGTACGTGACACTCCGCTCCTCTATTACTATCCTGGTACCGTAATGTGGCACCCGATCCATATACTATCCTGGTGTCGGAACGTGACACTCCGATCCTCATATACTATCCTGGTACCGGAACGTGGCACCCGATCCATATACTATCCTGGTGTCAGAACGTGACACTCCGATCCTCATATACTATCCTGGTACCGGAACGTGGCACCCGATCCATATACTATCCTGGTGTCGGAACGTGACACTCCGATCCTCATATACTATCCTGGTACCGGAACGTGGCACCCGATCCCCTAATTCATCAAGCCTTCTTTTATACTAAGGCATCATCAATCTCATTATATAATATATCAAGACTTCTTTTATACTAAGGCATCATCAATCTCATTATATAATATATCAAGCCTTCTTTTATACTAAGGCATCATCATTAACAAGTGAATTAGGGTTCTTTCAAGATTTGAGATTCAATAGCTTCATCATGCAAGCATACAAGTAAGCATATAAAAGGGTTTACAATACTACCAACACATATCATTCGCTATTAAGAGTTTACTATAAGATAGGATAAACCATAACCTACCTCCACCGAAGACTAGTGATCAACAAGCAAATTTCCAAGCTCCTGTTTTCTCCTTCCTCTCGATCGATTTCTCTCTTTCTCTTTGTTCTTTCTGTTTTCTTTTATTAAAACCCTCTTTCTTTTACCCTAATTAACATATAATTAAGTGTAAAAGAGGACAATAACACCCACTAATTAACTTAAGGTTACCTCTTTTAACCCCCAAGTAATTAGACTTATTAATATTAACCCTCTAACTTTATAATTAAGGAAAGAATAGTCCAATGCGTCCCTTAAAACGTGTGAAGAAATCCAATTCTGCCTTGGACTTGCGCAGCCTGTGACGGCCCGTCGTACCTGCGACGGTCCGTCACGCAGGTCGTCGCAGCCCCTTATAGCTCGAGTGGGCTGTGACGGCCCGTCACACCTGTGACGGTCCGTCCTGCACTTTCGTCACAGATTACAGAGAGTCGATTTTAATATCCAAATTTAAGAATTCTAAGTGTCATGGAACGAAACTTCCTCGACGGGTCGTCGTGACCACGACAGTCCGTCGTTACATCCGTCGTCCCAGCCAGTTTTTCCAGAAATAAAATCTGCTGCTCAAAACGACTAAACAGGTCGTTACAATAGATACCAATTTACCCATTGTTCGTCCCCGAATGATCAAAAGAAGAAAAACAATGGCGAAAAGGAGTACCTGAATCTGTAAACAGATGTGGGTATTTTTCTTGCATATCTGCCTCCTTCTCCCAAGTAGCCTCTTCAACCGGTCGATTCTTCCATTGAACTTTGATGGACGCAATCTCTCTCGACCTCAACTTGCGAACCTCTCTATCTAAAATAGCAACGGGTTCCTCCACATAAGTCAAATTCTCATCAAGCAAAGCTGAATCCCAACGGATAATGTAGTTTCCATCTCCATGGTATCTTTTCAACATGGACACATGAAACACCGGATGCACTCCGGACAGCCCTGGGGGCAAGGCTAATTCATAAGCCACCTCCCCTATTCGCTTTAGTACCTCAAATGGTCCAATATACCTTGGACTTAGCTTACCTCTTTTGCCAAACCGCATCACCCCTTTCATGGGTGAAACCTTCAACAAGACTTGTTCACCTTCCATGAACTCCAAGTCTCTAACCTTCCGGTCTGCATACTCCTTTGTCTACTTTGCGCCGCTAGAAGCTTTTCTTGAATGCGCTTCACCTTATCTAACGAATCCCTCAAGAGGTCAGTACCCCAAGGTCTAACCTCAAATGCATCGAACCAACCAATGGGAGATCTACACCTCCTCCCATACAATGCTTCAAATGGAGCCATATCAATACTAGAGTGATAGCTATTATTGTATGAAAACTCTGCCAAAGGTAAGAAGCTATCCCAATGGCTACCAAACTCTATCACGCATGCACGAAGCATATCCTCCAACACTTGAATCGTTCGCTCAGACTGACCATCGGTCTGAGGGTGAAATGCCGTGCTAAGGTCCAACCTAGTACCCAATTCAGCATGCAATGTTTTCCAAAACTTAGAAGTAAACTGCGTACCTCTATCTGATATGATGGATAGTGGAACCCCATGCAATCGAACGATTTCTGAGATGTAGATTTTTGCTAACTTCTCTGCATTGTAAGTCACCTTGACCGGAATGAAATGAGCAGACTTAGTTAACCTATCAACAATCACCCAAATGGAGTCATACTTACCCATTGTCTTCGGAAGACCAACCACAAAGTCCATTGCGATTCTCTCCCACTTCCATTCAGGAATAGGCATTCTCTGAAGTGTTCCTCCAGGACTTTGGTGTTCATATTTCACTTGTTGACAGTTTGGACACTTGGCAATAAAGTCAACAATATCACGCTTCATTCTACTCCACCAGAAGTGTTGCTTTAGGTCACGATACATCTTGGTTGCACCCGGATGTATAAAATACCTTGTACTATGAGCCTCTGTCAGAATAGTGGTGATCAAATCATCGATGCGGGGTACACATACCCTTCCCTTGATCCTCAAAATACCTTCCTCATCAATTGTTGCTTCTTTAGCCTCTCCTTGCAACACTTTATCTCGAATCCGGACCAATTTCTCATCATCAAACTGCTTCCCCTTAATCTTGTCAAGGAAGGAGGATCTTGCCTCCACACTAGCTAA
The DNA here is from genome assembly GCA_027705065.1 of Solanum peruvianum. NCBI lineage: Eukaryota > Viridiplantae > Streptophyta > Magnoliopsida > Solanales > Solanaceae > Solanum > Solanum peruvianum. Next base: position 22,655,278 of record JAKWJD010001761.1, read on the forward strand.
CAATCCTCCCTTCTCATTTATTTCTAACCTCATCAAGTCGTTAGCCAGAGTCTGAACCTCTCTAGCCAATGGGCGTCTAGAAGCTTGCAAATGAGCTAGACTTCCCATGCTTCCCGCCTTTCTACTCAAGGCATCTGCCACAACATTCGCCTTCCCCGGATGATACAAGATAGTGATGTCGTAGTCCTTCAGTAGTTCCATCCATCTCCTCTGTCTCAAGTTCAAATCATTCTGAGTAAAGACATACTGTAGACTACGATGATCCGTATAGATTTCACACTTAACCCCATATAAATAATGTCTCCATTTCTTTAGTGCAAATACTACCGCGGCCAACTCCAAATCGTGGGTTGGATAGTTACGTTCATGCACTTTTAATTGTCTTGAAGCATAAGCAATCACATTCTTCTCTTGCATTAGCACTGCACCCAACCCAGAATAGGATGCATCACAATAAACAATGAAGTTCTTACCCTCTACCGGCAAGGTAAGGATAGGCGCGGTAGTCAACAAAGTCTTGAGTTTCTGAAAGCTTTCCTCACACTCATCCGACCATACAAATGGAACACTTTGCTTAGTCAAGTTCGTCAGTTGGGAAGCAATAGAAGAGAATCCCTTGACAAATCGGCGGTAGTAGCTAGCTAATCCAACAAAACTCTGTATTTCTGACACATTAGTGGGTCTTACCCAATTCTTCACTGTCTCAATCTTAGAAGGATCCACCATCACTCCATCTTTAGAAACCACGTGTCCCAAGAAGGACACTGCATCTAGCCAAAACTCACACTTAGAGAACTTGGCATAAAGCTTTTTCTCCCTCAACATTTCCAAAACAATTCTCAAATGCTCCTCATGTTCCTCCCTACTTTTAGAATATACCAGTATATCATCTATAAATACGATCACAAAGAGATCCAAATACGGCTTAAATATCCCATTCATCAAGCTCATGAAAGCACCGGGGGCATTTGTAAGACCAAAGGACATCACTACAAATTCATAATGCCCATACCTAGTCCGAAAAGCAGTCTTTGGCACATCCGTTGCCCGTATTTTCAATTGATGATAAACGGATCTCAAGTCAATTTTAGAGAAGACACAAGCACCTTGTAACTGATCGAACAAGTCATCAATGCGAGGAAGAGGATACTTGTTCTTAATAGTTACCTTGTTCAGTTGTCTATAGTCTATGCACATCCGAAAACTCCCATCCTTCTTCTTCACGAACAAAACCGGAGCACCCCAAGGAGATGCACTTGGTCTAATGAAGCCTTTACTCAACAATTCTTGAAGTTGAGCCTTTAACTCTCTTAATTCGGCGGGAGCCATTCTATAAGGGGGTATAGAAATGGGGCGAGTACCCGGTTCCAAATCAATGCAGAAATCAATATCCCTATCCGGTGGCATGCCAGGAAGATCTGTAGGGAACACATCCAAAAACTCACGGAGTACCGAAACTGACTCAATCGAGGGTACTTGGGTAGTGTCATCCTTGAGATGTGCCAAGAAAGCTAAACACCCTTTACTCACCATTTTCTTAGCGCGAAGAAAGGAGATAATACGCACCGGATTGGAAGTGTAGTCACCCTCCCACACTAACGGATCTGTCCCAGGCTTGGCTAACGTCACAGTTTTGGCATTACAATCCAAGATCGCAAAATTCGGAGAAAACCAAGTCATACCCAGAATTACATCAAAGTCAACCATTTCTAAGATAACCAAATCTACATAAGTGTTGCTCCCCACGAAATTCACCAAACAAGACCTATACACTTTTTCGACTATCACAAACTCACCCACCGGAGTAGAAACGCGAATAGGCATGTCAAGTAATTCACAATGTAAATTTAGACCATTAGAAAATGAGGAAGATACATAAGAAAATGTGGATCCAGGATCAAACAATACGGAAGCCATGCAATCACAAACCAGAAGATTACCTGTGATAACAGCATCAGATGTCTCCGCCTCCGATCTCCCAGGGAAAGCATAACAATGGGCCCTTTCGTTGGTTTGCCCGTTGCCCCTACCATGTTGTGATGTAGTGGCTCCAGTTTGCCCATCACCTCTGTCGTTTTGGTGACCACCATTACCTCGGCCACCATGCCCTCCAGAATAACGGCCTCTACCATGACCACCTCTACCTCTAGCTAGTGGGGTTCTGTAACTCTGGTTTGGAAAATACCTCTTAATGTGTCCAATCTCCCCACATCCATAACATTCTCTGGGTTCACGCATCGGCCTCTCAGAGAAGTGTTGACCGGTCTGAGGTGGACCCCCAACTACAGTCTGTAGTGAAGACTGAATTGGTCGAACTGAGTAGCCTCCAGAATTCTGTCCTCTAGTATATGAACCGTTAAACTCACCTCCCCTTCGAAACCTTTTTGATGTCGATGTCGTGATGAAGTCATCTGGTTTCACTCCTTCCACCTCTATCACAAAGTCTACCACCTCTTGGAAGGATGTTGCCGTTGCCGCTATCTGTAAGGCTGAAATCCGCAATTCTGACCTCAACCCCTTCACAAAACGGCGGATCCGTTCTTGTGGACTGAAACAAAGTTGGGTGGCATACCTGGATAATGCACGGAATTTGGCCTCGTATGCGTTAACCGTCATCCTTCCTTGCTCTAGACTCAAGAACTCATCCCTTTTTCTATCTCTCAAAGTCCTTGGGATATCTTCTCCATAAACAAGCTAGAGAATGATTCCCAGGTCATGGGTGGTGCCTCTGTTGGTTGACACTCAACATGTGACCGCCACCACATTTTGGCGTTCCCTTGAAACTGATAGCTCACGAACTCAACGCCAAACCGTTCTACTATACCCATCTTGTGTAGTAGCTCATGACAATCAACCAGAAAATTGTAGGCATCCTCTGATTTTGCGCCCTTAAAGACTGGAGGTTTCAATTTCAAGAACTTACTGAAAAGTTCATGCTGATCATTTGTCATAATAGGCCCAGTAGTCAGACGTGGAAATGTGCCTATTCCCAATGATGCATCCATGTGGGGAGCCATAGTAGCCGCATGTCGTATCTCTGAAACCGGAGGTGTTGGTGCAGAAACCACTGGAGGTGCCTGACCCTGATCGGATAACTCGCTAAGATAAGCAAGTACCTGGTTGATCATCTCTGGGGTAGGTTGGGGTGGCATTTCCTCATTCTGCCCTTATTCAGTTTCCCCATCCTCCCCTTCTCTTACCACTTCCTTAGTCGGTGGAGGAGTCACTGCCCTAGCATCAGATGGGCTAGGTGCTCGTCCTCTTCCTCTAGAGGACGTCCTCCCACGACCTCTACCACGGCCTCTTGCCGCTGCTCTTCCTCGAGCTACAGCCCCAGTGGATGGCTCAGTCGATTCTTGTATCTCCGTTGTTGCTGCTGGTGCGGTCGTTGCTCTAGTTCTAACCATCTGCGAAATAGAATGAAGATGGTCAGATACCAATTTGTATCACCTAGATACCAATTGGACTCAAGTAGTAGCACGAAAGAAGAATGAAAGAATGGAATTTTTCCTAAAGTCTTGTAGCCTCTCAAAGAAAAGTAAAGGCGTCCCCCTACCGTTCCTTAAGACTCTACTAGACCTGTTCTTGTGTGATGAGACCAACGAACCTAATGCTCTGATACCAAGTTTTGTCACGACCCAAATCGGGGACGCGACTGGCACCCACATTTACCCTCCTATGTGAGCGAACCAACCCATCTACACCTTAACATTTCAATACAATATCAACAAAAGAAATGCGGAAGACTTAAACTCATTAATAAAAACAATTCAAAACTATTATTATTATCCCCAAAATCTGGAAGTCATCATCACAAGAACATCTATCTCAAATTACTAAACTAGGAATGTCTAAGAACAAAAATAACTAAAAAGCTAGTCCATGCCGGAAGTTCAAGGCATCAAGACTTGAAAAAGAAGACCCAGTCCAAGCTAGAAGCATTAGCTCAGCCTGAAGATCCGGTGGAGTAAAGACTGGCTAGATCTACTGTTGAGTTGAAGTTGACGGAACGTTTGCTGCATTACACAAATAACAAAGAAAGAAACAAACAAGTAGGGGTCAGTACAAAACACGGGTACTGAGTAAGTATCATCGGCCAACTCGAAATAGGGAACAGTATATATCAATAATACTGTAAATCAACTACAATACTCGACATGTAGCAACAACAATATTAATTCATCAATAAATACAACCGAGTTCACACATGAGGACTCAAGCCTCAATACCATACTCATTTGGGAATTAAGTTCATTAGATTGAGTATATTCATTATCTTTCAAGATTCATTATCTTTCTTCCTCCTTTGTCGGTACGTGACACTCCGCTCCTCTATTACTATCCTGGTACCGGAACGTGGCACCCGATCCATATACTATCCTGGTGTCGGAACGTGACACTCCGATCCTCATATACTATCCTGGTACCGGAACGTGGCACCCGATCCATATACTATCCTGGTGTCGGAATGTGACACTCCGATCCTCATATACTATCCTGGTACCGGAACGTGGCACCCGATCCATATACTATCCTGGTGTCGGAACGTGACACTCCGATCCTCATATACTATCCTGGTACCGGAACGTGGCACCCGATCCCCTAATTCATCAAGCCTTCTTTTATACTAAGGCATCATCAATCTCATTATATAATATATCAAGCCTTCTTTTATACTAAGGCATCATCAATCTCACTATATAATATATCAAGCCTTCTTTTATACTAAGGCATCATCATTAACAAGTGAATTAGGGTTCTTTCAAGATTTGAGATTCAATAGCTTCATCATGCAAGCATACAAGTAAGCATATGGAAGGGTTTACAATACTACCAACACATATCATTCGCTATTAAGAGTTTACTATAAGATAGCATAAACCATAACCTACCTCCACCGAAGACTAGTGATCAACAAGCAAATTTCCAAGCTCCTGTTTTCTCCTTCCTCTCGATCGATTTCTCTCTTTCTCTTTGTTCTTTCTATTTTCTTTTATTCAAACCCTCTTTCTTTTACCCTAATTAACATATAATTAAGTGTAAAAGAGGACAATAACACCCACTAATTAACTTAAGGTTACCTCTTTTAACCCCCAAGTAATTAGACTTATTAATATTAACCCTCTCACTTTATAATTAAGGAAAGAATAGTCCAATGCGTCCCTTAAAACGTGTGAAGAAATCCGATTCTGCCTGGGACTTGCGCAGCCTGTGACGGCCCGTCGTACCTGCGACGGTCCGTCGCGCAGGTCGTCGCAGCCCCTTATAGCTCGAGTGGGCTGTGACGGCCCGTCACACTTGTGACGGTCCGTCCTGCACTTTCGTCACAGATTACAGAGAGTCGATTTTAATATCCAAATTTAAGAATTCTAAGTGTCATGGAACGAAACTTCCTCGACGGGTCGTCGTGACCACGACGGTCCGTCGTTACATCCGTCGTCCCAGCCAGTTTTTCCAGAAATAAAATCTGCTGCTCAAAACGACTAAACAGGTCGTTACACCTTGCGATAGCCAAGCCAACTAACTTGTGGAGTTAGTTGAGCTAGGAAAGGTTGAGTCCATCCATGTAGGTCTCCCAAATATGAAGATTTACCCGGATGAGTCTTTACCGGACTTAAAAAGGGGAAATCTTTAGTTTGAAGGGTCTAGGGGTAAAATCATAATTAACATAAATATGCAATTAATTATTTGAGTAATAAAGTTGAGGGGCATTTTGGGGAGAGAGGGCAGAAAATTGGTGTTTGAGTGAAGTCTTGCTCCACCCGGGTTCGAACTTAGATGGAGGCAATGATTTAAATTGTTTTTTATTTAAATTTGTAAATTAAATAAATAAATTAATATTTTTTAGCTGATTTAAGAAAAGGAAAATCAGATTTTTTTAAAGGGTTGAAAGAGTCCTTGTTTGACCAAGTCCTTACCAAAGCCTAAACTACCTAGCACGTTCCACTCTCTCACGTCAATACCTCACTTTCACAATCATCCTCCATTGTTTTCACGTTTCTCTGCCAAGCAAAAATACTAAAGCAGAACAAATTACTAAAGTTCTTCACACTTTAAGAACTTACACGAAATTATAAGAAAACCAAGCTAATAAGAAAACGTTAGGCAAAAGGGAGGATAATTCTGTCGACTAGGGAGTTTGGACGTGATTTTTAGAGAAGGTTTAGGGCAGCAAGTCATGGTTTGAACTACACAAAACGTATGGGTTTTCTTACTCTTGGTCCCTTTTTCCAAGAGACCCGTTAGATTTAGTCTATTGTAATCCGAAAACTAGGATTGTTTCACCGTTGCATCTCCCTGTCACTAAATCCTATCGATGGTCGTAGGTTGGTATGTCAGCTAGTAGATATTAGGAATGTAATATGTTTTCTTGATGAATATATTCATGAATGTGTATTTGGAACCGTACGAATGATAACCTATGTTTTCTGAAATTATGTGTTTATGTTTGTGCAATGTGTAATTGAAGCATGAAAATGACTTATTTTATGGTTGTATTTCACATGCAAAAACTTGTATAAATCGTGATGTGCATATAAAGTATAATGTGTCTGATTTGAGTGGAAACTATTAGCTAAATGAATCCATGAAAATACACTCAAAGATGTACGACATGATTCATGAATTACCCTAAGAACTAACGTGTAATGTTGATGAAAAGGATGCTGGAAAACGTACATAATTTCAAGTTGTATGTTGATGAGTTTCGGTCAAGCTAAGTGGTTTAGTATGTTATGAATAACAGATTAAAATAAGTGAGGTCATTGAGGATCGAACACGTGACCTAACCATGTTAAAAGTCATAGAAATACTGTAAATTAAAAAGAGTGTGGCAAGGGGGATTCGAACCAGTGACCTCGGCTGAAAATAAAGTACAAAAAAGAAGAAGAAGAAATCAGAGGAGTGGGATCAAACCCACCCCCTCTCAGTCAGATTTAAGGAAAAACTAAAATAAAATTAAAAGGTTGAGGCGTGTGGGAATCGAACCCACGACCTCTAGGCAGAATGAAGGGAATTTGTGGAGTAAAATTTAAGTGGGGTTGTGGGGGTTCGAACCCACACCCTCTCGGCCAAGAAGGAGAGAATTAAAGAAAATAAAATAAAAGGAAATAAGGTTGTAGTGGTTCGATCCCACGTCCTCTCAGTCCTAATGAACAAAAAACTGAAGAGAGAAAGAAAGGAAAAATAAAATAAGGACGTTGTGGCTCGATCTTAGGTCCCCAAGCTGTGTGGATCAAACAAAAATAAATAAAAATGTAAGTGTTGTCCAACGGATTTGAAATCGGGTTCCCTCTGCCAAATTCCGTATTGATAAATAAGTTATACGTTAATAAATGTTTAAAAATAATGTTGCCTACATAGATCGAAATCGAGATTTTGGTACACTTACATGATACAGATGTCTTGTACCACATAATCATAGGAACATATGAATCAGTTAAACGAACTATGAATGAAGCATCATGAATTTTATGTATAGACTTGTAAGTCTAACATAATCTTAAAGTAAGTGAACAAAAGATGTATGTAACGAAATGATGTAACCCTAGAAGGGTTAAGTACGTGTGTAAAACACACTAAATGGCCAAGTGCATTAGAATATGATGAAATAAACAATCACGTAAAAGGGGTGAGTAATTATGAAAACAAAATGTACTAATGTTAATGAATGTGGTGAAAACTGATAAGAGGCTAATGTAAAAAATGAGAGCAATCTCTGTTAAAAATGAGAGCAATCTCAAATGAGCCTAAATAAATGTTAGCAAAATATACTCACCTATGAGAGTTTAAAGCTAATGAAGAGACAACTCTCTATGAACACTCTAATGAAAGTATTGAGATTAATACATACTTAATACTAATGATGAGATGAGAAATTATCTATTGAGCTATGATGTCCTCATACTAGAAGCCAGCTTCCATGACATATGAGTTAAATGTAATAGAACTTTATACTGAGAACATAGACTAGCTATGAGCGGTGATGCCTTCTTTTGGCAAGGGCGGAGGTTCACGTAACTCTCATGAGATAAGACTGTCCAGCATTCTAGGTATGGATCTCCTTATATGTCCTAGTCTTTCAACCTCTATATCAAAAATATGGATCTCGCAAGGTTCAATTCCCTATACATGCTAGCATGTTTTGGGTAACTTTGTCCTATGATTCCACCTTTTTTTTGTGTGGGGCAGACACTTGATTTTATGATGCTCACATTATCTATGTCGGTTAAGTTAAAGTTCCCATAGAACGAATCAGGACAGCCTCAAATGATGCACATAATTAAATGAATGATACCAAAACTGTTAGAATAGGATAATCAAGAGGTGAGCTAGACATAAGTACTGACACTAGATCATTCTTGATCATTGCACATCGAACCCGATGAAAGTCTTAAACTACATCCTAGTTATAGCTGGTATTTAGACTAGGCTATGAATGTATGAAGGCAAGTACGTATAAATGAATAAAGCAGACTCTATGTTTGCTAAAGAAGGCTCCCTAGTTGACGTCCCATATGTTCAACCATCATTTTTGGGAAGTCTTAGTGTCCAGTCGATGATTCCGAAGTGTAATGGCGTATGAATGAATGATATGAAATATATTATGTGCTATGTGCTATGTGTAAGACGTTATGTGTTATGTGCAATATCATACGTATGATGATGCATATTACTCTCATGGCATGACTTTGCTAATTCAAATTTGGCAGGTCCACCAACATTCCTAGTCCAAATTTTGCATGTCTACTAACTTGACATTCCATAAATCATGTTGTTAGGAAAGAGTTATTCTTACTCATACATGTCCTTGGTTTGTGCTTGCATATACCCATACTTAGTACAAGTGTGTACTAATCCCATACAATATCTACTTTTAGGTGCAGGCGCAGGTGGACGTTAGAGCTTACGATATGACATTGCAGCTATCCGAACGTGGAGCTTACATCCGGACTTGGTTGGCCCTGATGCTTTCAATTATGTCTACTGTTATTATCTATTTTAGATGTAGGCTTAACTAGTGGAGCATGTCCCACTAGTTTTTCATTTCCCATTTCATTTAAGACATTGTATTGGTGTCGTTTTGTGAAGAATACGTTTAATGCCATTATGAACTGCTTCTTTCATTTGATTATCTCTATATTTGATAGTTGATTTGTGAATGCCTATGATGTTAAGTATAATATATTTCTCATGAAATAAGAAAACAAAAATTTCACTTTTTCCGCTATAATTAACCTAGATGAATTAAGTATGAAGTATGTAGTCTTGTCTATTATCTCTGAGAGGTCAACGATTCCGGTCTCTCAAGGGTCTAGACTCCGGTCATGACAGAATATTCCCAAGTTGGGGATATTGTAAAACCCCAAAATGAGTTAGGGTGTCTAGAGCCTAAAATGTTTGTATTAAGGTTATAAGGTTATAAAATTACTTATAATATGGTTTAGAGGCACTGTGTAAAGTTTGAGGTAATTTTGAATTCGAACGTCAAGGGATGACAAAAACATTCGACGACTAGTCAACTATATGCCTCATGTGTCTATATGTGTTTATATATTGTATATCATGATCTTATGAATTATGAAAATAAGTTGTAATGAGTTTTAAATATGGTATATCTAGTTTCGAGAAGTTAGGTGGTCAAATGACCAAGAACGTTCAAGGCGTTCGTAGGATAGCCCTTAAGATGCTCACGTGTGTCTTGATTTGTCCAATCCTATTTTGACGAGTTTCGAGTATTTATTTTTAGTGAAACACATATGGGAGGTATTAAATTTCTTAAGGGTTGGATTTACCTTGTTAACGTCCGGTTACTACTTCTAAAAGGCCCCCCAAAAAGGCTCACAAGAAGGACCCAAGGCTGGTCGAGACACTACCATGGCAATGTCAATCGACGGACCAAACAATGGCCAGTTTGTCAACCAACGGCCCGTAGGTGAGTTATCATCAAATTATACTTATATTGGGTAGCTCTCAACCCAAAAATTGTCCAAGGACAAATCGAAGGAAGCCAAAGGATGGCCACTAGATTGACCAACGGCCAATCGAGTGGGTCCGTCAATGGTGGCCTGTAATTGCTGTCTTGAGTCTATTTTACTTAAGGGGTGAATGGTAAATTCACCTCACGTCCTAACCTGACTCTAATAGTTTTATTTATATACTGTTGGGTTTATATAAAAGATCAAACACGTGAACATCCCATTCCCAATCCCCTCTACATGAATTAAACCTTTCCCTCCAAAATATTCTCCCGAGAAACCACTATTCTTGGTGAAGCTCAAGAGCAGCTCTGAGGTTGGATTTCCATGGATGTATCACCAAGTTTTAGAGGTTTTCAACTAGACAAAGTTATGGCGATTCTTCATCTCTAGTTATCCTTCCATCTAGAGAGTTAATCTCAATGTTTTCAATGAAAGTTTAATGATCAAAGTTCTTCTTCTTTAATCTATCCATGGGTTCCTTCTCAAAAAGTATTTAATGATTAAATTATGATTAATTGATGTTAATTTATTGTTTTGAACGTGATTTTACTCAAATTGTAAGATGACCTCATGTTTCCTCCCTAAAACGATTTATTCCTTGTATGGAGTTTGTGATCTTGACTTTTTATCGATTGAATTGTGATTCCATTACCGTGAAGTGTTTATACCTGGTGTTATTTACGTGAATTAATGTTGAATTTATAATGAAGGATACATGAGGATCGATTTATGAAGATTTGAGTGTTACTAGCCTATATTCTTATGTGTTACAATGAATTCGATTTTAGAACAATTGTGTAGGATTTCAATTATACATGCAATAACTTTAGCTACTTTCTTAAGTTAAAATTATGGATGAATTGTGGGTATAAACCTTTGATGATCAAATTAAATAAAGGCTTGCAGGATTTGATCTAGGGTCTTTTAGGCTATGATGTGAAAAGGCTATATGTGTCATGTGATCTCGAATTATGGTAAGTTGAAGCATGATTTCTTCTTAGTGAAGATCTAATTACCTACTTCCTAACTTGTACATTATTGTTACAATATTATTTACGATCAAGTCCTTAGGTAATCAATAGTATTTGCCAATTCCTCTATACTCTAGAAAATTAATAAGCCTAATGCCTACGTTGGAAGCTTGATCTTGAAGTGGTTAGGCATGATTTCACTATGACTAAGTGTATGATTAGCTACTGCGTTAGAGTGATATGATTGATAAAATATGATATACAATCCATGTAAGTGAAATTTATTGATGGTCATTTCCCTTGTACATTCTAGCATGTCAATCATATGGTGTACTAGTTTGTAGCATGGCCTTGTAGTAGCTTACGCATGACTTGGTATATGATTATTATGTTTTAGTTACTGACCTATACTCGAATTATTGATGAAAGAGTAGTTATGGTCAATATGAACAAAATCTAAAGGATTGGTAAGAATTTCTCTATTCTTCTACTTATCTACTCCTTTATAGTAATTATTGATGAAGCCTTGTATGGCATAGTGTGGTATGGTCCACTTATGGTGGCGGTGTGTACCTTATAGTCTATATATATGTGGTTACCATGGCCTTGAATTCAAATTGATGAACGTGTGAATGAGTGGTTATGATGATCACCTTATGTGTAAGTTGAGCCTAGTGTTCTATTGTAGCTGTGAATCTAGGTTATGTTACTATTATTATGAGCATGTAAATGATTATTCTCTTATCATGTGTAGGTTCTTCCATTAATGAAGTGTTAATCATTGATGACCCCTACCCATGTACCCCTTATATGAATGTGTAAATAGCTAATGTTAGGAGTCTTGATTATAATGTGTAGATTGTGTTGCCTCCTATGCTATTGTGTGTTGTACGTTCTATTCTTGAATGTTTATTGTGATCCTAAGAGTGTGGATTCCTCAATATGTTTTTGATATCCATTATATGATCATATTGACCAATGTACACACACTCTCACTCCACATGCATGCTTACAAGTAGTGTAGGTCATGGTGTCTAAATGAAAAGTAGTTATCATATTCACTAATGTCTACTATTTTACATGCTAAGCTTGAGTCCAAGAAAGTGTGTTATGAACATGTCTTATATGGTATAATGTGAAGTATGTGGTATGATTAAGTATGATCATACCTAGTGTCTAATTGTGTTTATATGAAAGCATGGTTCATATAGTTACACTTGTACACTTATGCATGAATGTAATGATGTGTGTCCATTTGTCGTAATTATGTGTTATGTGGAAGGTTTGCTCACATATAAGTATTCACACCCACATGTATGAAGAGATAGTCAAGAGATAGGCCTTGAATGTTTTATTCATGTGTACCCTAAACTAGATGGTGCTTTACATATGCTATTTTCATGTGAAGGGATTCCTCACATGATTTAGGTTGATGAACTTTCATCTATGATCTATGAGCTAAGATTATGAGGGGATGAATCTACTAAGACTATATTTTATAGTGTAATATAATAATGGCTTTTCAATAAAGGGAGCTTAGCTTAGCACCGAGTGAACTTGAATATGAGTATGTTTCACTTCCTATGGTAGGAAGGTAGGTCACCATAAACCTCATAGGGTGGATAGACTCATGACCCAAAAGGGTGTTAGAGTGATTTTTCCATAAGTGAATAACTACAATGCCTAATCTTGGCATTAAGAGGGTTTTCATATGTACTCCCAAGTTCTATAACTATGCTTACCACATAGGATCAAGCAAGTGATATCACCTAATTCCATTTTTAGCACCCATGGTCTTAGTGTCGGTTAAGGCTGTAGATTCCCTAAAGTAAAATGGAAAATGGAAGTAAATGATTAGTAGCCTAACTAGAATAACTTAAGGAAGGTTACGGATAGGTGAAAGTAATGAATCCATCTAGATATTGCACAAGTTGCTCCTTAGGAAGTTCTAGGAACGTGTTCTAATACATGTCACTATGTATAAGTTCTTTATGCATGACATTGTTGTATTTGTCTACTTGTTATGAACATGTGCATGGTATGAGTCTATATGTTAGATATTATCCTTATATACACTATGTTAGCCTAAATGACTACATGATGAAGGTCTTGTATTGACATGAATGAAGTTGTATTCACTTACTTGTTGATGTATGAATTAGATGGTAAGGCTTGTGGTCTTATGATAGGCTTACGAAGTATGTGTGAGGTTATTGGGATTTACATATACATTGCACTAGTAGACTTAAAGTAGGATTATGAGCAAGGTATTCTAATGCATTGATGTGAAGTGAAGTTGGTATATGTAAAAGTTAAAGGTACTTTACTCTAATTGTCCTATGATATTGTCTTAAATATGTCTAAGTTTTACTATACTTCTATGATGATATTTGTTACCTTGTGTAGATTAAATGTAAGTTTCCTTGTGGACTTAAGGTGATGCATTGCACTAATTATCACTAGAGGGTTACTTGGGAGGTTAATGAGTAAAGGGAAGATAATTCACTGTAATGTGACTTAATAATTTAATAAATTCTATAAGTGATCTTATATGTTGTTTCGCCTTTAATATGTCTATATGAAGTATGTTAATGATATAAATGTTGTTATTTAAAGGTTAAAAACGATTAACTCAAAAAGACATGAAGTATGATTTCAAGAAAATGTCCATTTTTAAATGCATGTTTTGCATGGTTGTCATACTTAGTGCATTCTTCTACTAATACATTCTTCTATACTTTTTACACGAAGTGTAGGTTATGAATGCTTGAAGGATCTCTTGAATGTTAAGGATCTTGATATGTGATTCCCAAGCTCAAGGAAAGGAATCCTTAAGTCCAAGGATCTCTTATGGTTTACCGTAATGTTTATTAAAGATTGTATAGTTATGTCTTATGTTTTAAGGGTCGTGTCCTTAATGTATTCTAATGTTGTTGAGTTTAAGATGACAAAGGGACTTAGGGTCTAACTATGTATTATGACTTATATATGATATATAAATGAAGTTAAGTTTCTAGCATATGATGAGCTATAAAAAGTTATAAATTTTGCGCTAAATTTACTATGTCAATGCAATTAATGATATCTATGGGCTTCTATAAGACCTCCGAGAGGTAAAGTACGCCATCTTACTTCTAGGGGGTGCTCCCAGGTTGTGACAAAGACCACCAAAGAAATCTGCAATCCAAGCTCGATCTTGAGTTTTGTCTCCAATGGAGTTCTAGAGAATTCTTTAGGGAATTTGGGTTTTGATTTTGAAAACTGAATTCGTCTAAACGTTTAAGAATTATAAAACTATATATAATACCCAAAATAACTTTAGTAATCCACACTTTTTAATTATTTGGACGTTGGATGAATTTACAACTTCACCCCTACATATAATAGTGAGTTACTTAGGTTTGCAGACTCAATCGACGCATGCCCATCGACGACTTGTTGGTGCATCAAATGGCCGTCCTGGCTGTCAGTCGTTAGGTTCAGGGATCTGCATTTTGGGAGCTTAAGCCCCATAGTATAAGTCTTGACCTAGACACCATCAACGGGGCGTCGACCAGCCTACTGGCCGTCGATTGCCTCAGTCGCTTAGGGTTGGTCTAGACAGACTTTGGCTCAAATGAAGAGTCCTTCATTAAAGACCTTGGTTTGTCCTTGGGGACTTCTTCCCGGACGTTTCAAACCCGAATATGTTATTATACCAGTTTAAGACCTATTACATCAGTTTAATTCAAAACGAATACATAAAACTCGACGAAACATGCTAAGACACACAAGGTCATTTTAAGGCAAAACTTTCGAACATCATGGACGTTCTTGGACGTTTGACCTCTAACCTTCATGAAAATTTAACTACTGACTCCTAACCTCAATGTAACTCATTTTAGGACTTCGAAGTATCGAGACACAAGTTATAGGATCTAGTTTAACCTAAGTCATTTTAGAGGTATTACACAATACTACCCCCAAATGATCAATATGTTCATCTTCACTCTTGGAATACACCAAAATATCATCAATGAAGACAATCACAAAAGAGTCAAAGTAATCTCGGAACATCCTATTTATTAGGTACACGAAATCCGTTGGAGCATTTAAGACATGACTAGCAACTCATAATGACCATACCTAGTTTGGAAAGCCGTTTTAGGTATGACCTCCCCTCTCACGCAATGTTTCTGATAATCCGACCTCAAGTCAATCTTTGTAAAGTACCTTGCCCCTTGTAATAGATCAAACATATTGCCAATCCTAGGGAGAGGATACTTGTTTTTTATGGTCACCTTATTTAGTTGACGAGAGTCGATGCACATCCTAAATGAACCATCCTTCTTTTCCTCAAATAACACCGGAACACCCAAATGAGAAATATTAGGTCTTATGAAACCCTTGTTAAGTAAATATTTGAGTTGAATCTTAAGTTCATGAAGCTCGGATGGATCCATCAAATAAGGAGGGATTGAAATAGGTTTTTTATCTGGTAACAAGTCTATGCTGAAGTGTATTTCCTGTTCGGGAGGGAACTCTGGGCAGGTCACTGGGAAATACTTCTGGAAAATCCCTAACTATGCACACTGACTCTATTGGAGAAATTTCGAATTAAAGGTCCTTGACCCTTACAACATGATAAATACACCATTTAGAGATCATTTTGTAAGCTTTTAGTCATGAAACAATTCGACCTCTAGGATATGAGTTACCCCCCTTCCATTTTAAGACAAGTTCGTTTGGGAATTGGAACTTAACTACCCTTGTTCTAAAATATATAGAAGCAAAACAAGTATTCAACCGATACATCCCCAATATAACATCAAAATCAACAATATGAAGTTCTATTAAGTAATCTAAAGTAACTCTATTCGGCAATGATATAGGACAAATCCTAAAGACTCTTCTAGCCACAATGGAGTCACCCACCGGGGTAGAAATCAAAAAAGGTTTCTTAGAACATCGGGTAACACATTGAACTTTCTAGATACTAGAGGGGTTGCAAATGATAAAAGTAGCACCATAATCTAGTAAAGCATAGACACTAATAGAGAACAATTGTAACGTATCAATAAGGACATCAGGAGACTCATCTTGATTACCCCTAGATCGGAAAGCATAGAAGTGGCTTTTCTTAGGAGCATCGGGATTGGGAGCACTTGCTTGTGCTGGAGAATTTTTTCTCCCTTGAGCCTTTATCATAGGACAATCCTTGTTTATTTGACCACTATTTCTAAAGCCATAGAAATTTCCCGTACCAATTAGACACTTGCCTTCATGTTTTCTACCACGTTTTGCACAATAGACTTCTCAACATAAGGACCACTACGTTTCTCCTCTTTAGGATTCGGTGTAGACCCTTTGTTGATACTTGGAATGGTAGAAGGGCTTTAATAGAGGAACCTATTCTAGATCATTGGCTTATCTTGCACCTCAAATCTAGCCTTAGAAAAATTTGCTTCTTCGTCCCTTGTACTCTTCAATTCTTTACCAACTTGTTTAAGCATTAGCTCCTCCATTTTTTCGGCATGAACCATGAAACAAGAGATTTCCATGCTAGAATTAAACATATCCGACATACATTTATTAATTACAAGATCGGATACCCCCATAAGAGATTTTTTCATCATAGCCCTAGAATCTGCCACAATAGTAGGAGCATACTTTGATAGTTGGGAGAACATCAGAGTATACTCCTTCGCACTCATACCCCCTTGGCGTTGGTTGATGAATTCTTGTATTTTTGTATCCCTTAGTTTCAAGGGAAAGAACCTATCAGGGAAGGTCGTCTTGAAAGATCCACAAGTAATCCAACCTTCTCTAACTGGCCTCTCATCCTTCAATTACTCAGACAAAACATAAGCCATATCTTTGAGTTTGTAGGTGGCTAGTTTTGTATTTTAATGAAAAGACACCGACATGGCATCTAGAACCTTTAAAACTTCATCAATGAACCCTTGCGGGTCCTCCTCAACCTTGGAACCAAAGAAATGAAGGGTATTCATCCTTGTGAAATCCCTTATCCTGGATTCGGTTGTGCTAGAATTGGGGTTTATTTGGACCGTAGCATCGCTAAAAACGTGAGTAGCCAACACTTGAGTAAATCTATTAATGGTTTCCCTTATATTAATCTTACATAGGATTCTGGTTTAGTAAACATTACCAAAATGTAAGTATTTAGTCTAATATCTTCTCACATTAAACCATCTATAATGAAGTACCACATTCTGGCCTATACCTTATACAAATTCTTATTGCCATACATGGCTTACAACAATGTATTCAAAAATAAGAAAGAAATAAATGTCTTTAGACAATAACAACACTACTAAGATAGAGCAAATGGCACCGACCTCGAACAGGAGGACTCACCAACAACTTGGGAGAGAAGTACAAGTCTTTTTGCAAAGAGTCCTAGAAGATCTTCGATGGCCGGAACCTACAATGTTTGGGGGGGAAAGGGAAGAAATATGTGTTAATACAAGACACATGTACTAAATATGGTTCACATGCATAAAATCATCAATGCAGGATAAAAGGCACAATTAAGTAAAAATCATGTATTATGTTCAATAACTGAAGATGCACATATATGTAACATTATAAGTCAACCCAACATGATATTAACAACACATAAACAACCTAAACAATACTTGTGCAATGCCAAGAAAAAAACCCCATAACCCTATCCAAAGCTAAGCATCACATTAAATCAATTATTGCATGCATAGAACATAATCTCATACTTTACCATACCATGTTTCATTCATAAGTTCATACAAAACTTGACATATAGAACATGTAACCAACTTAATCGTACAAGCACCCAACTAGAGCCATCCATTAGGATCCCACATCTGCAATGAGTGAGAGAAGTCCCATACCCTCCCTCATCCTATTTAGTAACCTTTAAAACAATACCTAACAATATTCACATACTTGACTTCTTAATTTACCTTATTACATTAGGGAATGAAGTTCAATATCCGATATGAGACCATGTGAGCTATATGGAATCAGGCGTTCTCCTCCCACACGCAAAGAGAGGATTAACACTTGCCTAAGGTCTAATCATTCGTACATAGCTATCTAGGTGGATCCGCTAAACTATTGTTTTATGTGGGTACATAGTTAAGGGTCAAGGATATTGCTACTAGAAACCTTGACTTGGAGGTTTCCATTACATGATACAATAAAAATCTTGGGTACCCGGGCTTACTAAATGTGAAGAAAACCCTGTGGTAGGCCGGACATACTAAACGTGAGACCTCCCTCTAATTTGTATGCCCTTTCGATGCTAAGCATTAACTTAGACTAGTCGCATATGAATCTTACATAGGATTCTGGTTTAGTAAACATTACCAAAATGTAAGTATTTAGTCTAATATCTTCTCACATTAAACCATCTATAATGAAGTACCACATTCTGGCCTATACCTTATACAAATTCTTATTGCCATACATGGCTTACAACAATGTCTTCAAAAATTAGAAAGAAATAAATGTCTTTAGACGATAACAACACTACTAAGATACAGTAAATGGCACCGACCTCGAACAGGAGGACTCACCAACAACTTGGGAGAGAAGTACAAGTCTTTTTGCAAAGTGTCCTAGAAGATCTTCGATGGCCGGAACCTACAATGTTTGAGGGGGAAAGGGAAGAAATATGTGTTAATACAAGACACATGTACTAAATATGGTTCACATGCATAAAATCATCAATGCAGGATAAAAGGCACAATTAAGTAAAAATCATGTATTATGTTCAATAACTGAACATGCACATATATGTAACATTATAAGTCAACCCAACATGATATTAACAACACATAAACAACCTAAACAATACTTGTGCAATGACAAGAAAAAAACCCCATAACCCTATCCAAAGCTAAGCATCACATTAAATCAATTATTGCATGCATAGAACATAATCTCATACTTTACCATACCATGTTTCATTCATAAGTTCATACAAAACTTGACATATAGAACATGTAACCAACTTAATCGTACAAGCACCCAACTAGAGCCATCCATTAGGATCCCACATCTGCAATGAGTGAGAGAAGTCCCATACCCTCCCTCATCCTATTTAGTAACCTTTAAAACAAGACCTAACAATATTCACATACTTGACTTCTTAATTTACCTTATTACATTAGGGAATGAAGTTCAATATCCGATATGAGACCATGTGAGCTATATGGAATCTGGCGTTCTCCTCCCACACGCAAAGAGAGGATTAACACTTGCCTAAGGTCTAATCATTCGTACATAGCTATCTAGGTGGATCCGCTAAACTATTGTTTTATGTGGGTACATAGTTAAGGGTCAAGGATATTGCTACTAGAAACCTTGACTTGGAGGTTTCCATTACATGATACAATAAAAATCTTGGGTACCCGGGCTTACTAAATGTGAAGAAAACCCTGTGGGAGGCCGGACTTACTAAACGTGAGACCTCCCTCTAATTTGTATGCCCTTTCGATGCTAAGCATTTATCCCTTTAGTAATCAATAAAGTCTTCAAACAAGACCACATTACTCTCTTCTAGATTCTATGTGAACATTTCATCATAATATCTCATAGGTATTCATAAGTGAGAACTACTCTTTCACTTTACAAAATCACAGACAAGTGAGTAAAACTTTAACTCAATATTTTATCATAATCATGAGAAGTTACATTCAATCATATACTAATCCTATATTAACATTCTTGCACACTTCATAGAAAATTCAATAGTCTAAGGTTAAGGATGGGGAATACTTACTATCAAAATCTCAACCACACATAAAAGCATTATTATCTAAGTAAATCATACTTCATAATTGAATTCAAGAAGAATCAATGTTGATACCTTATTTCCCTTTACCAAAAAATGAACAATGCATAAATAAGGTAAATTAAAGAAATAATGCATAGAAATTATCATTCTACATAGTCATATAATGATCATGTTCAACAATTCCCGTAGAATTACAATGTAATGTGACTAGAGGGAACGACAAGAGTTCAAGGAGGAAATAATTAGTAATTATAAACAATTAATCCTAGTTACATAATTAAACAATGATACAAGACCCTAATTCATCAATACTGATTAACTATTTAATTTTGAAAAGATAACCCATGTCTAGATTAAACCCTTGTTTTGGGGATGTTGAAAATCGTCTTTGAAAGGGCCTCTTGAGGAAAGGAATACCAAGAGTGAAAGAAATCATACATTATTGATGATATTGCCACGAGTTTGAGATGAAAACCGTGGTGAATTTTCATTGACTTTGAGTTCTAGTGTTCCTTCAATGGAGGTTTGAGTTTGGGAAGAGAGAAGCTAGAGAGAGGTTAGTATTTACATTGTAAGATGTATAAAAATACTTGTTCCATGAAAAACTCTTCTTCTCAACAAAAATGGTGTCAATAAATTATTTAATATAATCAATATATAATTGTAAAAAGAACGTATTTTTGTCGAAAAAGGGTATGCTAGTGATAGGATGTTAAACTTGAATATTAAAATGAATAATTTTTTTTTACTTTTACATACATACTCTCTTCTACTAATTTCTGCCATGCTTGTTTCTCATATTAATTATCATTATGTTTTAATCATTAGTATTTTAAAATTAATTTCAACGATTAAAAAAATGTTTCATTAGTGTGGGGCTTGATCTCTAAAAGACCTCATTTTAAAGTTGAAAGAAAAATTATTTATTAGAATTAGTTCACACCCTTATTTGTTAACTTGGATGAATTTTAATTTGGTGGAGGAAATAAATACATTATCAATTTCATTGATGATTTTTGTAAGTTAACATATGTTTACTTGATGAAAAACAAACTTATGCTTTTAAAAAATATAAAACTTATATTCGTGAGGTTGAAAATCAATTTAAAAGAAAAATAAAAAAGAATTAGAAGTCACGATAGATGCCGTGAATATGAGTCCAATTTTTTTAATCATTTTATTAGATCTTTGAGAATAACTTATGAAACTATGTTCTCCTCTTTATTTCTCTACATGGAATGATGTAGCAAAAAAGAAAAAAACAAAAGTTTTGTTGAATAGACCAATATACAATGTCATACTTACTGAGCCAAGTATACTTGTAAATTTATGGGTGAAACTATTTTGATGGTGTCATGACCCAAAACGAGCCGCGAGTGGCACCTACACTTATCCTCCTATGTGAGCGAACCAACAAATCTAAACCCCAACATTTACCATTATTTCAGCAATAACGAACAAAATATAATGCGGAAGACCCAAAACTTATTAATATAACCAATAAATAAGCTTCTAAAGTTTATCAATAATCATTCCCAAAATCTGGAAGTCATCACACCAAGAACATCTATCCTCAAACTTCTAAATCTAAGAGTATTTAAGAAGCTAAAATAAGTAAACAGATGGTCCATGTCCGAACTTCAAGGACATTAAGACGTGAATGAGAGAATCCAGTCCGAGCTAGGAACAATAGCTCACCCTGAAATCTGATATGCTGGAGACTGGCTAGAGTTGAGGGCGAGTCGAAGTCGATGGCACGCTTGCTGCACTCCACAAATAACAAAGAAGAAAATTACAAGTAAGGGTCAGTACAAGGAACACGTACTGTGTAGGTATCATCGGCCAACTCAAAATAGAAAGCAATTTATACTGAATAATAATATAAAATGAACTACAATACTTCACAGGTGACAACAACAAGTACAAGAACCATTGGCAACAACACCAAGCACACCTATGAGGACTCAAGCCTCCACACCATACTCATTTGGGAAATAGGTTCTTCGAATTTGAGTATATTAACATAATTCAAGATTACTTCTATTTATTATTATCATGTCGGAACGTGACACTCCGATCCCCTAATACTACCGTGTCGGAACGTGATACTCCGATCCATTATTACTAGCGTGTCGGAACGTTACACTCCGATCCATTATTACTACCATGTAGAAACGTGAAACTTCGATCCCCTAATACTACGTGTCGGAACGTGACACTCCGATCCCCTAATACTACGTGTCGGAACGTGACACTCAGATCCCCTAATACTATGTGTCGGAACGTGACACTCCGATCTATTTATCTCATTGTTTTATTTCATCAGGTCTTCTTTATGACAAGGCGTTATCTTGATAGAGAGGATTTAAGATTTAAGATTTAACAGTCTCATCATTCTAATCCACCACAATTACACAATCACAACATACAACCACACAATCAAGCATATAGAAGACTTTACAATACCACCCAATACATATCAATCGCAATTTAGTGTTTATCTATAACATAGAAACAAATCATAACCTACCTCCGCAAAAGAATCGTGATCAAGCAAGCTACTTCCCAATGCCTTTGCTTTCGTCTTCGTTCTCTCTCTCTCGCTCGTTCTCCCCGCTTCCTGTTCTTTTTATTTTTCTTCTGCAGATTCTTTTCTTTTACCCTAATTATCATATAATTCATTATGATAAAAGTAACCCATTATTTATTTTTAAGTTATCTCCTTTAACCCCCAAGTAAATAAATTATTAAACTTACCCCACTAATTTCATAAAGTTTGTCATGAATAGTCCAAAACACCCCTTTAAAACTTGTTGCGGAAGTCTGACCAAGTCGGGGTTACGCATCTTGTGATGGTCCGTCGTATCTATGACGGTCCGTCCTGCAGGTCTGTCACAAAGTTCAGAGAGTCAAATTCAGTAAAGAGGTTTGTGACGGTCCGTCGTATCTACGACGGTCCGTGCTACAATTCCGTCGCGAAGTTCAGAGAGTTGATCCCAGTACCCAGATTTCCGAGTTGAAGTGTTTTGGAACGGAGACGCTCGACGGACCGTTGTGCCTATGAAGGTTCGTCCTACTTGTCGTCGAGGGTAATGAGGAGAGCAGCAGAAGAAATTACACTAGTATGGGACGACGGAGTCCATCACGGTCCATCGCGACCATGACAGTCTGTCGCGTGATCCGTCGACCCAGTTAGTTTTTATCAAAATAATTCTACTGCTCGAGCCGACTAAACAGGTTGTTACAATAGATACCAATTTACCCATCGTTTGTCCTCGAACGATCACAAGAAGAAAAACAAGGGCGAGAAAGAGTACCTGAATCTGTAAAAAGATGTGGATATCTTTCTTGCATATCAGCCTCTTCTCCCAAGTTGACTCTTCAACTGGCCGATTCTTCCACTTAACCTTGATGGAAGAAATCTCCTTTGATCTCAACTTGCGGACTTCTCTATCTAAAATAGCAACAGGCTTCTCCTCATAAGACAAATTCACATCAAGAAGAACTGAATCCCAACGAATAATGTAGTTTCCATCCCCATGGTATTTTTTCAGCATGGACACATGGAATACCAGGTGCACTCCTGAGAGTCCTGGAGGCAATGTGAATTCATAAGACACCTCCCCCACGCGCTTCAGAACTTCAAATGGACCAATATACCTTGGACTAAGCTTACCTCGCTTACCAAACCGCATCACCCCTTTCATGGGTGAGACCTTCACCAAGACTTGTTCACCCTCCAGAAAATCCAAGTCCCTAACCTTTCGATCTGCATATTCTTTCTGCCTGTTCTGAGCTGCTAGAAGCTTCTCCTGAATGAATTTTACTTTATCTAACGATTCCCTCTAAACATCGGTACCCCATGGTCTCACCTCAAATGCGTCAAACAAACCAATGGGAGACCTACATCTCCTCCCATACAGTGCCTCAAATGGGGCCATATCAATACTTGAGAGATAGCTATTATTGTATGAAAATCTGCTAAGGGTAAGAAATTATCCCAATGACCACCAAATTCTATCACACATGCACGAAACATATCCTCAAAAACCTGAATCATTCTCTCAGACTGACCATCGGTCTGAGGGTGAAATGCAGTACTAAGATCCAACCTAGTACCTAATTCAGCATGCAATGTTCTCCAAAACTTAGAAGTAAATTGCATACCTCTGTCTGATATGATGGAAAGTGGAACTCCATGCAATCGAACAATTTCTGAGATATAGAGTTTGGATAACTTCTCTGCATTGTAAGTCACCTTATCCGGAATGAAGTGAGCAGACTTACTTAATCTGTCAACAATTACCCAAATAGAATCAAACTTACCCAATGTCTTTGGAAGACCAACCACAAAATTCATTGCAACTCTTTCCCGTTTCCATTCAGGAATTGACATTTTCTGAAGTGTTCCTCCGGGACTCTGGTGTTCATACTTTACCTGCTGACAATTCGGGCATTGGGCAACAAAATCAGCAATGTCACGCTTCATCCTACTCCACCAAAAATGTTGCTTTAGGTCACGATACATCTTGGTAGCACCAGGATGTATAGAATACCTTGAACTATGAGCCTCTGTAAGAATAGTGTGAATCAAATCATCAACACGGGGCACACATACCCTCCCCTTAATTCTCAAAACGCCTTCCTCATCAATTATTGCCTCTTTAGCCTCTCCTAGTAATACCATCTCCCGACTTCGACTCAGCTTCTCATCAGCAAACTGCCTTCCCTTAATCTTGTCAAGGAAAGAAGATCTTGCCTCCACAAAGGCTAAGAATCCTCCTTTCTCTAGTACTTCCAGTCTCATGAGGTCATTAGCCAAAGTATGATCCTCCCTAGCCAATGGGTGTCTAGAAACCTGTAGGTGGGCTAGACTCCTCATGCTCCCTGTTTTTCTACTTAAAGCATCTGCCACAACATTAGCTTTTCCTGGGTGATACAATATAGTAATATCATAGTCCTTCAGTAGTTCCATCCACCTCCTTTGCCTCAAATTCAAATCTTTCTAAGTAAAGACATACTGTAAACTACGATGATCTGTATAGACTTAACACTTGACCCCGTATAGATAATGCCTCCATTGCTTTACTCCAAACACAATTGCAGCCAACTCCAAATCATGGGTCAGATAGTTACGTTCATGCACCTTTAATTGCCTCGAAGCATAAGCAATTACATTCCTACATTAGCACTGCACCCAAAACCAGAATAAGACGCGTCATAATAAACAATGAAATTCTTACCTTCCACTAGCAAGGTAAGAATTGGTGCAGTAGTCAACAAGGTATTTAGGTTCTGGAAGCTTTCTTCACATTCGTTCGACCATACAAATGGAACATTCTGCTTAGTCAAATTTGTCAATTGTTAAGAAACTAAAGAAAATCCCTTGACAAATCG
The DNA here is from genome assembly GCA_027705065.1 of Solanum peruvianum. Taxonomy (NCBI): domain Eukaryota; kingdom Viridiplantae; phylum Streptophyta; class Magnoliopsida; order Solanales; family Solanaceae; genus Solanum; species Solanum peruvianum. The sequence goes on from JAKWJD010001761.1 coordinate 22,680,405, forward strand.
ACGGTAGTAGCTAGCTAAACCAACAAAGCTCCTTATCTCTGTAACATTAGTAGGTCTTACCCAACTCTTCACAGCTTCAATCTTAGAAGGATCCACCAGCACTCCATTCTTAGAAACTACGTGCCCCAAGAAGGACACTGAATCTAGCCAAAACTCACACTTGGAGAATTTGGCATAAAGCCTTTTCTCCCTCAACACTTCCAATACAATTCTCAAATGCTCCTCATGTTCTTTCCTTCTCTTTGAGTATATCAGTATATCATCAATGAATACAATGACAAAGAGATCCAGATACGGCTAAAAAATCTCGTTCATCAGGCTCATGAAAGCAGCAGGGCCATTCGTAAGCCCAAAAGACATTACTAAGAATTCATAATGCCCATACCTGGTTCGAAAAGCAGTCTTTTGCACATCTGTTGCCCGTATTTTCAATTGATGATAACCAGATCTCAAATCAATTTTTTAGAAGGTACAAGCACCTTGTAACTGATTGAACAAATCATCAATGCGAGGAAGAGGATACTTGTTCTTAATAGTTTCCTTATTCAGTTGCCTGTAGTCTATGCACATCCGAAAACTTCCATCCTTCTTCTTCACAAATAAAATGGGAGCACCCCAAAGGGATGCACTTGGCCTAATAAAACCTTTACCTATAAACTCCTGAAGTTGGGCCTTTAACTCCCTTAACTCAGCTGGAGCCATTCTATAAGAGGGTATGGAAATGGGGCGACACCCGGCTCCAGATCAATACAAAAATCAATATCCCTATTCGGTGGCACACCAGAAAGGTCTGCGGGAAACACATCCAGAAACTCACGGACTATCGAGACAGACTTAATCGAAGGTACTTGGGAAGTATCATCCCTGAGATGCGCCAAGAAAGCTAAAAAACCCTTACTAACCATTCTCTTAGCATGAAGAAAGGAGATGATATGAACAGGAGTAGAAGTATAGTCACCCTCCCACACTAGCGGATCTGTCCCAGGCTTGGCCAATGTCACAATTTTAGCATTACAATCTAAGATTTCAAAATTTGGAGAAAGCCAAGTCATACCCAGCATTACATCGAAAAGCATCATCTCTAGAATAATCAAATCTACATAAGTATTGCTCCCCACAAAAGTCACAAGACAAGACCTATACACCTTCTCAACTATCACAAACGCACCCACAGGAGTAGAGACACGAATAGACATGTCAAGCAAATCACAATGTAAATCAAGACCAGTAGCAAATGAGGAAGATACATATGAAAATGTGGATCTAGGATCAAATAATACAGAAGCCATGCAATCACAGACCAAAAGATTACCTGTGATAACAGCATCAGATGTCTCTGCTTCAGACCTCTCGGGGAAAGCATAAAAATGGGCCCTATCACCTGTCTGCCCGTTGGCCCTACCATGTTGCGTTGCAGTAGCTCCAGCTCGCTCGCTACCCCGGCTGATTCGGTGACAACCATTACCTTGGCTACCACGTCCTCCAAAATGGCGGCCTCTCCCATGACCACCTCTACCTCTGACTATTGGGGGTATGTAACTCTGTTTTGGACAATATCTCCTAATATGTCCAGTTTCTCCACATCCATAACAATCTCTGGAGTCAAGCATAGGTCTCTGTGAGAACGACGAAGTCTGGGGATAACCTCCAAACTCAGAGAAATGCTGATTGGTCTGCGATGAACCCCCAGCTACAGCCTGCAGTTAAGACTGAATAGGTCGGGCTGGGTAACCTCCTGAACTCTGCCCTCTGGAGTAAGACCCACTAAACTCACCTCCCTTACGAAACTTCTTAGATGTCGACGCCAGGGTGAAGTCGTCTGGCTTCACCCCCTCCACCTCTATCACAAAATCAACCACTTCCTGAAAGGATTTTCCTGAAGCAGCTACCTGTAAGGCTGGGATCTGCAAATCTGACCTCAATCCCTTCACAAAACGGCGAATCCTCTCTTGTGGACTGAAGCAAAGCTGGGTGGCATACCTAGATAGTGCACGAAACTTAGCCTCATAAGCAGTAACAGACATCCTGCCTTTCTCTATGCTTAGGAACTCATCTCTACTTTTGTCCCTCAAAGTCCGGGGTATATACTTCTCCATGAATAAGCTAGAGAATTATGCCCAAGTCATAGGTGGTGCCTGTGCTGGTTGACACTCAACATACGACCGCCACCACATTTTGGCATTCCCCTGAAACTGATAGGTCACAAACTCAACACCGAATCATTCTACTGTGTCCATCTTATGTAGCAGCTCATGACAATCAACCAGAAAATCATAGGCATCCTCAAATTCAGCACCCTTGAAGACTGGAGGTTTCAACTTCAAGAATTTAGTAAACAGTTCATGCTTATCACTCATCATTATAGACCCTGTAGTCAATCGAGGAAACGTGCCTACTTCCAATGAGGCATCCATGCGGGGAGCCACAGTAGATGCATGTTGTACTCTCGGAACTTCAGGTGCTGGTGCAGAAAACACTGGAGGTGTCTGGCCCTGATCAGATAACCCTCTAAGATAAGTAAGAACCTGGTTAATCATTTCTGGGGCAGGCTGGGGTGGTAATTCCTCATCTTGAACCTGCTCGTGTTCCTCTTCTTCACCCTCTCTCACTACCTCATCAGTCGGTGGAGGAGTCATCGCCCTATTACTAGCTGGACCGGGTGTTTGTCCTCTACCCCTTGAGGACATCCTCCTGCGACCTCTACCACGACCTCTTGCCACTGCTCCTCCTCGAGCTACAGTCACAGTGGTTGGCTCAGACGCACCCTATCTTGCCGGTGTTGGTGTTGGCACAGTTGTTGCTCTAGTTCTAACCATCTACGAAATAGAGTGAGGATGTCAGATACCAATTTGTATCACCTAGATACCAATTGGATCCATGTAATAGCACGAAAGAAAGAAAGAATAGAATTTTCCTAAAGCCCTATAGCCTCTCAAAGAAAAGTAAGGGCGTCCCCCTACCGTTGCTCAAGACTCTACTAGACTCGTTCTTGTGTGATGAGACCAACAAACCTAACGCTCTGATACCATGTTTGTCATGACCCAAAACGAGCCGCAAGTGGCACCCACACTTATCCTCCTATGTGAGCGAACCAACAAATCTAAACCCCAACATTTACCATTATTTCAACCATAATGAACAAAATATAATGCGGAAGACCCAAAACTTATTAATATAACCAATGAATAAGCTTCTAAAGTTTATCAATTATCATTCCCAAAATATGGAAGTCATCACACCAAGAACATCTATTCTCAAACTTCTAAATCTAAGAGTATTTAATAAGCTAAAATAAGTAAACAGATGGTCTATGTTCGAACTTCAAGGACATCAAGACGTGAATGAGAGAATCCAGTCCGAGCTAGGAACAATTGCTCACCCTGAAATCTGATATGCTGGAGACTGGCTAGAGTTGAGGGCGAGTCGAAGTCGATGGCACGCTTACTGCACTCCACAAATAACAAAGAAGAAAATTACAAGTAGGGGTCAGTACAAGGAACACGTACTGAGTAGGTATCATCGGCCAACTCAAAATAGAAAGCAATATATACTGAATAATAATATAAAATCAACTACAATACTTAACAGGTGACAACAACAAGTACAAGAACCATTTGCAACAACACCAAGAACACCTATGAGGACTCAAGCCTCCACACCATACTCATTTGGGAAATAGGTTCTTCGAATTTGAGTATATTAACATAATGCAAGATTACTTCTCTATATTATTATCGTGTCGGAACGTGACACTCCGATCCCCTAATACTACCGTGGTGGAACGTGACACTCCGATCCATTATTACTACCGTGTCGGAACGTGACACTCCGATCCATTATTACTAACGTGTCGGAACGTGACACTCCGATCCCCTAATACTACGTGTCAGAACATGACACTCCGATCCCCTAATACTACGTGTCGGAACGTGACACTCCGATCCCTTTATCTCATTATTTATTTCATCAGGTCTTCTTTATGACAAGGCGTCATCTTGATAGAGAGGATTTAAGATTTAAGATTCAACAGTCTCATCATTCTAATCCACCACAATTACACAATCATAACATACAACCACATAATCAAGCATATAGAAGACTTTACAATACCACCCAATACATATCAATCGCTATTTAGAGTTTATCTATCACACAGAAATAAACCATAACCTACCTCCACCGAAGAATCGTGATCAAGCAAGCTACTTCCCAATGCCTTTGCTTTCCTTTTCGTTCTCTCTCTCTCGCTCGTTCTCCCCTCTTCCTGTTCTTTTTATTTTTCTTCGGCAAATTCTTTTTCTTTTACCCTAATTATTATATAATTCATTATGATAAAAGTAACCCATTATTTATTTTAAAGTTATCTCCTTTAACCCCCAAGTAAATAAATTATTAAACTTACCCCACTAATTTCATAAAGTTTGTCATGAATAGTCCAAAACACCCCTTTAAAACTTTTAGCGGAAGTCTGACCAAGTCGGGGTTATGCAGCTTGTGACGGTCTGTCGTATCTATGACGGTCCGTCGTATCTATGACGGTCCGTCCTGCAGATCCGTCACAAAGTTCAAAGAGTCAAATTCAGTAAAGAGGTTAGTGACGGTCCGTCGTATCTACGATGGTCCGCGCTGCAATTCCGTCGCGAAGTTCAGAGAGTTGATCCCAGTATCCAGATTTCCGAGTTGAAGTGTTTTGGAACGAAGACGCTCGACGGACCGTTGTGCCTATGACGGTTCGTCCTACCTATCGTCGAGGGTAATGAGGAGAGCAGCAGAAGAAATTACACAATCATGGGACGATAGAGTCCATCACGGTCCGTCGCGACCATGAGGGTCCGTCGCGTGATTCGTCGACCCAGTTAGTTTTTGTCAAAATAATTCTACTGCTCGAACCGACTAAACAGGTTGTTACAGATGGCTTGTTATGTGTTATCGTGTTTCTCGTAAAAAGTCTAAAAATTGTGAGAAGTGGAAAGTTCACAAGCCAAGTTCTAGATATTTAAGAGTTTGAAATTATCTAGCCTTTGTTAGGCTAATGGATCGTAAAATTACATAATTGTGTAAAACAGTTACTACTTGTGTTTTTCTTGAATATGCTTCTAGTTGGGTTCTATAGATTTTTGAATAATGAAGATAATATTATAATAGATTCTAATAATATTATTTATCATGAAAATAGATTCCCTTTCATTCTAAAAATTGTGGGGGTCAAAGGATTGATCAAAATAATTTATTACTCCCTTGTTCTTCTACTTGTACTTTAAGACAAAATATTGATGATTTTGAGTTAAGAAGTAAAAAGTGAGCTAGAGTAGAAAATTATTTTGATCCTAATCTTCATGTTTTTATTGTTAAACATGAACCTCCCACTTTACCTATCTTTACATGATTCCAAATTTTTGAAAAGAGGTTGTAATGAGGAAATATGGAATCCCTGATTTCTAATAAAATTATGAAGCTGGTTGATTAATCATGTAGTTGTAAATTAAATGATTGCAGACTGGTGTTACAATTATTTCTAAAACTAAATGGATTAATTGTATAAGGCTAGACTAGTTGATAAATGTTTTAAGAAATAACAAGGGATATAATTTTTTGATACTTGTTCTTTGATAACTAGAATTACATCCATTAAACTTTTAATTGTTATGACTACAATTTTTTCTTTGCATATTCATTAAATGGATGTAAAAACTATTTTTAAAAAAATTGAGACCTAATGAGGAAATTTATGTGGAACAACTAAGAATTTTTTGAAGACAGACCAAGAAAGCAAAGTGTTTTACCTTACTAAATACATATATGACTTAAAATAGACAACAAAGTAGTGACATGAAAAGTTTTATTCCTACATGATTGAAAATAGTCTTGAAACATACTAGTGTGATAAGTACATATATCATATATAAGCCTTGAAATTCTTAGAAGATAAGAAAATTCTTAGAAGATATTTGATATGAAAGATCTTAGTGAAACAAATTATATTCTTGAAATTATAATTTCAAGAACATGTGATGGAATTTTCTTTTACCAATCACGTTATGTTGAGAACATTTATAAAAATATATATAACATTCTGGATTCGAAGAATGTTGTAACTTCTTTTTATTCAAATGTTCATTTATTTCCCTTTTAAAGAGATAATTACGTGATAGATTAAAAGGAATATACTAACTTAATTGGATGTTTGAGATATGTGATTTATTGCACTAGGCATGATATTATATATATATATCAATCTATCCCCACTTAATGGTGTAGTTAGATTGTCAATTGTGATAGGTGGTTAGTGGTCTGGAAATCATAATCATATTATTAATCTTGAGAATCACTAATTTGATAACAATTTAAATTCTACAATGAAAAATATTATGCATAAATATTATTTAAGCTACAACCTTGGAATTTTCCACGTCATAAATATAGATCTAATTGAAACTGAATTATTGCTAGTAAATTTAGTTTATTTTATTATTGCAATTGTTAGTACAAAAGACAAATTAAACTCTCTCGCGACACTTGCATTAAATAGAAGTTACAAGAGAAATAGAATATATGTTAATCATAAATCATTTGGGTTTGATAATCCAACTATTAAGAGTCACTATATTACTTATGTGATCACATACAATTGTTTGTGCATTTGGAAGCAACATTGTATCATATAGGAGACAAGTCAGGAACACTAATGCAGGACCATGAATGATTAGTTGCAATAAATTTAAATGGAATTTATACTTCAATAATATGATATTTGATAAATTACATATTTTGATGTTACTTTATATTTATTACCATTTATGATATCAAAAGGTTTAATAACCATTTGATATAATCAGAGTATATAAACGTTTTTGGGGCGAGTCACAGGGAGGGGCGTACCAAAAACGCTCTGTAGCGTAAATTAAACATGTAGATACACAAGGTGTAAGTACATAAATTTAAGGTGTAAGTCATGATTATAAAAACACAAGTCTTTTGCGTAAAAACATACGTCCGAGCATTTTTAATTTATTTTTAAAATATATTTTGCATTAAATCATATATTTATTATTGGTGTAATGATATTTCTCAAAAAGTAATAATAATAAATTTTTCTACATTATTGATTATTAATAGTTATCTCAAATAAAATTAATAAATCATTTAAATGTTTAAATTTTGTTATTTATTAATAATAAAATTAAATAAACATGAGACAATGCCCTGTAGATCCATGGCACTTACGTCACGTGTCTCGAGGCTTACGCCTCGTACGGTATAAAACAACACGCATCAAACCCCCGCCCTTTTAAATACTAGAGTGTGTGTGTGTATATATACACACACACACTCGGGTGGTATGTACAAAGAAAGAGTCACTTCTTTGAAAACAATACAATGTTACTCCTTGATATTATATAAAAGTTAGACAATTATATTATTAAATTTATGAAAACTAGATGTATTACAACTGAGATGTGGATGTGAAATTGTGCCTATATGTTAGTAACTAATGGTAATTAATTCTGACTATAACGATATTAACTATTTAAGTAGTATATGTTTGCTTATTCACGTAATTTTCTCAATTAAATAAATACCTTTCGTGGAGACCAATATATATATTTTAGTCCAACTATTACAACCCTAAGTCCAACTCCATCGAAATTCATTACATTAGTATTTATTCACCCTACCTACCATAAGATAATTACATTATCTCTTAATTAAATCACTTTGTTAGTGTAATAATAACTAGTTCTTAACTGTTTGATTGAATCTACAGTAAATTTCATCTAGATTGTTCATGTATTATGTGTGTGTTTATATAGATACCTATATCCTAAAAGGTTTATTACATTCAAAGTGAAAGAAACTAAAATTCTGAACTACATCGACAAAAACTAAATCGACAGTTATTTTTTTCATTTGATTTGATTTCATATTAGGAATTTAAAAGTCAAATAAATTGATTTGATTTTTACCAATAACCAATCCAAAATAAACCCATGAATACCGTTAATTACTACTACAATAAATTCTTATACTAAGATGAAATATATTACACTTTATGGATGAAAATAACGAAGATATACTATGAAAATATGATCCCATATACCAGTTACATAACCAATCTTTTATTTTACTTTTCTTTTATTTTCCTCGATATGTATTTAATTAATTCATACATACTAATGATAATATACTAATCATATTTTGACCAAATCAAAAATAGTATTACATAGATCGCTTCTAATTGCCTAACAAGTAATATGATTGTATACATTAGGTTTTGAAAAGGGGGTGGGGTTGTGCTGCAAGACATTTTATACAGTATAGGGCGACGCATAAGCCTCGAGACACGGGATGTATTTCCATGGATTTACACAGCGTAGTCTCTTGTATATTCAATTCTATAATTTAATAGCTAATAAAATAAGAAAAATAAAACATTTTGATGATTTATGATTTTTATTTGAGATAAGTATTAATAATCAATAATGAAGAAAAATGTACTTTAATTATTATTTGAGAAATATCATTACACCAATAATAAAAATATGATTCAAAGCAAAAAATAATTAAAAAATATATCAAAAAATGCATGTCTCTACGTTTTTACGCCTAGGACTTGCGTTCTTATGTTAAGGCCTTACGCCTCATATTTTAGGACTTACACCTTATGGTTCTACATTTTTAATTTATGCCCCAGAGCATTTTTAGTACCCCATCCCCCCCCCCCCCGCCCCGATACTCTCCCCGAAAATATTTTTAAAAATATTGGTATACATATTTCTACCTTCATCATATCATCAATACATAGAATTTAAAATTTATAATGATTTAACACAATGAGTATAAAAAATACTAACACTGGAGCATATATTTCTTCTCATGCTAACAAACGTACACATTATTCCTAAAACTATCAAGCATTGACATCATGGTAATGAATGGATTTTGTGTCTAACTTAATTTTAAAAGTTATCTCATAAGAAGTAGAAATTCGAAGGCCATATAAGGAAACCACTTATCCCGATTCCATCCAATGTGAAACTCTTCAACAATACATGTTAAAAATATATGTGTTGATAAATTCGGGATTTGGTCTTGAAAAATATATGTACTAATACAATTAGTGATAAGGTTTAGAACATTATAACTTTTTATAAATTAGAATTTACGTACTGTGACGACTTAAACACAAAAAACACTAAAAGTTTTAAAATGAACTTCAAAAATTGTGCCTACTACTAATAATAGAGTTTAGGTCTTGAAAAAATGTAACTTGCAAAAAATTATTGTTTAGATCTTTTGTAACTACAACACCTAAAACATCAATACTATGAATTTGAAGAAAATATACATACTAATAAAATTAGGGTTCAAGACTATAAAAGAATAACTTCTAACATATTAGGGTTTATGTATTGTAACTTCCACGCATAAAACACCAAAAAATTTAAATTGAAAAAACATATCTATGCTAAATGAATTAGGATTTATGTCATAGTGAAATGTAAATTCTAAAAAATTAAGGTTAATGTATTGGATTGAAAACATTTCGAATATTCGACGGACAATAAATGTTTGTGTCGCAAAATTTTCTCTTACCATATCTTCCTCTGTATATATTCAGAGGTAAAAGTAATCCCTAGGGTTTACTTTTGGCTGCTGAAAATCCACAACAGCCTCCAATGACCTACATCTACATAAATCAGGTAAATCAATTTTCCTCTTCCTAATCTATTCCTTTTCTATCTTTTAGGGTTCAAATTTTTGTTCATAGTTCAAATTGAGTTTTTTGTGGATAATTTGACGTTGTATTTCTATTTGATGGTTTAACTGTACAAGGTATGGGTAAGGTTTGGGTATGTTGTTGTTTTGAGATGAGTTTAATTCGGGCAAGTTGACATTTTACTGAAACAATTCTAGTTCTTAAGGTTTCTCTAAGACAAGGGTATATCAAAACAATCTCTCGTGGTAAAGGACACAAAAGCTTATGCACTTTTAATCATATAATCTATACAAAAGTACCTTTGGATAAAAAGAATTTGTGTTTTGTGTTTTATGTTCTCAAAAGGTCTTATTTTATTCGGCACAACACTTTGAGTTTATAAAGGAGCGTCTTTTTTTGTGCTTTTTTAGCCTCCAAAAAGCCTCTCGCCAAATAGGCTACTAGAAACTCTGGAATTCCTATTCCTTCGGAACACACAAAGAGAACCCATAAAAACAAAAAAAGGTGAAATGAAGCTTATTGGGAATGTGTTTCTCACCTGACTTATGTGCCTTCTACAAGGACAAAACCTTTACTCTGCCTATCAAGGTTTAGCATATAGGAATAAATAAACAATTTTTTTTGTCCTTACAACTTTATCTTTTTTTTATTTTTCTTGAACAGTATTGACAATAGTGCACTTAAACTCCAAAACAAGGGTAAAAATATGACGAGTGATTTGCCTCGCTGAATGTGCGTACATAAGCGAATGTAGGCCTGGTAAAATTGAAAGGACGGATAATACTGATAAGCATGCATCTAACCTTGTGGAAATAATAATTTTTAATTATTAGTTTAGAATTAAAAACATATAAATGTTTTTTTCTCCATTTGCGCTTTGCTCTTAAAGTTCCAATGGACTTTAAAACCCCAAAAGTTGAGTTCCCATTCTGGAATATGCAATCTGACCTGTAGTCCCTTGCGAATAAAAATAATTTAGAGAGATAAAGTTTCACTTTAAACATCTAGAAAATTTATTCTTGGTGTGCGATGATCCGAAAAATTAATCTAATGTATTGCATCTAACCTCTTAGTTCTATGAGCTTACTGGTTTTACTTTATTTTTTGTCTATGTAGATTTTCATTTTACTGTACTGTGAATCTATGGTATGGTGAACAAGAGGGTCTTCTTCATAGCTTAAATGCTAACATTTGAACTAACTATGTCTAATAAAATTAAGACATTCTTAATAAATAAGTGTTCTCAAAGGCGATCATGTTATTTGTTGTTTGTTAACTTGTACTCAGTTGAACTATAGATAAGTGTCCACAAAGGTTGCGCCCATTACTGGAAAGGTGAGGTGACCTCGAAATGGAAACCAAAGGCGATGCTATGTGGACATGTGAGTGGGAGGTGAGGAGACCCAATAAATGTGTCACCTTCTTTAAAAAAATGAAATTGGCTCGATTTAATAATTAAAAGGTAACATTATAGTTTTTTAGAGTTATGGAAAAACCCAACTCTGTTTTCCCCTTTTTCTCTCCAACTCGTAGTAGCTACTCTCTTCTCCTTCTTCGCAACCTCCAACATGTACTTCTTCTCTCTTCCTCTTGAATTCATCTTTCTCCTATGCTTTTTGACCTTCAGCATGTACATTTTTACCAATTGTTTTATTTTTCTCTTCTTCTTTCATGTGCGCACAGTCTTAGTTTTTTTATGCTTTGTTATTTAATTCTACAGATTACTGCAATATTGCTATTGTTTTATAAGAAAAAAATTTATTTCTTCGACATTTATTTCTACCAAACTCAATTTAGTTTTATAGTTATTGTATTGTTAGTTTTGACTTGAAATGCTCGCAAATAGGTTATTGCAATTGAAATTTTTGATATGTACATATGAAACTAAATATCTCGGATATCTATATATTCAAATATTTTGGATATCAATTTATCAAATATTCTGCATATAGCGAGTGCATCTCCACAAGGAGGTGCATACCCTTGTCGTCTTTCGTCATCTAAAGAACTTCTATAATTGCCTATATACCTATTTCTTTTGTTTGGCAGGGGATATGGGGGATGGGGGTAGAGTAATAATGAGTTAATTGTTAATATTTCTATAGGATCACCAAATCTCTGTATCATTTTTGCTGATTAAGTTCTCTTCCATTTTAAATCAAGCATCATGCTTACTCTATTATATTTAGTCCAAACCGTGAATACATAGCAAGTAGGTCATTGGAAAAATTCCTGAATATATGGTTAGTTAAGGAGGCAAAGATTATAAAAACTTATAATGATGATGATATTTTTAAAGTGTGTTGAACAATGTCACGACCCAAAACCGAGCCGCGAGTGGCACCCACAATTATCCTACTATGTGAGCGAATCAACCAATCTAAACCCCAAAATTTCAACATAATAAAACGAATTTAATGCGGAAGACTTAAACTCATTAATAAAAATAGACTAATAACTTCTAAAACTCAAACACTTATTATTATCCCCAAAATCTGGAAGTCATCATCACAAGAACATCTATCCTCAAATTTCTAAATCTAAGAGTATCTAAGAAGCTAAAATAAATGAAAAGCTAGTCCATGCCGGAACTTCAAGGCATCAAGACACGAAGAAGAAGACCCAGTCCAAGCTAGAAGCATTAGCTCACCCTGAAATCCGGTGTAATGAAGACTGGCTAGAGTTGCGGTTGAGTTGAAGACGACGGTCCGTTTGCTGCACTCCACAAATAACAAAGAAAGAAACATACAAGTAGGGGGTTCAGTACAAACACAAGTACTGAGTAGGTATCATAGTCCAACTCAAAATAGAAAACAGTATATATCAGATAACATCATAAAATCAACTACAATACTCAATCTATAGCAACATCAAGTTCTATAATCATTAATAAGTACCACCAAGTTCACACATGAGGACTCAAGCCTCAATATCATACTCATTTGGGAATTAGGTTCATTAGATTGAGTATATTAACATCTTTAAAGATTCATTATCTTTATTTCTCTTGTGTCGGTACGTGACACGCCGCTCCCCTACTACTATGTGTCAGAACGTGACAATCCAATCCCCTAATTCTATGTGTCGGTTCATGACACCCGATCCCCTAATTCTACGTGTCGGTTCGTGACACCCGATCCCCTAATTCTACGTGTCGGTTCGTGACACCCGATCCCCTAATTCTACGTGTCGGAACGTGACACTCAAATCCCCTAATTCTACGTGTCGGTTCGTGACACCCGATCCCCTAATTCTACATGTCGGTTTGTGACACCCGCTCCACTAATCTCATTCTCTTAATTCATAAAGCCTTCACTTATACCAAGGCATCATCAATCTCATTAATTTAGTTCATCAAGCCTTCTCTTATACCAAGGCATCATCATTAACAAAGAGATTAGGGTTTTTCAAGATTTATGATTCAATAGCTTCATCATGCTTATTTTATCACAATTATATAATCACATTTATACAAGCATACAATAAGCATATAGAAGTGTTTAAAATACTACCAATACATATCATTCGCTATTAAGAGTTTAGTACGAATAGCATAAAAACCATAACCTATCTCCACCGAAGAATTGAAATCAAGCAAGCTAATCCTCAAAATCCTCGCTTTCCTCTTCGTTCCTCTCTCTCTCTTGATCGATTCTCCCTCTCTTTGTTTTTTCTATTTTTCTTATTCAAACCCTCTTTCTTTTTCCCTAATTATCATATAATTAAGTATAAAAGATGAGGAATTAACCCACTAATTAACTCAAGGTTATCTCTTTTAACCCCCAAGTAATTAAACTATTAACATTAACCCACTTACTTTATAATTAAAGCAGGAATAGTCCTAAACGCCTCTTAAAGTATTTATAGAAATCCGACCCAGCCTGGGATTACGCAGCCTGTGACGGCCCGTCATGCCTGCGACGGTCCGTCCTGCTCCTTCCGTCACAGAGTTCAGAGACTCAATTCCATTAAAGGGTCTGTGACGGTCCGTCGTGCTCACGACGGTCCGTCTTGCCATGTCGTCACGAAGTTCAGAGACTTTATTTCTGTGGAAGATGTGTGACGGTCCGTCGTGCCCACAACGGTCCGTCCTGCCATTCCGTTACAATGTTTAGAGAGTCGATTTCAGTACCAAATTTCAGAATTCTAAGTGTGTTGGAACGAGACCCCCTCGACGGTCCGTCGTGGGGTCCATCGTCTCAGCCAGTTTTTCCAGAAATAAAATATGCTGCTCAAAACGACTAAACAGGTCGTTACAATAGATACCAATTTACCCATCGTTCGTCCTCGAACGATCACAAGAAGGAAAAACAAGGGCGAAAAGGAGTACCTGAATCTGTGAACAGATGTGGGTAACTTTCTTGCATATCAGCCTCCTTCTCCCAAGTGGCTTCTTCAACTGGTCGATTCTTCCATTGAACCTTGAGGGATGCAATCTCCCTTGACCTCAACTTGCGGACTTCTCAATCTAAAATAGCAACAGGTTCCTCCTCATAAGACAAATTCTCATCAAGCAGAACCGAATCCCAACGAATCATGTAGTTTCCATCCCCATTGTATCTTTTCAACATAGACACGTAAAATACCGGATGCACTCCTGACAGCCCTGGAGGCAAGGCTAATTCATAAGCCACCTCCCCTACTCGCTTAAGTACTTCAAAGGGACAAATATACCTTGGGCTAAGCTTACCTCACTTACCAAACCGCATCACCCCTTTCATAGGCGAAACCTTCAACAAGACTTGCTCACCCTCCTTGAACTCCAAGTCTCTAACCTTTCGATCCGCATATTCCTTTTGCCTACTTTGAGCCGCTAAAAGCGTTTCTTGAATGCATTTCACCTTATCTAATGATTCCCTCAAAAGGTTAGTACCCCAAGGTCTAACCTCAAATGCATCAAACCACCCAATGGGAGACCTACATCTCCTACCATACAATGCTTCAAATGGGGCCATGTCAATACTTGAGTGATAGCTATTATTGTATGAAAAACTCCGCTAAGGGTAAGAAGCTATCCCAATGTCCACCAAATTCTATCACACATGCACGAAGCATATCCTTCAACACTTGAATCGTTCGCTCAGACTGACCATCGGTCTGAGGGTGAAATGCGGTACTTAGATCCAACCTAGTACCCAATTCCGCATGCAATGTTTTCCAAAACTTAGAAGTAAACTGAGTACCCCTATCTGATATAATGGAAAGTGGAACTCCATGCAATCGCACAATTTCCGAGATGTAAAGTTTGGCTAACTTCACTGCATTATAAGTCACCTTGACCGGAATGAAGTGAGCAGACTTAGTTAACCTATCAACAATCACCTAAATGGAGTCATACTTACCCATTGTCTTTGGAAGACCAACCACAAAGTCCATTGCAATTCTTTCCCACTTCCATTCCGGTATGGACATTCTCTGAAGTGTTCCTCCGGGCCTCTGGTGTTCATACTTTACTTGTTGACAATTTGGACATTTGGCAACAAAATCCACAATGTCACGCTTCATTCTACTCCACCAAAAGTGTTGCTTTACGTCACGATACATCTTGGTTGCACCAGGATGTATACAATACCTTGAACTATGAACCTCTGTCAGAATAGTGTTGGTTCCTCATCGATTTTTGCTTCCTTAGCCTCTCCTCGCAACAATTTATCTCGGATCCGGATCAATTTCTCATCATTAAACTGCTTTCCCTTAATCTTTTCAAGGAAGGAAGATCTTGACTCCACGCAAGCAAAAAATCCTCCCTTCTCATTTACCTCTAACCTCATAAAGTCATTAGCCAGAATCTGAACTTCTCCAGCCAATGGGCGTCTATAAACTTGCAAATGAGCTAGACTTCCCATGCTTCCGGCCTTTCTACTTAAAGCATCTGCCACGACATTAGCTTTTCCCGGATGATACAAGATTGTGATATCGTAGTCCTTCAGTAGTTCCATCCATCTCCTCTGTCTCAAATTCAAATCTTTCTGAGTAAAGACATATTGTAGGCTACGATGATCCGTATAGACTTCACACTTAACCCCATATAGATAGTGCCTTTATTGCTTTAATGCAAACACTACCGCGGCCAATTCCAAATCATGGGTTGGATAGTTACGTTCATGCACTTTTAATTGCCTTGAAGCATAAGCAATCACATTCTTCTCTTGCATTAGCACCGCACCCAAACCCGAGTAGGATGCATCACAATAAACAATGAAATTCTTGCCTTCCACTGGCAAGGTAAGAATTGGTGCAGTAGTCAACAAGGTATTGAGCTTCTGAAAGCTTTCTTCGCACTCATCCGACCAAACAAATGGGACATTCTGCTTAGTCAAGCTTGTCAATTGGGAAGCAATAGAAGAAAACCCCTTGACAAATCGGCGGTAGTAGCTAGCTAAACCAACAAAACTCCTTACTTCTGACACATTAGTAGGTCTTACCCAATTCTTCACTGTCTCAATCTTAGAAGGATCCACCATCACTCCATCCTTAGAAACCACGTTCCCCAAGAAGGACACTGAATCTAGCCAAAACTCACACTTGGAGAATTTGGCATAAAGCCTTTTCTCCCTTAATACTTCCACACAATTCTCAAATGCTCCTCATGTTCCTTCTTACTCTTAGAGTATATCAGTATATCATCAATAAATAAGATCACAAAGAGATCCAGATATGGCTTAAAAATCCCGTTCATCATGCTCATGAACGCAGCAAGGGCTTTCGTAAGACCAAAAGACATCACTAGAAATTCGTAATGCCCATACCTGGTTCTAAAAGCAGTCTTTGGCACATCCGTTGCCCGTATTTTCAATTGATGATAACCGGATCTCAAGTCAATCTTAGAGAAGACACAAGCACCTTGTAACTGATCGAACAATTCATCAATGTGAGGAAGAGGATACTTGTTCTTAATAGTTACCTTATTCAGTTGTCTATAGTCTATGCACATCCGAAAACTTCCATCCTTCTTCTTCACAAACAAAACCGGAGCACCCCAAGGAGATGCACTTGGTCTAATAAAGCCTTTGCTTAAAAACTCTTGAAGTTGGGCCTTTTACTCTCTTAACTCCGTGGGAGCCATTCTATAAGGGGGTATAGAAATGGGGCGAGTACCCAGTTCTAGATCAATGCAAAAATCAATATCTCTATCCGGTGGCATACCAGGAAGATCTGCAGGGAACACATCCAGAAACTCACGGACTACCGAAACCGACTCAATTGAAGGTACTTGGGTAGCGTCATCCCTGAGGTGTGCCAAGAAAGCTAAACAACCCTTACTAACCATTCTCTTAGCACGAAGAAAGAGATGATACGCACTGGAGTGGAAGTGTAGTCACCCTCCCACACTAACGGGTCTGTCCCAGGCTTGGCTAACGTCACAGTTTTAGCATTACAATCCAAGATTGCAAAATTTGGAGAAAGCCAAGTCATACCCAGAATTACATCAAAGTCAACCATTTCTAGGATAAACAAATCTACATAAGTGTTGCTTCCCACAAAAGTCACCAAACAAGACCTATATACTTTTTCAACTATCACAGACTCACCCACCGGAGTAGAAACACGAATAGGCATGTCAAGTAATTCACAAGGTAAATTAAGACCAGTAGCAAATGAAGAAGATACATAAGAAAATGTGGATCCAGGATCAAACAATACAGAAGCCATGCAATCACAAACCGAAAGATTACCTGTGATGACAGCATCAGATGTCTCCGCTTTGGATCTCCCAAGAAAAGCGTAAACATGGGCCCCATTACTTGTCTGTCCATTGCCCCTACCATGTTGTGTTGTAGTGGCTCCAGTTTGCCCATCACCCCGGCCATTTTGGTGACCACCATTACCTCGACCACCACGTCATCCAGAATAACGACCTCTACCATGACCACCTCTACCTCTAGCTATTGGGGGTCTATAACTCTGTTTTGGACAATTCCTCCTAATATGTCCAGTCTCCCCACATCCATAACATTCTCTGGAGTCAAGCATAGGTCTCTCAGAGAAGTGTTGACCGGTGTGAGGTGGACCCCCAACTACAGTCTGTAGTGAAGACTCAATTGGTCGGACTGAGTAACCTCCTGAACCCTGTCCTCTAGAGTAAGAACCGTTAAACTCACCTCCCTTTCGAAACCTTTTTGATGTCGGTGCCATGGTGAAGTCATCTGGCTTCACTCCTTCCACCTCTATCACGAAGTCTACCACCTCTTGAAAGGATTTTGCCGTAGCCGCTACCTGTAAGGCTGAAATCCGCAATTCTGACCTCAAACCCTTCACAAAACAGCGAATCCGCTCTTGTGGACTGAAACAAAGTTGGGTGGCATACCTGGATAATGCACGAAACTTACCCTCATATGCAGTAAATGACATCCTACCTTGCTCTAGGCTCAAGAACTCATCTCTTTTCCTATCCCTCAATGTCCGGGGGATATACTTCTCCATAAACAAGCTAGAGAATGAGGCCCAAGTCATAGGTGGTGCCTTTGTTGGTTGACACTCAACATGTGACCGCCACCACATTTTGGCGTTCCCTTGAAACTGATAAGTCACAAACTCAAAACCAAACCGTTCTACTATACCCATATTGTGGAGTAGCTCATGACAATCAACCAGAAAATCGTAGGCATCCTCAGATTCAGCACCCTTGAAGACTGGAGGTTTTAATTTCAAGAACTTACTGAAAAGTTCATGCTGATCATTTGTCAATATAGGCCCTGTAGTCAGACGAGGAAATATGCCTATTTCCAATGAGGCATCCATGCGGGGAGCCATAGTAGCTGCATGTTGTACCTCCGGACCCTGAGGTGCTGGTGCGGAAACCACTGGAGGTGTCTGGCCCTGATCAGATAACCCGCTAAGGTAAGCAAGAACCTGATTGATCATCTCTGGGGTAGGTTGGGGTGGAAATCCCTCATTCTGTATTGTTCATTCTCCCCTTCCTCACCCTCTCTTATCGCTTCCTCAGTCGGTGGAGGAGTCACCGCCCTAGTACCAGATGGGCTAGGTGCTTGTCCTCTTCCTCTAGAGGACGTCCTCCCGCGACCTCTTCCACGGCCTCTTGTCACTACTCCTCTTCGAGCTACAGCCCCAGTGGCTGGCTCAGATGCATCTTGCATTGTCGGTGTTGGTGTCGGAGCAGTCGTTGCTCTAGCTCTAACCATCTGCGAAATAGAGTTAAGATGGTCAGATAAAAATTTGTATCGCCTAGATACCAATTGCATCCAAGTAATAGCACGAAAGAAAGAATGAAAGGATGGAATTTTCCTAGAGTCTTATAGCCTCTCAAAGAAAAGTAAGGGTGTCCCCCTACCGTTCCTTAAGACTCTACTAGACTCGTTCTTGTGTGATGAGACCAACAAACCTAATGCTCTGATACCAAGTTTTTTACGACCCAAAAACCGAGCCGCGAGTGGCACCCACACTTATCCTAATATGTGAGCGAACCAACCAATCTAAACTCCAACATTTCAACATAATAAACAGAATTTAATGCGGAAACTTAAACTCATTAATAAAAATAGATTAATAACTTCTAAAACTCAAACACTTATTATTATCCCCAAAATCTGGAAGTCATCATCACAGGAACATCTATCCTCAAATTACTAAATCTAAGAGTATCTAAGAAGTTAAAATAAATGAAAAGCTAGTCCATGCCGGAACTTCAAGGCATCAAGACACGAAGAAGAAGACGCAGTCCAAGCTAGAAGCATTAGCTCACCCTTATATCCGGTGTAATGAAGACTGGCTAGAGTTGCGGTTGAGTTGAAGACGACGGTCCGTTTGCTGCACTCCACAAATAACAAAGAAAGAAACATACAAGTAGGGGGGTCAGTACAAACACAATGACTGAGTAGGTATCATCGGCCAACTCAAAATAGAAAACAGCATATATCAGATAACATCATAAAATCAACTACAATACTTAATCTGTAGCAACATCAAGTATTATAATCATTAATAAGTACCGCCAAGTTCACAGATGAGGACTCAAGCCTCAATATCATACTCATTTGGGAATTAGGTTCATTAGATTGAGTATATTAACATCTTTCAAGATTCATTATCTTTATTTCTCTTGTGTCGGTACGTGATAATCCGCTCCCCTACTACTATGTGTCGGAATGTTACACTCCGATACCCTAATTCTACGTGTCGGTTCGTGACACCCGATCCCCTAATTCTACGTCTCGGTTCGTGACACCCGATCCCCTAATTCTACGTCTCGGTTCGTGACACCCGATCCCCTAATTCTACGTGTCGGAACGTGACACTTCAATCCCCTAATTCTACGTGTCGGGTCGTGACACCCGATCCCCTAATTCTACGTGTCGGTTCGTGACACCTGCTCCACTAATCTCATTTTCTTAATTCATCAAGCCTTCACTTATACCAAGGCATCATCAATCTCATTACTTTAGTTCATCAAGCCTTCTCTTATACCAAGGCATCATCATTAACAAAGAGATTAGGGTTTTTCAAGATTTATGATTCAATAGCTTCATCATGCTTATTTTATCACAATTATATAATCACAATAATACAAGCATACAATTAAGCATATAGAAGAGTTTACAATACTACCAATACATATCATTTGCTATTAAGAGTTTACAACGAATAGCATAAAAACCATAACCTACCTCCACCGAAAAATTGAAATCAAGCAAGCTAATCCTCAAAATCCCTGCTTTCCTCTTTGTTCCTCTCTCTCTCTCTCTCTCTTGATCGATTCTCCCTCTCTTTGTTCTTTCTATTTTTCTTATTCAAACCCTCTTTCTTTTTCCCTAATTAGCATATAATTAAGTATAAAAGATGAGGAATTAACCCACTAATTAACTCAAGGTTATCTCTTTTAACCCCCAAGTAATTAAACTATTAACATTAACCCACTTACTTTATAATTAAAGCAGGTATAGTCCAAAGCGCCCCTTAAAATATTTACAGAAATCCGACCCAGCCTGGGATTACGCAGCCTGTGACGGCCCGTCGTGCCTGCGACGGTCCGTCCTACTGCTTCCATCACAGAGTTCAGAGTCTCAATTTTCAGAATTCTAAGTGTTTTGGAACGAGACCCCCTCAACGGTCCGTCGTGCCCATGACGGTCCGTCGTGGGGTCCGTCGTCTTAGCCAGTTTTTCCTGAAATAAAATTTGCTGCTCAAAACGACTAAACAGGTTGTTACAAACAAGGTCGCAACTTTTTTTGCAAACAACAGGCTTTGTGTGATTGACTTTGTTTGACACTCCAATTGGTTTATTTGGAGTTTTGAACAAACCCTACTCTGTTTTCCCATATTTCTCTCTAGTTTGTAGTACCGAATCTCTTCTTTATCTTCGCGACCTCCCGCAGGTATTTCTTCTGTCTTCCTCTTCAACTCTTCTTTCTCTACTTTGTGACCTTCGGCAGGTACTATTTTAGCAATTGTTTTCTTCTTCTCTTTTTATTTCATGTGTGTTCACCTATGTGCACAATTTTTTTTTTGTGCTCTATTATTTAATTTATACAGATTACTACAATGTGTCTATTGTTTTTTAAGAAAAAATTTCTAGTCGTTCGATATTTATTTCTTCCTAACTCAATTTAAGTTTATAGTTATTCAACTCTTAGTTTTCACTTAAAATGTTTTCTAATATATTATTGTTATTGAAATTTTGGATATATATGTATGAATTTAATGTATTGGATATCTATTAATTAAATATTTGGATATCTATATATTCAAAAAGGCGATCTCATCGCCGCGGAGGAACAGACCATTGTATGCTTTCGCCATCTAAAGCAGTTTTATCAATGTTTATATCCCTATTTCTTTTAATTTTGGTGGTGATATGGGTGGGGGAGTGGAGTAAGAATGAGGTAAATGTTCCTCTTTCTATAGAATCATAAAATCTGTGCATACTTTTTGTTGAGGTTTCTTCTTTTTCATTGATTAGGTTCTCTTCCTTTTGCAATTCAGAAAACATTTTTACTCTGTTTTACTTAGTACAAACGGTGAATACTTCTACAAATGCATGGATTATTTGTTAGCGTAAGAGGCATAAATTAGAAAAATATACAATGACAATAATGATATTTGTAAGTGTGTTGAAACAAGGAAGGCAACAAGTTCGCAACTTCTTTTGCAAACTACATTCTTAGTGTGTTTGATATTTTATTGTACAGGTTGAGGAATAGCGTTTTAAAGTTACTTGGGAACAAAGCGGCATGGATTTCACAATTCAAGAAACTCTACCTTGCAGAAAGGCTATAGTGGATATTCTTCTTTTGATTTGTCACACGGTATTCGATTTACCCACTACAAGCCTAAGTTGACATCAAATCCATAATGATTTAGTCGATAGTATGTTTGGTAAATTGGACGTCTTGTGACAAATCATAAGGATCTTATATACAATCTTCATTTCTTCAAGGCAAAGTTTGTTGAATTGTGAAATTCTTTCCTCTGTATTCCGAAGTCCTTTTAAATTTAGTCCTCAACCTCTACAATCTAATATGTCATGCCCCAAGCGTACACCCTTAACGTGGCCGACACTCAATTACCATTGTTGGCCTTGAGTGGACCATTGGTCTGACTTACTTAATTGAGCGGAAGAGAACAATCAAAAACTTAATTATTAAAGAAGTGAACTAAAGTGAAAAATTAGATAACTCATAATGTTTAAAAGATTTAAACATTCAACTTGGCCAAAATAGCGACCCAAATCTTTAACATTGAATGATAGTGAAAAGACCACTAAACTACTAAGTGTCTATGAAGCCTCTAACATGACATAGAAAGATGTAAGGACAAACCCAACAACATCCTAATGAACTATTTATAAAGGAATAAAATATGTCTTCTTGAATTCAAGGAGGCCCACCAACTGACTGTAGATTGCTTTACTAGATCAACGGTGAACTAGGTGTTGATCCTCGTGACATGCGTCTGTATCATGATATGATGCAGGCCAACTGACATCAGTACATTGAATGTATGCGACTTGGAGTACAAAAACAACTTAAGCTTTAAAAGAGTAATAAGGAATACTTACCTTTGCTTTGATAAACTCATGAATAACATAACTCAAAATAACTGACTCTTTTTTTTATAAAGCAATTCAAAAGCAAGTGCAATATAAAGAAAAGTTGTTTGAAAATGTGTTGTAACCTCTGAATGTGTACAAGGATAAAATTAACTCTTAGAGGTATGTAAAAAGACAAATTAACTAATGTATATGTATAAATACATTTAACTTTTGTGGGATTTTCTCTAACCAACAACCATCATTAAGATCTATAGTGATGATAGAATGATCTACCTCACGCTTGTGCATCCTATACTT
Source organism: Solanum peruvianum (assembly GCA_027705065.1). Classification (NCBI taxonomy): domain Eukaryota; kingdom Viridiplantae; phylum Streptophyta; class Magnoliopsida; order Solanales; family Solanaceae; genus Solanum; species Solanum peruvianum. Next base: position 22,703,429 of record JAKWJD010001761.1, read on the forward strand.
GGCCAAAGGTATAAGGCTTGAACTACATAATTAATCCACTAGTCTATTATGAAAAGGGTTAATCTAAAAGGTATGAAACCTTTCTTCCCATGGTGGCTACATGGTTTATAGGGGCTGTGAGTTGTATCAACCCTCCACTTTATCGGTGTTCAATACTACTCCAAAATATATTAACTCTTATGTTATAAAACATATACTTCATTGATTTGAGATTACTGCTCAAAAACATAGTTCAAAGGCTATCTTTGATATCTCAGTTTACTGCTTGATTCATTTTGAAATATATTCCTCTTTTACTGAAAACTACTCCGAAGGCTCTTTGATAACTTCAGTTAAATTATTTTCAAATGTGAAAACATTTTTATACTTTTTTGGGAATACTTAGTACCCATATACTACTTTGAAGAAAATACATCACTTTGATCTCAACTGAACTCAAACTGATGTCATAAAACGACATTAAAACATTTTCGAAAGACTAATGAAACTTGAAATGAACTTCTTCGTGTTATCTTTACTCATTACTCAACCTTATATTTAAGTATTAAAAAAGTTTAAAAGTATTTGTAAACAACTTCTTGAAAGGACTCTATGAACTTTCTATAATTGGATCTAAAGTTTCATTGAATTTGAAGTTATGGATTCAAGGTTGTAATTCAGGTTTCTGTATGTTTTCTACATTATTAGAAGTCATTTATAGTAGTTAGATTCATAAGGAAGTCTTAAAACACTTTAGAATGCATTAAGAAGACTGAATTACGAAAACTGGGCAAAAGTGCCAATTCGGGCATGACTTGGGCGTACCGAGACAAGTCTCAAGTTTAGAAGCCTCATTCTTCCGCAGTGGAGGCACACTGCCCCAGGCCATTTTGTGCAAATGGGGTGCATTGCTCTTGGCTTTGCCAGGTGACGCTTGACGAATATCTCAACCCATTTTCTGAGCTTAAATCATTCTTTTTCAATTTCTTTTCTCAAACTCACTTAGATTTCAGGTACCCAAATCATATATACAAGGATTTAACCCACTGAATTCAAGAACAACACTTAGATCATCAAATAACTCCTAAACCTCAACTCATGTTCAAGAACAAAAGCAATTCAAGAAAGCATATTAAAGAACATTAAAAATCCAATATCATTGGAATGAATACATGCTGAGTCAAACATATAAACCCAATGTTGATATAAACCCACATTTATTTTAGGAGATCACTCGCAATGAAATCCACAAGTTTATTTGACGATATTTGCTATTTTTGTCCTTTGTTCTGCTTCTCTTGTCTTCTCATTTCTCCATAGCCCTAGCATAAATATTCCTTACTTCTAAAACTGAAAAAACTCAGTCTTGACGCTTATTAAATTACAAAAATCGGATTAATTTAATAGGATAGTGAAAAGACTAAAATACCATTTTAAATCGCGGAATGGCACTTTTATTTAATCGAACAACTCAAATTTTCAAGGGCATAACTCACTCGTCCAAACTCGGCGCCGTTTGAAAGAGAATTCCAAGGGCTTTAAAACCATGTCTGGAACTAATCCTAACTCATCCTAAGCAAGTATTAATGGTCGTTTAAAGTTGACCAGATTTCCTTATACTTATAAAAGACACGTATTTCAAGATTTTAAACTCCTTTCTAGTTCATTGTAGTTGCAATATGTTGCAATATCTCCCCCTTGGGGACAATCACCCTTTAATCAAAGTATTCCTACTAGAATAAGGGTATACATTAAGTTCGATCCCTAAAAAAGCAAATGAAACAATAAGATGCTTACTCATAACTTAAAGTGTACTTAGAAGAACATTAGTAGCAACAATAACACGGGATATTTGTCTTGCTTTTATTTCATTTCTTGTACTAACGAAAATTCAGCCCCATTCTTCATCACTATTCTTCATTCTATGTAATCCATGAGTCAAACACCTAAGCGTGAAAGCCTATGCACATATTTTGCTAGTTCCTTCTTCTCTTTATCATGGGTAATACTAACCATAGAAAACTTGCTTAAGGCAAAAACAACCACATTAACCTTACCTAAGTGGTAAAGTATGCTCATGTCATAATCCTTGAGCAATTCTAACCACCTTCTTTGTCTAAGATTAAGTTCTCTCTGAGTCAATACATATTGTACACTCTTGTGATCAGTGAATACATCAACATGAACACTATACAAATAGTGACTCCATATCTTCAACGCGAACACCATAGTAGGCTACTCAAAGTCATGGGTTGGATAATTCTTCTCAAGAACCTTAAACAGTTTGAAGGCATAAGCTATAACTATGACATTCGACATTAAAACACAACCCAAACCTACTCTAGATGCATCACAATACACCACAAGACCTTGAGTACCTTCCGGTAAGGTCAAAATTGGGGCAGTGTTCAACCTTTTCTTCAATTCATAAAAGATTTTCCACAAGCTTCAGACCATATAAACTTCATTGTCATTAAAGGAGACAAAATAGATGAGAACCCCTCTACAAACCTTCTACAATAGCAAGCTAAACCTAAAAGACTCCTAATATCAGTTGGAGATGTTCGTCTAGGACAATTCGGTACTGCCTTAATTTTTTGGGTATCTTCTCTAATACAATTACTAGAAACTATGTGACCTAGAAGGCCACATACTCAAGTCAAAACTCACACTTAGAGAATATCGCATAACACTCTCTATCCTTAAAAGTCTGGAGGACTATTCTGTGGTGAGTAGCATGATCTTCTTCATTCCATGAATAGATTAGTATCTAATTAATCAAGACGATAACAAATATATCTAGTTAAGGTTTGAATACTCTTTTCATAAGATGAATGAATGTCGTAGGAGCATTGGTCAACCCAAAAGACATGAACAAAAACTCATAATGCACATATCTATTTCTAAAAGTTATATTTTGGAATACCACATTCACTGACTTTAAACAGATGGTAGCCTGATATGAGATCAATTTTTGAGAAGCAGGAAGCACCCTAAAGCTAGTCTAAAAGATCATCAATCCTTGGAAGAGGACATTTATTCCTTAAGGTAACCTTGTTTAATGGGAGAGAATCTACGCTTATCCTAAGGAAACCGTATTTCTTTCTCATATATAAGATCATAGTGCCCTAAGGTGAGACACTTTGTCGAATAAACCCTTATCTAGCAGATCTCTCAAATATTCTTTCAACTCTGTGTGTGCCACCCCATATTGCTTGATATAGATAGAACGAGTTTCTTGAAGAGTATCTATAGTTAAGTCTCTCTCTCTCTCTCTCATTTAGGAGGAACTCCGAGAAGATCATCTCGAAAGTCTCCTTGAAACTCTTTTACTACTGGAACTGATTGAATATGAGGTATCTCAATAGTAGAGTAATTAACTTGGCCTAAGTGATTTAAAAACCCCTTAGAAATAACTTCCTCGGCTTTAGATACGAAATAAAATGAGCCTTAGGCACTGCTGAATTATTTTTCCACTCTTAGACTGGCTCATTTGGAAACTGAAACTTGACTACTCGAGTTCTACAATAAACTGAGACCTAACAAGCATGAATCCAGTCCATACCAAGAATGACATCAAATTCTACCATGCGTATTAAATCATCCATGGTACTCTTGTGATTGACTGAAATGGTACAATCATGATAGAATCTATTTGCTAGAATGGACTCACCAAAAATGTGTAGAAAAACTTAATGGTTCACTATGTTGCTCAGGAATAATATCAAAGTTCATGTAAACATATGGAGTTACAAATGATAAAGTCACTCTTGGGTATACCAATGCATAAAAAATAAATTCATAGACTTAAATCTTAAGAGTGATAACATCTGCCGAATTCTCATGCTCTTGGCGATTGTTGAGAGAATACAAGCGGTTTGTTCCTTTGCTAGTAGAATATATATCCCTCTAGGTGCAACTATTTCGGGTGCAGCAACTAATAAAGATTGGGCTCTAAAACACCCATTACCAGTTTCCTTCTTATTATTTAAACACTCTCTCATGAAAGGCCCTGTCTGACTGCACATGTGACAACCAGTTGAGCCCTCACGACAACCACCAGAGTGGTTTCTACAACTCTTGGTGTAGGTAGGAGGCTTACAATCCCCTTGCGCCACACTGCCTGTGAATATGCAGGTTTAACTCTGGAATTCCTACCATAGTACTCAACCTTGTTCTTATATGCATGTTCACTAGAAGATGATGGGGAAGAACCCTTCCGTTTCAGTTGGAAGGATGACCGGTTTGTATTACTCTTCTGCATCCTGGACTCATTCGTTGTCCTAGCTCTCTTGTTCTTGAACTCCTCTCTGTCTCTTAGCTTTTTTTCCTCTACGTTCTGCACGTAGATTATGAACCTCAAACTGTCTATGCCCCTGATAAGCATTGATATCTTCCCCACTTTTCTTGAAGAATGACCCAATCCAACCACAAATAAATCATCCTACTCCTCATGTACATAACGATATACGGAGTATAACGAGATACTTGGAAGAACATCATCCCATACCCACGTACACTGAGAGAATCATTCTTGAGTGTGAGGAAATCACATACCTTGGCCTATTTAAGTTCTCGGGGAATGAAACTCCCAAAGAAGACCTCCTAAAAACAAGCCCTTCTCGAAAGCGGTGCATCATCATCGCTACCCTCTTTCCATTGATCAAACAAAGTTCTAGAAATATGTTTGAGTTGATAAGTAATTAGTTCATTTCTCTCAATGTCACCAACATACATCACTTCGAACACCTTTTTCATTTCCTTAGGAAGTATTTTGGATCCTCATTAGTGCTCGAACTAGTGAAAATTGGGGGTTTCATCCTTAAGAGAAATAATGAAGTGTCGGCCCCTTCTTTTCGAGCTCATCTTTACTAACCAATCTAATCTTCCACAGCCTTACTTAGCGTCCTAATTTCCTCTCTGAATTCGGCATTAGTGACTTTTCCATGGGTTGCACTTCAAGTGCATTGGGTACCCCTTGTTCCTCAGCGTTCATTCTAACTAGACGAACTCTTGTTGCTTTTCGTGGAGGCATGGTTATCTATGAACACACACAAGAATGATTTAGAGAGAAACTTTTAGGGATAAACTATAACGCACAAAAGGAATATGAAAGAACCGAAGAATTTCCTAAATGTTGTAGACTCCTAATTATAAATGCGGCACACTTCATATACCCATAACTTGAACTCTACAGGCGTGACTTCATAGACTCCCTAGAACATTTGAATTTTGTGCTATGATACAACATTTTTCACGCCTCGAGCCTACACCCTGAATGTCGTCGACTCTCAATGACCATTGAATGGCTAGAGCAGACCCTGTCTTGGCTAACATAAATCAGCGGCGAAAAACAATCAATACCTTAATGGTCAAAGATCTTACTAAACTAAATAACATGATAACTGCAATATTTTAAAGATTTAAACATTCAACTTGTCCAAAATGGCAACCCAAGTCTTTTACATAAGAATGATAGTACAAATCGCACTGAAGTACTAACTCTCTATGATTCCTCTAAAATGACGGAGATAGTTGTTGGGACAAACCCTACTACATCATAATGAACTAACTAGAAATCAATAAACGATTTACTCTGGAATGCAAGAAGGTCCACCAATTGACTCTGCATTGGTCAACTGGATCAATGATTTATTAGATGTCGATCCTTGTTAATTGTGTATGCATCACGATATGAGATTCCTCTTAAGCGGCTGAGATAGATGTTAGGACAAACCCCACAACATCCTAATGAACTAACTCAAAAGCAATAGAAGATGTCCTCCAGAATGCAAGGAGTCTCACCAACTAACTCTGGATTGCTCAACTTGATCAATGATGCACTAGATGTCGATCCTCATTAATTGCGTTTGTATCACAATAAGATGCAAGAAAACTTACATTAGTACATTGAATGTACGAGTATGCGAGTTAGAATGCTAAAAAAACTTCAGCTTGAAGAGAGCAAGAAGGGGCACTTACCTTGGCTCTGCTAAAGTCATATATAACATAACTCAAAATAACTTTCTCACTTCAATATAAAGCAATGTAGGTAATCAAATAACTTAATTATACCTCCCTTAAAACCTAAATAAATAAATAACCACCTAATTAATTAACTTGACTAACTTAAAATCGTGCAGCAAAACACTGCCTTCACCGACGACACCACGACCAACGGCCCGCTTGTCAAACGACGTGTACTATTCATTTACGTCTTCTGGAGTTGCCATTTTTGTAAGAGAGCGGTACAAAAGGACCATAATAAAAAATGGATAAGTTTACATGGATTGTTTCCATCGATGCCCTGTCAACTGGACCATGCCTCGTCAATGGCCTTCGTTTGTAACACTATCCCTAGACAGCTTTTGGCCACTTTCGCAAGGGTCCTCCTCAAGGACCCTTGGTTGGTCCTTTTGTGTCGTACTCGGATGTTTCTATGATAAACTAACTCAAATATGTGTTACAAACCGTTCCACAAAAATTCATTATTTCCCGACTCATTATAATCTTAGTCAAATAGGCTAAAGCACATTAGTACCTTTTGAACTAGTATACGGATGTCATGAACGTTCCTTGAAATTTCGATTCTAAAACTTCCTAAGTGAATCAAATACATTATAACTGACTCAGAAATAGTGTTACCACTATTGGACTCTCACGTTCGTTTCTAGATTAGGCTTTAGGTATTCGGAGTATTTATCCCCCTTTAGGAATATTCGTCCCCAAACGACACGAAATTCTTAAAAGGAAAGAATAGACTCAAGACTAGCAGCACAACAAAAAAATTAACATATCAAAACATGAGTAAAAATCATAATAAACATAATCACTTGGCCTTTTACACAATGCAACTCACAATATCATTTTCAACTCATAAGAGTTCATCATTCATTTCATGTTTATTCATTATGCCAAAGCTTTCTTCAACACATATCAACATGCTCAATACAATTCATGAAGGTAAAATGTACAAAAATAATCAATATATACTCAGAACTAGTAAAAACAACATTTTCAAGTCTATAGGTATAAATTTATTGTAATTCATTGTAACATGAACATTTTTGCAAAACATCACAAAAACTAAAGTAGCTTCACGTTTAATAATTATTTTCTTTTTTGGTAAAAAGTAAATAACCTTAGTTTTCAAATAGATGAGGGTAACGGGACTTCATGTCGGCCTTGGCCTCTCATGTTGCCCCCTTAAGTAGTTGATTCTTCTATAACACCTGTAAGAAAGTCACCTCTTCATTTCTTAACGTCTTTACTGGTCTATCAAGGATTTGAACCGGAACCTCCTCATAAGAGAACTTCTCTTGAACACCTAGACCTTCAATAGGAAGAATAGATTCGAGATTATTTGGGATCAATGATACACTTCTTAAGAATGGAAACATGGAACACCGGATGAACCGAAGCCAATTCACTAGGCAACTTCAACTCATATTAAACCTTACCAATCTTTTTCAAGATTTCACTGGGACCTACATAACAAGGACTCAACATCCCTTTATTGGCAAATATCACCACTCCTTTCCTAGGCAAAACTTTTAGATGCACTTTATCACCTTCTTCAAATTCTAATTCCCTTCTCCTATGGTCGGCATAAGACTTTTGCTGGCTATAGGTTGTTTTCAAGCGATTTCTTATAATATGAACCTTCTCCAAAGTCTTATAAATCAAACCCGGACCCAAAATTGAAGACTCTCTCACTTCAAACCATCTGATTGGAGATCTACATCTCCTACCATATAAGTCTTCGTAAGGAGCTATAGATATAGATGAATGGTAACTGTTGTTGTAACCAAACTCAACCAAAGGCAAGTGTTTATCCCAATTCCCCTTGAATTCAATTATAAAAGCTCTAAGAATATACTCGAGGCTTTGAATAGTCTACTCCTCTTGACCATCCATTTGAGGATGTAAAACGGTGCATAACTTCACCTTGGTACCCAACGCTTTTTGGCATGACCTCCAAAACCTAGATGTGAATTATGAACCCCTATCTGATATGATGGATAGAGGAATACCATGGCGACACACAATCTCATCTATAAAGATCCTTGCATAATCCTCCGCCGAGTAGGTAGACTCACGGGAAAAAATTTGGTTATCGTATCCACAACCACCCATATGTAGTCATGTTGCTCTTGCTTTCGAGGCAATCCTACCACAAAATCTATTGATGTCTTCAAATTCCAAGTAGGAACTTGGATTTCTTGAAGTAAAGCACCCGACTATCAAACTTCTTATCCATGAAACCTCTACTATCTAAATATAAGTGATAGGACAAGACCCACAACACCTTAAAATAGTATAAAACTACATAACAAAGTGGAGTACTCCAAAATCAAAGAGATCTCACAAAAATTAAATGAGCGGATTTTGTGATCTCAATGGAATGCTTGTTAATGATCCCAAGTACCTGAATTTGCATCATGAAAGATGCAAGTCGAATTAAATCAGAATGTACAGTATGTAATAGTGCTATACAAAATAAATAATTGAACAGAAATAGGTTGAAAGAACCTGGAAGTGTAGCTTGAACATGAGGTAAAATCGTTTAAGCTTTAAAATTTATGATATGTAAAAGAACAATATAGGAAAGAATAGAGTATACTTTCATGGGGATTTTCTTTAAATAACAATCATAATTCTGATCATAGTAATAACAAAACATTCTGCCCCATCGCGAGAGCGATCTTATACCTTGCCGGGGTATATTGGACAACTATAAAGAGGAAGTACGGATTCACCTGAAAGTCGATACAATCCTATCCTATGGTTTCTATGTAGTTTATGGGGATGTAAGTTAAAATAAACTCTTACCCTATTTGTTGTTATATAGTATTCCCAGAATAATCAATATTAATTATGCCCAATAGCCCTGTATAGGGAACTGGTCTTTATTTCCCTTTACTTTACTGAAATGATTCTCAGAAAATCAATTTTTCACTTTCCTTCTCAATTGTGAAATAAAATATATTAAACCATTCATGTTATTTTAGAAACTTCTTTCAAGTCATGCATTTAAATGCTCATGGACTCACTTTCCATGTCAGAAATTCATGTATAGGAAAAACTCATATAGAAAGCTTTTTAAAATATGACTTCATTAAATGTGGTTCATGTAATAATTAAACGCGAATAATAGTATAAGAATCAACATGCATAAGAGAATCAGAATCTCAATGATTAAGAAACCGTAACTCAGGATAAGAACATAAACCGAATTAGGATTTCTAGAGACTGTGGAAAGAATCCTAAACATAATCTTTTAGTGAGTGAGTTTAGATGTATGGTGTGAGATGAACTTAGTCCATCATTATGATTAGCCTTACATACCTTAGTGACGAGTCTTATAGAAAAATCTCAGAAGAGGAAGTGTCTATAAGAATCTTGATTTTAAAACCTTTGGTATCTTGATAAGAACCTAAAACATGAGCCTCTAGATCTTGGAAAATTAGATCCTTTCTAGGAGTTGTCGATCTTTAGAAGGAGAATTACAGATTTTGACAATTTATATGTATAATTATGATATTAGGTTGTAATACGGATATAGGAAGGTTAATTAAAGGTAAAATGTCAAGAATACCATTCTAGGAACATAAGATAACATATAAATAAAAGAAAATTACATTTTAATGATTTGCATCGGTAAAATAAGTAATCTCGGGGTCCCCTAATCAAAATATTTGGTAGTTCACACAATTGGGCTTTAGATAAGCAGAGTATCCAATGATTTGAGGTTTTAAGGCTATTTCACAGAGCTAATTCAGCGATTCGTCAAATCATTCGGTGAGTTGACAAATAAAACAACCATTACTTCTTACTCCAAATTTTGATTGGTGCAAACTTGGTATGTTTGAAAAATAAGTATCATATAAATTGATTTGATAGGTCTTGGGTCACCTAACTCTTTATATGTTGTCAAATAAGGTCATTTGAAGTTTACCTTTAAATGAACTCATGCGACAACATAGTCGATAGGAATTCTTTGAACCTAGATTGGTGTTTGAGGTCCCTTGGGACCCAAGATAATGTTTGATAAACTTGAAATGGACCTTAATACAAATGAACAAGTATTTTATCAAATCTAGCTCACTTATGATCAGGGTCGGCTCTATGCCTATTTGAATAAGGTATTGGCCTTAGGCCCACAAGTTTTGTGGGCCTCAATTTTTTACCAATAGTAAATTATTAGTTAAGTTTTCTATAGGAACAAACAATTATCTATAATAAAATGTATTTTTTATTATTTTATTCTCTTTCAAATTTAAATAGAAAATCAAGAAGACTTGTTTTATTACTTACCATCTCTATGCTAATATTCGCATTATTTTATTCTTTTAAATCCTTTTACACTCTCTTCTTCAATTAATTGATAAGTTAGTGTAATACTCTATCAGAAATATGAATCAATAGGCAAAAAGTATTGAGAAAAGTGAATTGTAAATTCTTTTTCTATTTCTTTTTAGATTTTCAAGCATAGTAAAATGTGGGTATAGAAAAATTATAAACTTTTTGAATCAAGTTCTATGTTAACAATTCATATTATAACTTCCCAAGTAAGGAAATGTTTTTCAGCGTTTAACTGATAAAATCTTATTTAACGCTAAAAATTGAAAAAGAAATTGAATAAATCATCTATAAAAAAATATCAAGTATACTTTGCATTAAAATTGTAAATTCTTATATTTAAAAAAATAATGCATATGAAGATCATTTAGATTTTAGGCCTCTAGTTTAAAATTCACTTCAGGATTCCGATTAAGTTGAGGCGCCCCTGCTTATGATAATTGATTCAGACTTTAAGAGTAGAGTTGCAAGGTATAACAAAATAATTTAGGTCTTAGCTTAGAAATTTTTAGGTTGTTATAGCAGATCACACATATAGTCTCCTTCAGTTGATAGACTTCTATTCAATATTAAAATGAGTAAGAAATTATTGTTTTTATAGCTTTTTAATATCATAAAATATTTTTTGGGATACCGGGTATCACATTTGTGCATTATTACTTGTCATTTAGTATTCGTATCTCATTTTTAGTGCATTCTTTGAACATTGAACTAGACAGTAGTTTAGTGTGTTGATTTCGGCAGCAATTGGATTTTCATGTTAGTCGCATTTGGTTGTCCACATTTGTTGTTCCATCATACATTGTAAATTATGTATTTTTTGTTCTAATTATTTTCTAGATTGATATAATATATGTGTCCACTATCAGTTAATGGACTAGGCCCCTTGACTAAGTAATAATCATAATGAATATACGAAAACAAAGGGAGTTTGCGTGGACACCTCCTTGCTCAAGGGAGTAAAACCACGACCTGTCTCACAGTATTTTCAACTGTTTTCACTATTCTTTTCAAGAAAAAGTGAAACATAAATACAACACCAAATGAGATTAAGGTATTGATTTCAACATTGTGTAATAATCCTTTTACTTACCGAGCCTATGTAGATACCGCACTTCCCACTAAGATATCAACCCTACATAACATAGGCTTTATCTAAGCAAATACAAAATTGCCCATTAAATCAACTAGCTCCTAGATGACTTAGAATGTTCACTAAGCAGATACAACAATGCTCACTAAATCAGTTACACGTATCCAATTTAGACTTTGCTCCTTTATAGATTAGGAATAGATTTACATTGTAAGCACTGAAATATAACTCCCATGACACTATGGCATTTGCAACTCTATTAGGTCTCTTGTGTTCTTTTGGAGAATACTTCACCGAGATAGTTTTTGCTTCTGTACTTGAGCATTTTGAAGATCCAAAAACTAAGGTTGTATCTATTGAACATAGCCTTGATTAATAATAGACACAACCTTTGAGGCCATGATATTGGCAGAGTTTTCTACCACAGTTGGAGACTGTGCACCAACCAATTATACCTTTTACATCATTGCATCTATGTGTAAATTCATATTAGGATCAGTTCCTTTTACAAGATCCCATGGTTTTGCCAAATCATCAGAACCGCAAATAAATTTTCGCCCCTTTTGATTGTAAGGACCCCTAAATTAATTTGTCAATATACAGCCTAAAATGTGTGTCATGATCTAATAAGGTCGTAAAATTGTTAAATATAGTACTAAAATTTAGTATGTTGAGTTTGGAAGATTTTTTAAGTGAAGCCCCAAAGATGTCCTGAACCTAATCTATGTTAAACTAGTGTTTTGTAGTGGAGTTTTGGGGTATGGTATGAGGGTGAAATTGAATATAGATGGTCCCTAAAAATAGAATGACATCTAAAAGGTCAAAAATGTTCCAGAACGACACCCCAAGGACCACCCTAGGGGTCCCTAAAGGGGAACCAAACGTTGGCCAAAGATGTGAAGGCTGCCACACTCAAAGGGAAAAAATATTGCTCTGCAACGCAGAGCCAACACAAACCATTCTGTCTCAAAAATTTCCTGAACAAAAAATTGGAGGCGACTGTACGACGCGCAATGACTTCCCCGATTCGGTCACGTCATTTTTAAGTCAATTTGAATTTGTTAAATGGTCCGATAGGTGTAGGGGTCTTTTGGGTAATTTAATGTTATTGGAAATTATTTTAGGGGTTTGAAGTGTATTTACGCAGTACAATAGTCATTTAGACTATAGACTCTAAATCAAAACCTATCCATACCTAAAACTCTCTAAGAAAACCATTGAAGAAAAAGAAAAATTGGAGGCAGCTTCTAGGACGAAATTCACCAAGGTTTCAAGCTGGGTTTAAGGCTCTAATGTAAGGTATGTGAATCTTATTAATCAACGGTTTATTCCATCCATGGAGCCCCCCTAGTTTTCCTCAATTTTGAATCCAAAATACCCCAATGTAGGATGTATTGTGATTACATTGTGGGTTAGGTTTGATTGTGATCCCAACCTAGTAGGTAGAATTAAATTATATTCATATGATGATTATCTAAAGTTTTTTGATGGTTATTTTAGGCCATTAAAATCAAGATGAAGGTTCTAAGTTGATCTTCTTAATTCAATTGTATTATGCTAATTGATCATGATTGACTCACCTAGCTATGAAATGAACTAGGCCTAATCGATCTAGGATGATCTTGAATTGTAAAGTTTGAATTGAACCTATGTGATCATGTATGCCTAGACTTACCTTCTAATGATCAAATTGAATGAATTAACTTGTAATTGAACATGGATCATGAAGAATTGAGGGAAGTAATGGATTGTAGGGATTTATGCCATTGTTGCTAGGCTTTGGGGTTAAAGTCATTATGAAGGGATGTGATGATTTTTTCTTTCTCATTTACACTTAGACATGAACAAGCTAGGGCAATCAACTTCTCTCACATATATGGATTCTAGGTTGACCTAAAAAATAAAAATAAATTAAGACATGATAAACTAGAATAACTTTAAGTTGTAATGAATACCCTCTTCTTTTTTAGTTGACTTGGTAAGATAAGACTAAGGTGTGTTAGCTTGAGATTGTAGGTTTCATGATAGCTTGAGGTGATGAATCTCATGATAGCTTGAGATGGAGAAAGTAAGATCTCTCATCTTTATCTTGGTCATGTGTTGCTAGGAAGCTTGATCATGGCAGCTTGGGAATGGTTGTTCTCATGATATCGTTCTCTTGATATCTTGGGATTGAGAAATGAATCTCTCCCAAGAATAGCTTGAAGTAGCATGACTAGAGTGCCTTCATGATAGCTTGACCTGGTTAGGTTAAAAACATTTCAAACTTTAGGGGAAAGGCCTATATCCTCTTAATGTTAGCTTGAATTGTATACAAGGTGAATTTCATGATAGCTTGACTTACATACAAGGTGCATTTAATGATATCTTGACTTTCATAAAGGTATATTTCATGAAGTAGCTCGATATGGTATCTCATGAGAGCTTCGGGTTAAGGACCATACTCCCCTAACACTAGCTTGCATCTACATGATCGGTTGCATCATGGTTAGGATGGGTGTGACCTTCCTTAGTTAGCTTAGATTAGGTTATTCTAGGGTAGTATTTAGTGTGGATGTTAGTTTGGATGCTATCCATATGTTGGACAAGTATGACTTGAAGCTACCTAAGACATGACCTCTATGATATGTATGTTTATCTTGGGTAGTTGTTATGGTTGATTTCCATGACATGATTGACTTAAGATGATAAGTCCTTTTTAAATATTAAATATGTTTCCTAGAGACTCCTAAAATAAAATGAAAGGGAATAGGGTGACTTCAAGATACGCTTAGTATGTTAGGTAGAATAGGATACTTTACATGTATTGCACAAGTGTGCTTTGATGTGTCTAGGGGCATAGTGCTCATATTTTATTATTAATCTAGGTTTTAATTATGAAAGTGGATTATGATAAAGAATTTCCAAAGAGAGGCACTTAGCTTTGGTAGTACTATGGGATGCTATCTTAAGCTTTCACAAGTATACTTGGAAGTGGCTTATGAAGTAGTTCTTTTGAGTAAGAAGGACCATGGGTTACGTAAGAACTCTTACATTCTTTATGATGATTTATTATACTAATGATGTTCATGATATGCTTATGCCTTTATCTCTTATTATTATGTCTATTATTAACTAACCCGTTGAGATATTTTATGTTTTGACATAATAGTTGCCATACATGGTACATTTCGCACTAACGTATATTTTGCCTACATTCTAATACAATGTAGGATCTTGATGATTTTTAGTTTCTTTTAAGGGTATAGTTTCCAAGGCTTCCAGGTGTGAAAATTGGTGAGTCGTCATAGCATCCTAGGACACCACCACTATGTTGTATTTAGTGTTTTTACTATGTTTAGACTTTTATGGGCTGTGACCCAAGACCTTTTCACTCATGTTGTCAAAGAACATTTTTGAGACTTATGTTTGAGATTTTATGAAAAAATTCCACGTTATGTTTTTGAAGTAAAGTCTTAATCTTGCACTACTTTTTGTATATGTACAATTAACGATGTCTAAGGGCTTGTACAAGACCTCGGAGGTCAAGCACCTCGTGTTCCAACTTGAAGGATGCCCTACCTTCTAGGGTATACTTTGGATCGTGAGAATATGCTTTGTGATGTGTTATTATGTTTATGTTGTTCATGATATAATTATGCCTTTATCTCTTATGATTATGTCTATTATTGAATTACCCTTTTAGATAACTTATGTTTTGGTATGATAGTTTCCATACTTGGTACATTTCGTACTAACACATATTTTGCCTACATTCTAATCCAATGTAGGATCTTGAGGAGATTGAGTTGCTTTTAAGGGTAGAGTTTCCATGTCTTTCAAGGTGTGAAGATTGGTGAATCCTCATAGCATCCGAGGACACCACCACTATGTTATCTTTTATGTTTTTACTATGTTTAGACTTTTCTGGGATGTGACCCCAGACCTTGGTACTCATGTTGCCATATATTGTTTTTGAAACATATGTTAAAAGCTCTATTAAATGATTCCGCATAACCTTTTTGAAGAAAAAGTTTTGAATTTGTGCTACTTTTAGTATATATGCAATTATTGATGTCTAAGGGCTGGTACAAGACCTCTCAGAGGTCATGTATGCTATGATTCGACTTGAAGGATGCCATACTCCTCTAGGGTGTACTTTGGGTCATGACATTAATGATGAAAAACCTCATGTAAATGCCTCCGTTCATTTTTTTTGTCAACCAACCTTGCCAGTTGATTCTCCTCATCAACTTGACTTCCCCGACCCAAAAACCTAAGAAACTAACGATTTCCCCCTTTTGGAGTCATAAAAAGAAACGCTGTAAACCAACATACCTAGTTAGTCTGCAAAGTATGACCATATCCAAGGAAAAGAAAGAAAAAACAAGATTTAACAAGATTCAATAACGACAAAACAAAAAACAAATTCATTGCTTAAAGGTAACATTCAATACAATTAAATTAGGCTGCTAATGAGAACCGAGTCCACACAAAAAAAAACACGAGGAGGAAAGGGCAAGGACTATGTAGATGGAGGATAATGGGAAAGAGACTTGATGACAATACTAAGTCGATCATTAACTTCATCATAATCTTTGACTAGTTTCTCTTAAAGAGCAACATTCTGAGCCAGGATATCATTATTGTTCATCCTTAGCTCAGTTTTCTCTGCAGTACCAGGTCCCTCAACCTGTGCTGCTAGTAGTTGTGCCTTAAATAATGAAATCTATGCACAATTGTTGCTTACAAGCACAATCATCTTCTCCAATATGTGCTTCGAGTGATCTTTTTCCATTACCAACGAAGAAATATTGCTCAATTGTCTTGTTTTTCCTTCAATTCACTCACACTCCACTAAAGTACTTAAAGAAAAATACTAGTGATCAGTTCCAACATTACCTTTCCCTACTGAAATGTTCAGACGCTGATGCACTTTAGTCAGGAAATACCCCACAACCCATATAATGTTTTCCCTTGTCTTCAACTACATATTTATAATATGCTCCAACATTAGGGCTTGTAGGTTAAGAGGTTCAAATTTTCAAAATGGTTCCATGATAAACATGTGTGTGTCAATTGTTATTGTTTGTTTTTTCTATTAGAAGAAGAAGTACCTTATTGACAAACTCAAATAGCAATTGGTGGTCTGCCTTGATAAGCTTCCTTTGGACACCTCCACGACACATGTCAAGGAGTTCGGAGAACTCATTCAGAAACTAATTAGTTCAATACTCTCCCAACATGGACCCGATCACTTCTCTGGATACCTCCAGTATTTTACCAAGAAGCTTTTCATCTAGATGTAGACTTTTGTTACCTACCCAGGTGTTAAGCCTTCAATCCTCTACAAATTCCAAATTATTGTACAATTCTCAAACATGTTCTTAATGTAAAACAAGAGATTTGGTCATGAAAATGAGACTCCATGGTTAAAGCTCCATAAGATCAGCCAATGAGTCCATGTCTGGATTTGTAAGGATTTTGGTGTAAAACATATTCCTTACCGGCACCTTCTACAAACGTAAGTTATCAATAATCAATTGTTTGTTAACTTTCTTTTCATCCTTGTGTCGTCTAGTACCAAGTCCCCTTTTAGAATATTTCTGAAGAACAAGATATATTTCTCTCTTTTTCTTTTATGGTTCTTTCTTCTTTTGTGGTTCCTTTGCTTTTGCCTTAGGTGTTATGTCTCCCTTTTTGACTTAAGGAGTTATGTGTTTCAACTTCCTTGATTTCTTCACATGTTTTTCCTTTTGTGTAACAGACAAGGGAATGTCTTCTCATATACAGTCATTGTCAGAGATTTTGTTGGATACATGTATAACATCATTAGTAGGCAACTCAATTTCCACTTCTCAAGTCCTTCTATTCTCCATGTAGTTATTTCTCTTGACATCATTACATCACCCCAAGAGTTTTTGAAAGATTACTCTAGTAAAGGATCTTCGTTTTGGAGTTTCTTCTGTTACCTTTTCTTTTCCCTTCCTGGTGAAAAGGACCATTCTCCTTTGCAATGATCACGTAAGAGGGACAATGTATTCATCACTGTCATTTTAATCAGTAAACAATATAAGATACCAACCTTAGGAGCCCTCTACAAAACTAACTCCTTATTTACAAAACTAAACCCTTCTTCATTTAACACCCCTTCTCTAATATGTATCAGGCTCTCGATAACTATGCTTTCACTAGAGTCAAGAATGTTGGAGTGACATGACTTACTCATGGGAAGATCACCTTCAAATAAGTTGTTAGATAAAATAGCTGAATAGGGACCATGTTGATGTGAGGGTGTTGGGTTATTGAGGTCCATTCGAGACTCGGGAGTAAGAGGAATGGATTCTTTAATGTTGACCGAAGAGATGGTTAACATTTTCGATGGAGAGGATACATTATAGGATGTATAGAAAGCTATTGTATTTCTTCCGTTCAGGGACTCCAACATTTGTTTGGAAGAGGAAGGTGATTGAGACATTTTAGAGAAGAAGGAAGAATAATCCTAGAGAGATAAGAATTACAGTTTTCGCAGAGAGTCTTAAGTAGAAAGTATAAAAAGCGATCAGATGGAGAAGAGGGAAGATGTATTAAAAGAAAATGAAAAAATGTATCATATTCCTTAGTAGACAAATCTCTTGGACTTAAAGTGATGGAACAATGTACAGAATGGCCAATGATTGACACGTGGAGATCTCAACGGTTCTCATTTAAAAATTTAACAAAAATGTAGCGAGTGTTAACCATTAGTCAGGACTAGGTTCAAAACTACAGGAGAAGTGTAATCTCTGAATGATTCTAATAATTTATTGCTCCAGTTTTTTTTCCACGAGTGTATATGTGCAAAGGGTACATAGTTGATATTACTCAAATAAATCATTACAAACTATGATAATACATGTCCCTCTGGTCATAACGAAAAAAATAATGGATGCCTTCGGATAGCGGTATGTTAGTTCGTGCTCATCATCCCCAGCTTCAACCTATTAATTTAGAATTGATCTTTAGAGAATATTGGCAATCTACTCTTCAATTCTACAATACCACATGCCCATGTTCCCTTTTTCAACACCACTGTGTTTGGTTCTCTTGTGCTGAACTGGAATATTTCCCTTGTTGACGACACTAATATTGTCACACATGAGTTGAATGGTATGAATGAGTAATCCAAAATCTGAAAGGTTATGTTTGATCCATATGAGTTGGGCACAACATAATGTAGTCACTTTTTACTCTGCTTCAGTTGTACAGAAAACCACTAAATTTTACTTTTTCCCCATGAAATAATTGAGGAACCCAGGAAGTGTGACATTCGAACATGATCTTTCTTTCCACCTAAAAAAATACAAAATTAGCATATGCCTACCTCACTAGATCAAAGGAATCTCCTGCTAGATAGAAGAGGACCAGGTCCTATGTGTTCCTATGCTACCTCAAAATTCGCTTGGCTACTTTCAAATGTGATTCCTTGGGAAATGCCTGAAACCTTGCACACTAATGCTTTCTATCATGATCAACTACACTTACCTAATTTTTGAGTGTCTATGAAACTATGCGAGTAAAGCAATCAAACCAAGGGTTAGGGTCATGTCCAATAGAGTGCTAGGTAAAATAGTAGTTAACAAAACTTTTGATCTAGTTAGTAAAAGTTTAAGAAATTATCAAATCAAACAAAGTAAAATAAATTTGTGATACAAAAGTGTAAAATATCAAAGGGTGTTTTGTCACGAGTAGTAAAAACACCTAAAAAAAGGGGATATCAAGTATGGGAACGAGTTATTGGTGTGTGACCGCAAAATGTGTTGACATAAATAAATAAGTACATACTTTCTATATGAAGATTTGAAAGATAATGATGACTATGCTAAGCTTTAGGTGAAAGTAAATTCCTCTTGGGCAACCTACCCCAAATAAAATGGGTTCCTCTCGTACAACGAGGCATCTAATTAAGACCAGCAAATGTCTTACCCACACCCATTCTTTCGATGATGAGTGCTAGGATATAGGGCTAGGGCTCACTCTCTAAGGGTAAGCCTCCTATCACCCCACTCCTTAAGCCATCTGTCTCGCAGGGTTGGTTTCGTGACCTCTCTCGAGCAAGCTGAAAACACATGGGTGGTTTTGTATTTGCAACTACAAACCCATAAAATTTAACCACAACTATTAGGTTAAATAACCATTAAAAGGCATCTAATCCTATCATAAAACAAGAGCCAACAACAATATCAACACATAATTGTTAATCAGATCCCAAGAATGGGGACTTTTATCCACACACAAAGAAATACGAAAATAAACGTAAAATGATAAAGAAATAATATGGGTATAAGATATTAATCTTAATATAAGAAAAGGAAAAAAAATGGAGAAGACCCACTTCGGATTTAAGGAAGAACAGATCCTTTCTTCAAGTCTTCTACAAAAAACTCTCCAAACTTGAGAGAAAATATAGAAATTAAAGTTCTAAACGTGAAAATAATAATAATGTTCGTACGTCTAAAAAAATTAAAGAGTTTTGTATTTATAGAGTTCAAAATTTGTGCTTGTGAATCCATTTGGCGAGGTTAGTCATGAATCGCCGAGTAGTTCGGTGATTAGCCTTCTTCTATTTCATCGTTGTTTGTGCTTTGCCTTCTTCGTCTATGCGTACTGTAACATTGGATGAATTAACTCTACGTAACTATTCGGTGAAGTGTCAACTTCTCCTTTTCATCGCCTTTTTAATCCATATCCTTTAATGTTTCGCATGTTGGACCAAGGGTGAAATGTAGCCCTTCGACGGATCGCCAATTGTGCTTGGCAATGCTCAGGCTTCAACTTCAGCTCTTCTCATCCTGTTTGTTCCCATTTCAAAAAAGAATAATTAAACACAACAAGACTTCAAACTACTCATGCAAAGATAAATTATTTACTCAAAGATTACAGTTGTGACACACCATTACCAAAGATTCTCATGTTAACAAAACGTGCTACTAATGCAAGTTCAAGCTCAATAAAAGTATCAAAATGACCTCACAAAGAATGATCCCATATTAAAACACAAAGACAAATCACTTTAAGATCAGGAATCATATGCAACACTAACACTTACAAAAAATAGAACACAATGCATGTTTTCAGCTACACGTTTACCCTTTTTTTCCAATCGGTCTTTGGTTCGGATAACTCAGGATCATAAACGTCTAACATAGGGTTGTAATGGGGTTTGGTGCAAAGGTATAGTCATTTAGGCTCAGTAACGTTTTCCTCATGAAATGTTGTATTCTCCAAATATCGCCTTCTTTAACTTCACGGATTCTTATTCAAGTGCTTCTAAGTCATGTTTTTACTTAGCAACACGGATTGCGTGGAAACCCAAATTCTTTCATGCCTTTTTTCACAACTTCAACTTTTACATTCTTTTATTTTCTTTTTCTTTTCCTTTCTCTTTCTTTTATTAAATGGAGGGTTTCCATTTTTCCGCATCACCATGGGTTAAGGAATACTTTTTTTTCACTTCTTGACTTCTCCTTATCTTTTTCACTATACCCCCCAACTTAAGATTTTTGTCTAAGTTGACTATCAATTTTAAACCACAAACGAAGAGGATTATAGGTGCTGGATCACGTAAGGTTTCAAGTTCTTCAAGTTTCTTCAGAAGATAGAGAAGGATCAAAGGGGGTTCAAAAGAGTTTCACACACTAACGAATAGGCCACAAAAGATGTATATGCCAAAGTTTGTCATACACTCTTATAAAATTGCCAAACATCATCTCAAGAGGAAAACATTCTAAATCAATCAGTCTATCCGGGGAAATTTTATATTTATTGATTCACTGTTCAAAGTAAGCTCATCTCACCAGACATTGGAACTTAGTCTAATAAAGACTACACACTTTTGGTAGTGTGAATGGTCATTACTAATGAAATAAATTTGATACATGGATAATCAGAATGACATGCAAAGATTTCACATATTGCCTATGTACATTCATATGTTCTCGTCGTAGCTGTACATTCATGTTTATTTATTTGAGATCACTATTCAAGTAATCAGTATTAATAGGAACCAGGGCATGCGTTTTTACACGTTTAACCACTTTCAACACAAGAAGTGGCAAAAATTATTGAAAAATAAAGAAATTTCGGAAAGGTCAAAGTTATTTTCCAATCAAACGAAAAGAGAGACATAAGCTAAAACAATCGCAAAAGAATTTTTGAAAACACAATTAAAATAATCAACCCAATTATATGCCAATACACAAGTAAAAGAAAATAATATAAAACAAGGTGTGTCTCACCTCACCATAAACAAAATTGTTTGTCCTCAAATGAAAACAATAACAATATTAGCAATTGAAGAGAGATAAACCAAATAAGAGAGTGAAGGAAGGATCCTGTCTCTGAAGCTTCTTTATCGATTGGGGCATCAACCCCTAAAGCCTCATCCTGGAATAAAACATTGGTTCCTAAAGTTCAACCTTTCCGAGTTTCATTGTTTTCAGCTGGCCTAGCTTCAGTAGCGATGTTAGCTTATAATATTCCATCTATGTCATGTGGTTCCAAAAAGGCATTCGTTGCATTGTATAATCCGCGAAACCACAGAAAAATCGTGCGATCAACAAGAATCCTCCTTTAGGCCCTGACTTCCTAATATATATTCGTTCTCTGTACAACTTTTCTTTCTTTTCATCTACTTTAAACTCATGTGCTCTTACATTCTATGGTGGCTCATTCTTCCAACAACTTTTCATCTAGTCATTTCTTCAAGACACATTGAATACGAGTTAAAATAGAAATTTAAACAGGGGTAGGAAGGTTTCCATGTGTAGGATCATGTCATTTAGCTGGTAGGTGAATAACTATCCCTACTATGTTGTTCATTGAAAATGATACATAAATTATACGAGGATGCGGATGAAGGGTGATAAAGAACCTTTCGGCGTATCGTCATCTGCATGGATCGGCGAATGTGGACATTAGGCTAACCGCTAAGCTATTTGGCAGGTTATGTTTATCTTTCCGAACAGACAAACCTATATATTTTAACCCGTTCCTTTCAAGTTTTTCTATCCAACAATTCAAATAATGCACTTTAAGTCTATAACACTCAGTTTAAATGAAGACGCAAAAGAATATTACACTTTCCACCATAAAAGATTTTAACTCAAAGCACAGTCGAATGGTAGTTTCTAAGATAAAGTGAAAGCTACTGAATCATAATCGATAATACGTTCAATCCCAGTAACTTAGAGACTTAGAAGAGATTTTATACTATCAGTCGTTATGCTAATAAGTAAAAAATTTTATAAAACAACTAAGGAGTTCGATTAACAATCTTTGTTGCTTATTTAGATGTTACTGACATGCTTGGAGGCAATGCGATCCAAATCCGAACATAAATTAACACTAAGAATATTCTAAAAGTGCAGGAAATATAACTACTAGAGTGTTAGTATGAGTTAGTGAAAAGGGAAAAAGTTAAATAAAAGACATGAAATATGAATTTTAAACGTGTTGCTTGTGATCATCCAACTTCTGATCATTTGGAGATGTTAATTTATCTATTTCATCGCGGAATATAATAGGGCATTCGAGTCTTGTGGACGTTTCATTGGCGGTCTTTGTTTAGATCGCACATTGTATTGGTGATTTGCTGACAAAAATTCTCACTACGTCAAGTTTTACAGACTCAACTTTTTAGGTGTCTCGAGTCAAATGGCGAGAATGTTTAGCTACGCCGAATTTTTTGGCATAACGCCAAAAAGGAGTTGTTTCCCGTAAACTCTGCATCTTCTAAAGCACTTTCCTTCCTCAACCTGTACAAACAACACACACTTGTTTCATCAAGGTAACAAAAATAAATTAAATGGTTATGGGTTTCCTCTTAACATCTCCTTATTTAACTTCTTGGCACAACACAAGTTAACTTTCAGATCTCACTCTTGGGTTTAGACGTCATATCACTAGGCAAACCCCCCTTCTTGTCTCGGGTCGAGATGAGATGAGATATGACCCATTTGGGTCTCTTATTGCTTTATTGAAACTGAATGAGAGGTTACTGACTCACTAAGGGTAAACAATTTTTATTTTATGACTTCTAGAATTTAGTCAAACCCTTCAACTTTGGTTAGGATACGGGAGAGCATATCCTCAAACGTGCAACCATCTGAATTTTAGGGCTTTTGTCGCTCATGCGGAGGTACATATCTATCATTCTCCCCATGATTCAAATTTGGAATTGGGTTTCTCCATTTATAGTCTTGATATTTCCAACTTTCATCTCTACTCCAACATTGGTTATCACACTGCCTCGGGTAATTCGAAAAATAACAACTGCCTTTGTTTGCTAAAAGGTTGACCTCCTCACTATATAGAGCATCAAACTTCATCTTATTAGTATTTATGTTCCCAACTCCCGCAACATTGACACCACTGGCCCCTGACCCCAGAACGTTCTTAGAAAGAATATGAAGTTGTTTAATAATCTTAGCCATATTTTGGTCCCTCTCATTTTATTTTTTGACTTATCCTTAGATAGTTGTAAGGTGAATGGGAAAACATTTTCATCGCGAGTGTACCAAGCTCTGCTTATGGATTTCATGACATCTTAAATTTGGGTTGCCACTATGCATGGCTGCTGCATTAGACTTTCGGGGGAGTGTTTTCCAGCAACCGCTTCGCTGAATTAGTCTAAGCTACGTAAAAATATTTAATGAGCAAGTTATTAGGAAGACCATGAGTTGGGCATTGTAGCACCTGTTTTTTTTTTAATTAGAGTCATGTTTCTTGGAAGGGCTCTCCATTCAAATGCTTGACTCTCTTGATGCTATCCGAAATGGATGATATTGGAGTGAGGGATAAATTTCACATTGACAACGTTAACCAACTCCTCTACGAAACAATTGAGTTATTTGGAAACTGAGCCAACCAGTTGCATGCTTCGCCAATAAATGAGATAGGGAATTACCTCAATCGTACTAACTCTTGAGAGATGTTTGTTGAACGAGAATGGTCAATAAAGATCTACGATTTTTTGAAGGTTCTTGTTTTGGTGCTCGTGACCTAACACACTGAAAAATTATCTTTAGTCGCAAAAGTTGCAACATGATGCATGTTATGTGGAATACCACATTCCCCTCTACTGGAGGTAAACAGATGTCCCCAACACCCTCCATAAGGTGTGGATCATTGAAGTTGGGGTCTTGGACATCATTAAGGTTGCAGTTGTCTTCGTGGTGACCCTCCCGTTACTACCATTAACACTCATGCCTTCTGAAATGTTTACAAAAATCAACAAAACAAAACTAAAAATTAAATTAGTAATCAATACACCAAAAAGATCTAAAACTCTATAAGAACTACATTTTCATGTAACATCACTTCCCGGCAGCGGTGCCATTTTGATGCTTGTTATCGTGATCAACGACACTAACCTAAACTTTGAGTGTCTACGAATTGAAGAGATTATAGTAACCCAACCAAGGGTTCGGGTCGAGTCCCAAGTGAGTGGTAGTGAAATAGTAGTTAACTAGAACTTTGTTCTAGTTAGAAATAGTGTAAGATATTATTAAATAAAAACATAAAAAAATTCAATTTCTGACACTAAAGAGTCAAAAATCAGAAGGGGGATTTGTCACGAGCAATAAAAATAACAAAAAATAAAAGGGAGATCAAGTATGGGGAAGATTTCTTGGTGTGTGACATTAATGTATGTGGACATAAATCAATTGGTACATGTTTTTGATAGGAAAATTTGCAAGATAATTATGACTAGGACAAGCTCTAAATGAAAGTAAGTTCCTTCTCAGGAAACTTACCCCATATGAAATAGGTTCCTCTTAAACACCCACTCTTCTAATGAATCCAACATACGCCTTACACACACCATCTGATTCTCTGAAGAGTGCTACGATATGGGACTATGGCTAACCTTCATGGGCTGAGATTCATGTCACCATACTCTTTAAGACATCAGTCTAGTGGTCTTGGTTTGGCGACTTCTCTTTTGAGCAAGGCAAAACAAATGGGTGGTTTTGTATTTGCAACTAAAAACACATTAAATTAAACCACAACCACTAGGTGAAATCACCATTAAAATGAATCTATTCCTATCATCAAACAGGACCTAACAATAATATCAAGACATATTTGCTAAATCACAACCAAAGAATGGGACTTTTATCCACATATTAAGCAGTAAGAAAATACACCTAAAATAATAATTAAATCAGATGAGTTAATAAATGAAGTCTTAATATGAGCAAAGGAAGAAGAAAGGAGTAGTCTCACTTCTGATTTGACGAAGAAACACTCCTTCTTCAAGTCTTCCACAAAACCTTCTTCAAACTTGAGGAAAATACAAAAAATAAAGTTCTAAAAGTGAAAAATAATAATAATGTTGGGACTTCTAAAAATAATAAAGATATTAGTTTCTATAGACTTCAGAATTAGTGCTAGCGAATTCATTCGGCGAGGTTAGTCATAAAACGAAGAGTAGTTTGGTGATTAACCCTTCTTCTAGTTCATCGTCGATTGTGCTTTGCCTCCATCGTCTATGCATACTGTAATATTGGGTTGAATAACTATACTTTTTGAAAGTATTCGGCGAAGCGGTGAGTGTTACTGTTCATCGCCTTCTTAATCCACTTCCATCTGGGCTTCCCATGTTGGAACAAGGGTGAAATGCAGTTCTTCGTTGGACCGCCAATTTCTTGGCAAAACTCAATCCTCAATTTCAGCTCTTCTCACCCTATTTTTCCCTTTTTTTCCTAAGTATCTTTCACGACCAGGGAGCACCCCTTAGATTTAACATGGTGTACTTGACCTCTCAGAGGTCTTATACATGCCCATACACATTATTCATCTCATTATCATAGATATTTAGCGGAAAATTTCAAATTATTCATAGCATAACATAATGCTAGAACATCACTTCATTTATAAAATTAAAGGTACATAGTTTAGAAGTTAAGTCTCGCCTTGCCATCTTAGACTCAATATCAATAGAATCAAATAGGGACACTACTCTTAACAACATAAAAGAATAATCTATGTTATTACAAGAACTTAATAGCATCTTGACAGGAAGGTCCTTGAATCATAAGAACACTTGAACTTGGGAATATCTATCCAAGATATTCATTATAGGAAAGATCTTATAGCCATAAGCACCTACACTTTGTGTAAAAATATGAAGAGGAATGGTATTAGTAAAAGAATGCACTAAGTATGATAACCATGCAAACACGTGAGTTAAAGAGGACATTTAATTGGAAAACTTACATCATGTCTTTTTGGTAAAATTTCATGAACATTTGATACAATAAGCACAATATATTTCACATACATTATATAGACATGGACACTGTTCATAACAAAACATAAATCATATATCACATTTAGGGCACATCCAACCTCTTTATAGGATCATCTTTCTTTTTCCCGTACTTCTTCACCCAAAGCAACCCTTAGGTAATACTTAGTGTAACGCATGAATAATGTCTCATTCCACCATTCACACCAAAGTATCACCTTAAGGTTACCAAGGTGCACACTCATACAATGTTCTTCATTTTAAGCATATACATTCATAAAGACATAACATATCATGAAACACATAATTCAAGTAAGGACAACAATACTTTATAGACCTCATATAATACTTATCGCTTATAACATCATAGTTATAACACATTTAGTCCTTATGCACATCACAAGACAACTTGCAAGTTAATACTAACAACATCATCATAATGAAGTAATAGACAATAATGCATATAGAGAGATTTCATTTCATCAACACAACAAGTATAGACAATAACATGCATATTAACTAAAACCTTCATCATATAGACAATAAGATCAATATTATGAATATCATTACAATAAGTATGCTATCATTATCATGCCATGCATGAGATACATATACATATACATATACATATGGAATGCCTTCCTAGAATTTCCTTAAGAAATACTTGTGCAATACATAGGTAAAGTCTCATTCCCTCATCTACTCTAAGCAACATTCCGTAGGTGGTCCTAGTTAGGATTCATCATCTTACTCACATTGTTTATTTAAAATTTGGGAATCTTCGCCTTAAGCGTCATTAGACCATGTGAGATAAATATGTAATCCGGTGTCATAAAACCCCACACAAAAAAGAAGGTGCTCTACTTGCAATGGTAGAACCATACATGATAGCTATCTATGTGGATTCACTAGGAAGAATTACCGGGGGAACATTAAGGAACTAGGAGGTTGTTACTAGAAACCCTCTTTATGCTATTAAGGATTATAGTTTCCACCTCATGAGAACATTGGTGAACCTACCTTCCTTTTTTTAAGGGAAACCACATTGGAGAACATACCTTACCTTTTCGAAGGGACACCTCTCATTTTCAAGTTCACTCGGTGCTAAGCTAGCTTTGCCTTTTTGAAAAAATCCTTTAAGTCTTAATTAAACATTTCTTCATAAGATAGGCTTTAGGAGATTTACTCCTTGTATACATATACATAGCTCATAGGTTAATGATGAGAAAGCCTTTTCATTAAAACCTAACTCATGTGAGAATGTCCTTAGATATAATTATAAAATATTCATAATATAGTCTAGTTGAGAGTACAATTGAGTAACATCTTTCACGATACCCTCTTTTACTAGATTATGATTAACATGCTTTATTCATATATTCATGTCTGTGTAGGTGTACATACATTAGGAGGTGTTTCACATAAACACATTTAGACACCACATGATCATACTTCATTAGTCATATACATTTCATCATAGCATAAGAATAAGATTCACAATTGTATCACTTTAAATCTCTCATAATCATCTCTCCTACATCAGGTTCATAGCCTAATAAAGCATTCATACTTATGTATATAAAGAAACCACCCTAGGAGTTATTCTCTCAAGGTCCACTTGTGCAATGTATAGGTAAAGTACCATTCCCTTACCTACACTAGTACACCTCTCAAATCATCCTAGTTAATGTCACGACCCAAATCGGGGACGCGACTGGCACCCACATTTACCCTCCTATGTGAGCGAACCAACCAATCTGGCCTTTAACATTCTAATATAATATCAACAAAAGAAATGCGGAAGACTTAAACTCATTAATAAAACAATTCAAAACTATTATTAATATCCCCAAAATCTGGAAGTCATCATCACAAGAACATCTATCTCAAATTGCTAAACTAAAACTGTCTAAGAAGCTAAAACAACTACTAGCTAGTCCATGCCGGAAGTTCAAGGCATCAAGACTTGAAGAAGAAGACCCAGTCCAAGCTAGAAGCATTAGCTCACCCTGAATTTCCGAAGGTAGTGAAGACTGGCTAGATCTACTGTTGAGTTGAAGTTGACGGAACGTTTGCTGCATTCCACAAATAAAAAAGAAGAAAACATAAAAGTAGGGGGTCAGTACAACCACACGTACTGAGTAGATATCATCGGCCAACTCAAATAGAAAACAATATATATCAGTTAATATCATAAATCAACTATAAACTCAACATGTAACAACAACAAGTACTATAATCATCAATAAGTACCATTAAGTTCATCCATGAGGGCTCAAGCCTCAATACCATGCTCATTTGGGAATTAAGGTCATTATGTGAGTATATTATCATCTTTCAAGATTCATTATCTTTCTTCTCTTTGTGTCGGTACGTGAAACTCCGATCCCTACCACTATGTGTCGGTACGTGACACTCCGATCCCCTATATGTGTCGGAACGTGACACTCGATCCCCTATATGTGTCGGAACGTGACACTCTGATCCCCTATATGTGTCGGAACGTGACACTCCGATCCCCTATATGTGTCGGTACGTGACACTCCGATTCCCTAATTCTTAGTGTCGGTTCGTGACACCCGTCCCACTAATACTATGTGTCGGAACGTGATACTCCGATCCACTAATACTATGTGTCGGAACGTGACACTCCGATCCACTAATACTATGTGTCGGAACGTGACACTCCGATCCACTAATCTCATTCTATCCGTTCATCAAGCCTTCTCTATACCAAGGCATCAATCAATCCCATTACTTTAATTCACCAAGCCTTTTTTATACCAAGGCATCATAAATATAAACATAGATTAAAGTTTCTTTCAAGATTGGGATTCCATGGTTTTCATCATGTGTTTTATCAAGATCACATAATCATATTCATGCAAGCATACAATTAAGCATATAGACAGGTTTACAATACCACCAATACATATTATTCGCTATTAAGAGTTTACTATAAGATAGCATTAAACATAACCTACCTCCACCGAAGACTAGTGATCAAGCAAGAATTTCCAAAGCTTTGTTTCTCCTCAGCTCTCGATCGATTCCTCTCTTTCTCTTGGTTCTTTCTGTTTTATTTTATTCAAACCCTCTTTCCTTTACCCTAATTATCATATAATTAATACTAAAAGAGGACAATAGAACCCACTAATTAACTTAAGGTTACCTCTTTTAACCCCCAAGTAATTAGACTTATTAATATAACCCTCAATCTTTATAATTAAGGAAAGAATAGTCCAAAACGACCCTTAAAACGTGTAGAGGAATCCTATTCTGCCGGGATTTGCGCAACCTGTGACGGGCGTAGTGTGCGACGGTCCATCACGATGGTCATCGCAGCCTCCCAAAGTCCAGGTGAACTGCGACGGCCCGTCACACCAGTGACGGTCCGTACTGCACCTCCGTCTGACGGTCAGAAACTCGTTTCTTGTACCAAATTCTCAAAAGTTGAAGTGTTTTACAACGGAAACTCACGACGGTTCGTCGTGGATGTGACGGCACGTCCTGCAGGTCCGTCACAATTTACAGAGAGTCGATTTCAGTATCCAATTTCAGAATTCTAAGTATGCTAAACGATGCCCCTCGATGGGCCGTCGTGCCTATGACGGTCCGTCGCAGTGCCCGTGGTCTTGGCCAGTTTTTCCAGAATTAAAATCTGCTGCTCAAAACGACTAAATAGGTCATTACAATAGATACTAATTTACCCATCGTTCGTCCCCCAACGCTCAAAAGAAGAAAAACAATGGCGAAAAAGGAGTACCTGAATCTGTAAACAGATGTGGGTATTTTTCTGTGCATATCTGCCTCCTTCTCCCAAGTAGCCTCTTCAACCGTCGATTCTTCCATGAACTTTGATGGATGCAATCTCTCTCGACCTCAACTTGCGAACCTCTCATCTAGTATAGCAACTGGTTCCTCCTCATAAGTCAAATTCTCATCAAGCAAAAACTGAATCCCAACGGATAATGTAGTTTCCATCTCCATGGTATCTTTCAACATGGACACATGAAACACCGGATGCACTCCGGACAGCCCTGGGGGCAAGGCTAATTCATAAGCCACCTCCCCTATTCGCTTTAGTACCTCGAATGGTCCAATATACCTTGGGACTAGCTTACCTCTTTTTCCAAACCGCATCACCCCTTTCATGGGTGAAACCTTCAACCAAGACTTGTCACCTTCCATGAACTCCAAATCTCTAACCTTTCGGTCTGCATACTCCTTTTGTCTACTTTGCGCCGCTAGAAGCTTTTCTTGAATGCGCTTCACCTTATCTAACGAATCCCTCAAGAGGTCAGTACCCCAAGGTCTAACCTCAAATGCATCGAACCAACCAATGGAGATCAAACCTCCTCCCTCATACAATGCTTCAAATGGAGCCATATTAATACTAGATAGCTATTATTGTATGAAAACTCTGCCAAAGGTAAGAAGCTATCCCAATGGCCACCAAACTCTATCACGCATGCACGAAAGCATATCCTCCAACACTTGAATCGTTCGCTCAGACTGACCATCGGTCTGAGGGTGAAATGCCGTGCTAAGGTCCAACCTAGTACCCAATTCAGCATGCAATGTTTTCCAAAACTTAGAAGTAAACTGCGTACCTCTATCTGATATGATGGATAGTGGAACTCCATGCAGTTGAACGATTTCTGAGATATAGATTTTTGCTAACTTTCTGCATTATAAGTCACCTTGACCGGGATGAAATAAGCGGACTTAGTTACCTATCAACAATCACCCCAATGGGAGTCATACTTACCCATTATCTTCGGAAGACCAACCACAAAGTCCATTGCGATTCTCTCCCACTTCCATTCAGGAATGGCATTCTCTGAAGTGTTCCTCCGGGCTTTGGTGTTCATACTTTACTTGTTGACAGTTCGGACATTTGGCAATAAAGTCAACAATATCGCGCTTCATTCTACTCCACCAGAAGTGTTGCTTTAGGTCGCGATACATCTTGGTTGCACCCGGATGTATAGAATACCTTGAACTATGAGCCTCTGTCAGAATAGTGTTGATCAGATTATCGACGCGGGGTACACATACCCTTCCCTTTATCCTCAAAACACCTTCCTCATCAATTGTTGCTTCTTTAGCCTCTCCTTGCAACACCTTATCTCGAATCCGGATTAATTTCTCATCATCAAACTGCTTTCCCCTTAATCTTGTCAAGAAAAGAAGATCTCGACTCCACACTAGCCAACAATCCTCCCTTCTCATTTATTTCTAACCTCATCAAGTCGTTAGCCAGAGTCTGAACCTCTCTAGCCAATGGGCGTCTAGAAGCTTGCAAATGAGCTAGACTTCCCATGCTTCCCGCCTTTCTACTCAAGGCATCTGCCACAACATTCGCCTTCCCCGGATGATACAAAATAGTGATGTCGTAGTCCTTCAGTAGTTCCATCCATCTCCTCTGTCTCAAGTTCAAATCTTTCTGAGTAAAGACATACCGAAGGCTACGATGATCCGTGTAGATCTCACACCTAACCCCATATAAATAGTGCCTCCATTGCTTTAATGCAAACACTACCGCGGCCAATTCCAAGTCATGAGTTGGATAGTTACGTTCATGCACTTTTAATTGTCTTGAAGCATAAGCAATCACGTTCTTCTCTTGCATTAGCACTGCACCCAAACCCGAATAGGATGCATCACAATAAACAATGAAGTTCTTACCCTCTACCGGCAAGGTAAGGATAGGCGCGGTAGTCAACAAAGTCTTGAGTTTTTGAAAGCTTTCTTCACACTCATCCGACCATACGAATGGAACATTCTGCTTAGGCAGGTTCGTCAATTGAGAAGCAATAGCAGAGAATCCCATGACGAATCGGCGGTAGTAACTAGCTAACCCAACAAAGCTTCTTATTTCTGATACATTAGTGGGTCTTACCCAATTCTTCACTGTCTCAATCTTAGAAAGATCTACCATCACTCCTTCCTTAGAAACCACATGCCCCAAGAAGGACACTGCATCTAGCCAAAACTCACACTTAGAGAACTTGGCATAAAGCTTTTTCTCCCTCAACATTTCCAACACAATCCTCAAATGCTCCTCATGTTCCTCCCTACTTTTAGAATATACCAGTATATCATCTAAAAATACGATCACAAAGAGATCCAAATATGGCTTAAATATCCCATTCATCAAGCTCATGAAAGCAGCGGGGGCATTTGTAAGACCAAAAGAAATCACTACAAATTCATAATGCCCATACCTAGTCCGAAAAGTGGTCTTTGGCACATCCGTTGCCCGTATTTTCAATTGATGATAACCGGATCTCAAGTCGATCTTCGAGAAGACACAAGCACCTTGTAGTTGATCAAATAAGTCATCAATGCCAGGAAGAGGATACTTGTTCTTAATAGTTACCTTGTTCAACTGCCGGTAGTCTATGCATATCCGAAAACTCCCATCCTTCTTCTTCACAAACAAAACCGGAGCACCCCAAGGAGATGCACTTGGTCTAATGAAGCCTTTGCTCAACAACTCTTGAAGTTGTGCCTTTAACTCTCTTAACTCCGCGGGAGCCATTCTATATGGGGGTATAGAAATGGGGCGAGTGCCCGGTTCCAAATCAATGCAAAAGTCGATATCCCTATCTGGTGGCATACCAGGAAGATCTGCAGGGAACACATCCAAAAACTTACGGACTACCGAAACCGACTCAATCGAGGGTACTTGGTAGTGTCATCCTTGAGATGTGCCAAGAAAGCTAAACACCCCTTACTAACCATTTTCTTAGCACGAAGAAAGGATATGATACGCATCGGATTGGAAGTGTAGTCACCCTCCCACACTAACGGATCTGTCCCAGGCTTGGCTAATGTCACAGTTTTAGCATTACAATCCAAGATCGCAAAATTTTGAGAAAGCCAAGTCATACCCAGAATTACATCAAAGTCACCCATTTCTAAAATAACCAAATCTACATAAGTGTTGCTCCCCACAAAGTTCACCAAACAAGACCTATATACCCTTTCAACTACCACAGACTCACCCACCGGAGTAGAAACACGAATAGGCATATCAAGTAATTCACAATGTAGATTTAGACCATTAGCAAATGAGGAAGCTACATAAGAAAATGTGGATCCGGGATCAAATAATACAGATGCCATGCAATCACAAACCAAAAGATTACCTGTGATAACAGCATCAGACGCCTCCGCTTCAGATCTCCCAGGGAAAGCGTAACAATGGGCCCTATCGTTTGTCTGTCCGTTGCCCCTACCATGTTGTGTAGTAGTGGCTCCGTTTTGCCCATCACCTCTGCCGTTTTGGTGACCACCATTACCTCGACCACCACGTCCTCCAGAAAAGCGGCCTCTACCATGACCACCTCTACCTCTAGCTATTGGGGGTCTGTAACTCTGTTTTGGACAATTCCTCCTAATATATCCAATCTCCACACATCCATAGCACTCTCTGGAGTCAGGCATAGGTCTCTCGGAGTAGTGTTGACCGTTCTGAGGTGGACCCCCAACTACAGTCTGTAGTGAAGACTGAATTGGTCGAACTGAGTGACCTCCGGAGCTCTGTCCTCTAGAGTAAGAACCATTAAACTCACCTCCCCTTCGAAACCTTTTTGATGTCGATGTCGTGGTGAAGTCATCTGGTTTCACTCCTTCCACCTCTATCACAAAGTCTACCACCTCTTGGAAGGATGTTGCCATTGCCGCTACCTGTAAGGCTGAAATCCGCAACTCTGACCTCAACCCCTTCACAAAACGGCGAATCCGTTCCTGTGGACTGAAACAAAGTTGGGTGGCATATCTGGATAGTGCGCGAAATTTAGCCTCATATGCGTTAACTGTCATCCTTCCTTGCTCTAGACTCAAGAACTCATCCCTTTTTCTATCTCTCAAAGTCCTTGGGATATACTTCTCCATAAACAAGCTAGAGAATGATTCCCAAGTCATAGGTGGTGCCTCTGTTTGTTGACACTCAACATGTGACCGCCACCACATTTTGGCGTTCCCTTGAAACTGATAGCTCACGAACTCCACGCCAAACCGTTCTACTATACCCATCTTGTGTAGTAGCTCATGACAATCAACTAGAAAATCGTAGGCATCCTCTGATTCTGCACCCTTAAAGACTGGAGGTTTCAATTTCAAGAACTTACTGAAGAGTTCATGCTGATCGTTTGTCATAATAGGCCCAGTCGTCAGACGTGGAAATGTGCCTATTCCCAATGATGCATCCATGCGGGGAGCCATAGTAGCCGCATGTCGTATCTCTGAAACCGGAGGTGTTGGTGCAGAAACCACTGGAGGTGCCTGACCGTGATCAGATAACCCGCTAAGGTAAGCAAGAACCTGATTGATCATCTCTGGGGTAGGTTGGGGTGGCAATTCCTCATTCTGCTCTTGTTCAGTTTCCCCTTCCTCACCCTCTCTTACTACCTCCTCAGTCGGTGGAGGAGTCACTGCCCTAGCATCGGATGGGCTAGGGGCTCGTCCTCTTCCTCTAGAGGACGTCCTCCCACGACCTCTTCCACGGCCTCTTGCCGCTGTTCTTCCTCGAGCTACAGCCCCAGTGGCTGGCTCAATCGTTTCTTGTCTTTCCGTTGTTGCTGCTGGTGCGGTCGTTGCTCTAGTTCTAACCATCTGCGAAATAGAATGAAGATGGTCAGATACCAATTTGTATCACCTAGATACCAATTGGACTCAAGTAGAAGCACGAGAGAAAGAATGAAAGAGTGGAATTTTCCTAAAGTCTTATAGCCTCTCAAGGAAAAGTAAAGGCGTCCCCCTACCGTTCCTTAAGACTCTACTAAACCTGTTCTTGTGTGATGAGACCAACGAACCTAATGCTCTGATACCAAGTTTGTCACGACCCAAATCGGGGACGCGACTGGCACCCACATTTACCCTCCTATGTGAGCGAACCAACCAATCTGGCCTTTAACATTCTAATATAATATCAACAAAAGAAATGCGGAAGACTTAAACTCATTAATAAAACAATTCAAAACTATTATTAATATCCCCAAAATCTGGAAGTCATCATCACAAGAACATCTATCTCAAATTGCTAAACTAAAACTGTCTAAGAAGCTAAAACAACTACTAGCTAGTCCATGCCGGAAGTTCAAGGCATCAAGACTTGAAGAAGAAGACCCAGTCCAAGCTAGACGCATTAGCTCACCCTGAATTTCCGAAGGTAGTGAAGACTGGCTAGATCTACTGTTGAGTTGAAGTTGACGGAACGTTTGCTGCATTCCACAAATAACAAAGAAGAAAACATAAAAGTAGGGGGTCAGTACAACCAC
Source organism: Solanum peruvianum (assembly GCA_027705065.1). Classification (NCBI taxonomy): domain Eukaryota; kingdom Viridiplantae; phylum Streptophyta; class Magnoliopsida; order Solanales; family Solanaceae; genus Solanum; species Solanum peruvianum. The sequence goes on from JAKWJD010001761.1 coordinate 22,739,424, forward strand.
ACGTACTGAGTAGATATCATCGGCCAACTCAAAATAGAAAACAATATATATCAGTTAATATCATAAATCAACTATAAACTCAACATGTAACAACAACAAGTACTATAATCATCAATAAGTACCATTAAGTTCATCCATGAGGGCTCAAGCCTCAATACCATGCTCATTTGGGAATTAAGGTCATTATGTTGAGTATATTATCATCTTTCAAGATTCATTATCTTTCTTCCTCTTGTGTCGGTACGTGACACTCCGATCCCCTACCACTATGTGTCCGTACGTGACACTCCGATCCCCTATATGTGTCGGAACGTGACACTCCGATCCCCTATATGTGTCGGAACGTGACACTCCGATCCCCTATATGTGTCGGAACGTGACACTCCGATCCCCTATATGTGTCGGTACGTGACACTCCGATCCCCTAATTCTACGTGTCGGTTCGTGACACCCGTCCCACTAATACTATGTGTCGGAACGTGACACACCGATCCACTAATACTATGTGTCGGAACGTGACACTCCGATCCACTAATACTATGTGTCGGAACGTGACACTCCGATCCACTAATCTCATTCTATCCGTTCATCAAGCCTTCTCTATACCAAGGCATCATCAATCCCATTACTTTAATTCACCAAGCCTTCTTTTTTACCAAGGCATCATAATTAATAACATAGATTAAAGTTTCTTTCAAGATTTGGGATTCCATGGTTTTCATCATGCTTGTTTTATCAAGATCACATAATCATATTCATGCAAGCATACAATTAAGCATATACACAGGTTTACAATACCACCAATACATATTATTCGCTATTAAGAGTTTACTATAAGATAGCATAAAACCATAACCTACCTCCACCGAAGACTAGTGATCAAGCAAGAATTTCCAAAGCTTTGTTTTCTCCTCAGCCTCTCGATCGATTCCTCTCTTTCTCTTGGTTCTTTCTGTTTTGTTTTATTCAAACCCTCTTTCCTTTACCCTAATTATCATATAATTAAGACTAAAAGAGGACAATAGAACCCACTAATTAACTTAAGGTTACCTCTTTTAACCCCCAAGTAATTAGACTTATTAATATTAACCCTCAATCTTTATAATTAAGGAAAGAATAGTCCAAAACGACCCTTAAAACGTGTAGAGGAATCCTATTCTGCCTGGGATTTGCGCAACCTGTGACGGGCCGTCGTGCCTGCGACGGTCCGTCACGATGGTCGTCGCAGCCTCCCAAAGTCCAGGTGAACTGCGACGGCCCGTCACACCAGTGACGGTCCGTCCTGCACCTCCGTCCTGACGGTCAGAAACTCGTTTCTTGTACCAAATTCTCAAAAGTTGAAGTGTTTTACAACGGAAACTCACGACGGTTCGTCGTGGATGTGACGGCACGTCCTGCAGGTCCGTCACAATTTACAGAGAGTCGATTTTCAGTATCCAATTTCAGAATTCTAAGTATGCTGAAACGATGCACCCTCGACGGGCCGTCGTGCCTGTGACGGTCCATCGCAGTGCCCGTGGTCTTGGCCAGTTTTCCCAGAATTAAAATCTGCTGCTCAAAACGACTAAACAGGTCGTTACAGTTAAGATGCATTTTTTTACTTTAATTCATCTTATTGACATCATGAACATGTTACTCTTATACTTTTGCATGAGATGTGTGTGTGTGGGAATATTGATCATCATGTTCACATAAGAGCAACAACCTAGTTATTTAGGAAACCACCATTCATAGGATCACAACAATCACTAAACCGTTATAGGTGTACATCCACACTAATTTTGGATTACTTTTATAAAGTGTTGTCTAAAGTAGTTTTTGGAACGTTTTTAAAGCGTAGCAATATATTTTAACTTTTAGCTCTGATAATATTGGCAACACTTCAAAAGTGTACTCCTTAATGGTATTAGCTACAATTTATAAGTGCTATTAAAATATGATTTAAGTGACAACACCTATTTACATATATGATCACACTTTTAAAGTGTTTTCTCTTTATAATTGAAAAAGCAACACATTATAAATGTGATTTTCACTAAAATATCATATTCGCATCTACATTTTTAACACTCCCTTCAATTTTATTAGGCAAAAATAATAATTAATAAAACGTTAAACCTTTTTTCCCCAAATTGAAGAGCACGCTCTCCAAGATTTTCTCTCCAACTCTGAAGAACACTATTTCCATTTGAACACTATTTCAAAATGTGATTTAGCTGAAGAAGTTGTTCTATCATATTCTCGCTAAAAAGTTGTTTTCGCTGGAAGTTACGGCTCGCTGAAGAGTTATTCTCACTAAAGAGGCTAGTCTGTCATATTCTTGTTGAATCATTCCCAGATTGAGTTGTTCCTTCATATTATCAAAAAAACATCATCACATTGAAATAAATTTGTTTAAATATGGTTTATTAGGTAAGAAATTCTATCTTTGAAAGTCTAAATTTTAGGTTTTGGATTTTATACTCGAAGTTGTATTACACTGAGCATTAATCACTTAATAAGTATAAATGTACAGATTAGGGATGATTATTTACTTGAGAATTTCTTTTGTATTGGGCTTATAAGCTAGAAATTGATCTTGTATGTAAGTTTTACTAGATGGAAACTCTATAACCTTGTTCTTTTTACAACATATATCTAATTCAAAAGTACATGTGTAAAGAGAAATCCTGTCAAATTACTGCACTATTTTATGTATGGAAAAGAAATTGAGGGAATTAAAATAGCTTCAGCTTACAGATAATTACTATACTTTACCAGATCTTTTTGTTTTCAAACAAAGATAATTTTTATAGGTTATTGCGAAGTTATCAAAGTAATTCAGAAAGTTAAACATAAAAATCCAGGATAATCAAAATGAAAAAATAAGATTCCACAATAAATGAACAATTATGTTGTGTGGTATGTATGTGATGTGTTCAATCCTTCATATGTTTCTTATTATTCTTTCTCATTTTGCGGGGAGAACTTCTCACAAAGCTTTTCTCGCTTTCTCATAATTGAAGAACTTCTCACTCATGAATCGCTAGGTAAGTCACTTTTCCTTAAAATCGCTAAATAACAGATTTTCGTCACAAAACTGAAGAACAATTTTCGTCAACTTACTCACAGAACTGAAGAGCAGATTTCGCGATTTAAGATTGTAGAGCTGAAAGAGTTACTTATTGAGAACACAATTTCACGATATCTTATTTAACATGACTCATGGAAGAGCACGCCTTATGTAAAGATCCAAATAAAAAAAATAGGTACTTTAGGTGATTTAATTATTAATTAAAAATCTAAAATTTTAAGGGAATAATGGTCTTTTCGCGTATTAAATGAAATAAAACCAGATTTGTATTAATTCAATTTAAATTATATTTGACTAATTCTTGAATTTAGTCTCCTAACCCTATTAGTTCTCTCTCTCTCTCTCACGCTTAATAACTCTCTCTCTCTTTCACGTTCTCCATCTTTCTCACGTTATTCTGCCAAATATCAACAGTTCTTCACGCTTGAAGAACTCACATGAAATTTTAAGAAAAGCAAAGCAACAAAAAAACATATATGATTAAGGCGAAGAGAAGTTGTTTGTTGAGTGGTGTGGACATTGAGGTAATTGGATTGATTTTTTGAGAGAGTTTGGGGTAGCGAATTCTTCGTTTGAACATCAATAAACATATGGGTTTCTCTCACGGAATTATTTCTCCAAGAGTACTTTCTTTTGAACGTTTCTTAAACTCTTGAAACTAAGGTTGTTCCCCTTCGTATGTCCTTGTCCTTAGCTCCCTAACGATTTTGTAGGACGGCTATGTTGTGCTGCTAGATTTTTGCATGAATGATATGTTTAAATTAAATATGAATGTGTTTATGTGCGGAAAATTACGATAATGATCATCAAAATATGACCAGAAAAGTTGATGTATGGGTGTGTATAGGGCACTGTTTTAGGCACTGTTTTGCGGTGTATAAGTTGTGCATTTATCATGTATTTTATGTGTGCAATGGGTGTGCAATGTGATGTTCATTTTGACGAAGTATAGTGAATTGAATAAACCATGTAATTTCCCTTAGAAGTAATGTGAAATTTCATGAAAAAGTGCAGAGAAATCGTGGAATAAATATCCAGAACTTAGAAATAGGCTTTAAAAGAAACTGAAAATTTTTGGACGCCAAAGAGATAAAAAAAAAAGGTTTAGAGGCCTGCAGGGATCGAACCTAGGACCTCCGTGCCGCATGCCTAAACAAAAAAAAAGGGGGCTTGGGCGGGGATCGAACCCGTGAACTCAGCGCTAAAGGGGGGTAAAATATTAAAGGAATAAAGGTTAGGTTGTGGGGGTTCGAACCCACCACCTCACAGCCTCCTCCCCAGCGAAAATAACTGAAAAATAAGGGGGGTTGTGGGGGTTCGAACCCACAACCTCCCTATTCAAGCGAATTTAATTCAAAAAAAAGAGATTTAAATTAAAATTCTAATTAAAGTGGAAAATTAAATTCTTTCATGTAAATATTGAGATTTAAATTAGAATTCTAATTAAAATAGAAAATAATTCTTTCATTTAAATGATTTTAATTTAATTTAAAATTCTAATTAAAACAGAAAATTTATTATGTCATGAAAATGTTGATATTTAATTTAGAGTTATAAAGTTATGAATATTAGAAATAAAATCAATGAAAAATATAATTGATATCCAAATAATTCAACGTTTGGGTTCCCGTGCCCAAACCTCCGTATTGATACATAAGTCATACATGAGTAAAATATCCAAGAATAATGCCATATACTTAGATAAAAAAAATCAAGTCTTGTTATGCATAATCTTAGGAAAATAAGAATCACTTAACGAACTATAAATGAAGCCCCATGGCTTGTATGTATAGACACATAAGGTTAACATACGTTCAAAAATAAGTGAACCTAAGATATACGTAATGAAATGAAGAAATGAACATTCACATAATAAGAGGTGAGTAACTATGAAAAATAAAGGTGCTAATAATGAAGAATGTAGTGACAATCATGATGTGAGGCTAATGTATATGATGAGAGCAATCTCAAATGAGCCTAAGTAAATGTTACCAATACGTACTCACCAATGAGAGTGTAAGATAACGAAGAGACCAGTCTCTATGAACACTCTAATGAAAATATTGAGTTTAAAACACTTAATACTAATGATGAGATGAGAAATCATCTATTGAGTGATGATGTCCTCATACTAGAAACCAACTTCCATGATGTATGAGTTGAATGTAATAGAACTTTATACCGAGCACCGATAGGCTAGGTATGAAACGTGATACCTTCTTTCGGGAAGCACTGAGGTTCACGTAACTCTCCTGAGATGAGACTGTCTGGCTTGCCGGGTATGGGTCTTCACACATCTCCTTGTCTTTGAACCTATATTGCCACTATAGGGATCTGGCGGGGCTAAATTCCCATATAGGCTAGCATGTTATTGAATTGCTTTGGCCGGTGATTCCACCTATTATCGGTGTGGGGGAGACACTGGATTTCATGATGCTCACATGATCTATGTCGGTTAAAGTTAACCCAATGAATGAATGAGGCTACTCTCAAATTAATCATATAAAGAAATGAATGATACCGAAGGTGTTAGGATCGGATAATCAAGAGGTAAGCTAGATTCAGGTAATGATATTAGGTTATTCCTGATCATTGCTCAACAAACCCGATGGAAGACTTAAACTACATCCTAGGTATAGGTGGTATTCACACTGGCGTATGAATGAACTGAAATTAGGTACGTATGAATGAATGAAGCAGACTCTGTGTTTGCTAAAAAAGGCTCCCTAGTTGAGGTCCCATATGTTGAGCCCTCATTTTAGAAAGTCTTATGGTTAAGTCTATGATAATAAGGTCTCATGGCATATGAATGAATAATGTGAAAGAAACTATGTGTTATATGTTATGTGCTATATGAAGATGTTATGTGTTGTGTGCCATACGATTATTATAATGATGCATGTCACTCTCATGGCATAACTTTCCAAATCTCAATTTAGCAAGTCCATTGACTTGACATCCAAACATCATGTTTTTAGGAAAGAGCTATTCTTCCTCATGCATGTCCCTGATGTGTGCTCGCATATACCAATACATAGTACAAGTGTGTACTAATTCCATACAAACATCTACTTTTAGGTGCACGCACAGGTGGACGGTAGAGCTACAGGTTTGTTGTTGCAGCTATCCGGACGTCAACATTCATCCGAAGTTTGGTAGGTCCTCATGCTTTCGAGTATGCTACTGTTTTACATTCTAGCGTAGTTTTAGAATTGAGCTAGTGGAGCATGTTCCACTGGTAGTTCTTTCCTATTTTGGTTTAGACGTTGTATTGGTGTTATTTTGGCCGATATACAATTAATACTTAATGAATTATTTCTTTCAGTTGCTTATCTCTTAATTAATAGATGGTTGATGATGAATGATTACGAAATATGAAGAATGTTTGGCAAGTTTGATTAAAGAATCAAAAATTTCATATATTCCCCTATAATTAATCTATGTAAAGTAAGAATGACGTAAGTAGGCTTGTTTGTGACCTCTGAGAGGTCAACGACGCCGGTCTCGTCTGGGTTCTAGATCCCAGTCGTGAAAAAGTTGGTAGCAGAGCGCTAGGTTAAATTCCTAGAATAATGAGTTCACATTAACCACATTAAGTAGTTTCTAAGTCATGTTAGTGAAGTGCACCACTATCCTGGATTAGAGACTGCATGATGCGTAGGAAAAAATTCCCTTTTTTCTGATCTTATGGTGCTTTTCGTAATGTTTGAATTCGTGGTGTTATGAACGTGGCTAACATCAATCCTTGTTGTTTTCAGAGAATGAACACTTTGAGAATTAGGGGTCTGAGGACGGGAGCAGCTGCAGCTAGGGGTAATCAAAATCCACCCCAGGCTCCAGCTGAAGGAGTGGTCATGCCAGTTAACCTAGCTATATTGACTGATGCGGAGGTGAGGGAATCTCTAGCCCAGATGGCACAAGCCATCATGATGTAGGCTCAGGATATGACTGCCCAAGTCAACCGGCAGGATGTTCAGAGGGAGAGTCCACCAGTTCGCAGTATGGCTGACAGACTGCGAGATTTCACGAGGATGAATCCTCCTATATTCACAGGGTATAAGACTTCAGAGGATCCTCAGGAGCTTATAGACGAGGTGCATAAGATCCTGGTGGCCATGGGGGCCACTGATATTGAGAAGGCGGAGCTGGATTCCTACCAACTCAAGGATGTTGCACAGAATTGGTGCAAGATGTGGCAAGATAGCCGTGTTCTAGGTGGAGCGCCAGTCACATGAGAGCTGTTCAAGATAGCATTTCTGGAAAGATTCTTCCCCAGAGAGATGAGGGAGGCCAAGGTTGAGGAATTCATCAACCTTAAGCAAGGATCTATGACGGTCAAGGAGTATTCCCTGAAGTTTGTGAAACTATCAAGGTATGCCAATTCTCTTGTGTCTAACATCAGAGACGAGATGAGTAAATTCTTGACAGGAATTGCTAAGGATCTCAAAGAAGTGTGTAGGGCAGCTATGATGCATGACAACATGGACCTTTCCAGACTTATGGTCCATGTCCAGCAAGTGGAGGAAATTAGAAAGAGGATACACACTAGGGTAAGGAACAAGTCAAGGCAAGCTTAGGAGAATTTTTCAAGGAAGAGTCGTACTGAAATCAGGGATAAACCAGGTTTAAGAAGGGAATCTCCCACCAAGGGGACTCAAGTTCATCCAAGGTTCGTCATGATAGTAATTCTGAGTCCAGAGTTGAGAGAATCAATGAAGTAGATACACCTCAGGAGAGACCACCTTGCAGGAAGTGTGGCAAACTACATGGAGGAGAGTGTATGAGGGGCACTAATGCTTGTTATAGTTGTGGAAAACCGGGTCACATGGTGAAGGATTGTCCGATTAGGAGAAGTTAAGATCAAGGGAAGGAGAGAGTTCAGTCTAATGGTCCAAGTGAAGAGGCTCCAAGGAGGCAACGATTCTTCGCACTCAAGTCTAGGGGTGTAGAGGAAGACACTTCTGGTGAAGTCACGGGTGAGTAGCCTTAATAAGTCTTTCATGTATTTGACTGTGTGTGGTGTGTATGCACTAGTATGAGGTTAGACTTCCTACTCGTAAGGCTATAGTTCCTTATCTCTTTGTATTTTGTTGCTATTGGCTAAGTGTTCATAGCGATTAAGTTATGACCTGATTGGCATTACGATGTGTAATGGTAGTGTCATTAAGGGACTAATGTTCCTAGGGGAGGGATTATGTAACGATCAAAAAAAATAAGAATAAATAGGTAGTTAAGGTGATTTAATTATTAATTAAAAATCTGAAATTTTAAGGGCATAATCGTCTTTTCACGTATTAAGTGCAATAAAACCAGATTTGTATTAGTTCAATTTAAATTATATTTGACTAATTCTTGAATTTAGTCTCCTAACCCTATTTGTTCTCTCTCTCTCTCACGCTTAATAACTCTCTCTCTCTCTCTCACGTTCTCCATCTTTCAGACATTATTCTGCCAAATATCAACAGTTCTTCACGCTTGAAGAACTCACATGAAATTTTAATAAAAGCAAAGGAACAAAAAAAAATTATTAAAACGAAAAGAAGTTGTGCGTTGAGTGGTGTGGACGTTGAGGTAATCGGATTGATTTTTTGAGAGAGTTTTGGGTAGCGAATTCTTCGTTTGTACATCAATAAAGATATGGGTTTCTCTCATGGAATTCTTTCTCCAAGAGTACTTTCTTTCTAACGTTTCTTAAACTCTTGAAACTAAGGTTGTTCCCCTTCGTATGTCCTTGTCCTTAGATCCCTAACGAATTTGTAGGATGGGTATGTTGTGCTGCTAGATTTTTGCATGAATGATGTGTTTAAATTAAATGTGAATGTGTTTATGTGCGGGAAATCACGATAGTGATCATCAAAATATGACCGGAAAAGTTGATGTATGGGTGTGTATAGGGCAGTGTTTTAGGCACTGTTTTGGGGTGTATAAGTTGTGTATTTATCATGTATTTTATGTGTGTAATGGGTGTACAATGTGATGTTCATTTTGATGAAGTATAGTGAATTGAATGAACCATGAAATCTCCCTAAGAACTAATGTGAAATTTGATGAAAAAAGCAGAAAAATTGTGGAATAAATTTCGAGAGCTTAGAAATAGGCTTTAAAAGAATCTGGAATATTTTGGATGTCAATGAAATAAAAAAAAGGTTTTGAGGCCTGCAGGGATCGAACCCAGGACCTCGCTGCAGCATGCCTTAAAAAAAAAAGGGGGGCTGGGGCAGGGATCGAACCCACGACCCCAGTTCTCGTAAAAGAAAAAAAGGGGCTGGGGGCGGGGATCGAACCCACAACCCCCGTTCGCGAAAAAAATAAATTAAAAGGGGATGCTGGGGGCGGGAATCGAACCCACGACCCCAGTACGCGGAAAAAAAAAAAGGATGCGAGGCGTGGGGATCGAACCCACGACCTCAATGCTGAAGGGGGGTAAAATATTATGGGAATAAAGGTGAGGCTGTGGGGGTTCGAACCCACCACCTCACAGCCTCCTCCGCAGCGAAAATAACTGAAAAATAAAGGGGTTGTGGGGGTTCGAACCCACAACCTCCCTATTCATGCGAATTTAATTTTTTTTTTAAAAAAAAAGAGATTTAAATTAAAATTCTAATTAAAGTTGAAAATTAAATTCTTTCATGTAAATATTGAGATTTAAATTAGAATTCTAATTAAAATAGAAAATTATTCTTTCATATAAATGATTGAAATTTAATTTAGAATTCTAATTAAAATAGAAAATTTATAATGTCATGAAAATTTTGAGATTTAATTTAGAGTTCTAAAGTTATAAATATTAGAAATAAAATCAATGAAATATATAAATGATATCCAAATAATTCAAGGTTTGGGTTCCCATGCCCAAACCTCCGTATTGATACTTAAGTCATACTTGAGTAAAATTTCCAAGAATAATGCCATATACTTAGATAAAAAAAATCAAGATCTTGGTATATATACAAGATACATAAGTCTTGTAATACATAATCTTAGGAAAATAAGAATCACTTAACGGACTATAAATGAAGCCCCATGGCTTGTATGTATCGACACATAAGGTTGACATACGTTCAAAAATAAGTGAACCTAAGATATACGTAATGAATTGAAGAAATGAACATTCACATAATAAGAGGTGAGTAACTATGAAAAATAAAGGTGCTAATAATGAAGAATGTGGTGACAATCATGATGTGAGGCTAATGTATATGATGAGAGCAATCTCAAACGAGCCTAAGTAAATGTTACCAATACGTACTCACCAATGAGAGTGTAAGATAACGAAGACACCAGTCTCTATGAACATTCTAATGAAAATATTGAGTTTAAAACACTTAATACTAATGATGAGATGAGAAATCGTCTATTGAGTTATGATGTCCTTATACTAGAAGCCAACTTCCATGATGTATGAGTTAAATGTAATGGAATTTCATACCGAGCACCGATAGGCTAGCTATGAGCGGTGATGCCTTCTTTCGGGAAGGACTGAGGTTCACGTAAATCTAATGAGATGAGACTGTCCAGCTTGTCGGGTATGGGTCTTCACACATATCCTAGTCTTTGAACCTATATTTCCACTATAGAGATGTGGCGGGGTTAAATTCCCATATACGCTAGCATGTTATTGAATTGCTTTCGCCGGTGATTCCACCTATTTTCGGTGTGGGGGAGACACAGGATTTCATGATGCTCACATGATCTATGTTGGTTAAAGTTAAAGTTCCCAATGAATGAATGAGGCCAGCCTCAAATGAATCATATAAAGAAATGAATGATACCGAAGGTGTTAGGATTCGATAATCAAGAGATGATCTAGATTCAGGTAATGCCATTAGGTTATTCCTGATCATTACACAGCAAACCCGATGAAAGTCTCAAACTACATACTATGTATAGTAGGTGTTCACACTGGCCTATGAATGAACTCAAATGAGGTACGTATGAATGAATGAAGCAGACTCTGTGTTTGCTAAGGAAGGCTCCCTAGTTGAGGTCCAATATGTTGAGCCCTCATTTTTGAAAGTCTTAAGGTTAAGTCTATGATAATAAGGTCTCATGGTATATGAATGAATAATATGAAAGAAATTATGTGTTATATGTTATGTGCTATATGAACATGTTATGTGTTGTGTGCCATACGATGATTATAATGATGCATGTCACTCTCATGGCATAACTTTCCAAATCTCAATTTAGCAAGTCCACTGACTTGACTTCCAAACATCTTGTTGTTAGGAAAGAGCTATTCTTCCTCATGCATGTCCGTGGTGTGTGCTTGCATATACCCATACTTAGTACAAGTGTGTACTAATTCCATACAAGCATCTACTTTTAGGTGCTGGCACAGGTGGACGATAGAGCTACAGGTTCGTTGTTGCAGCTATCCGGACGTCAACATTCATCCGGAGTTTGGTAGGTCCTCATGCTTTCGTGGATGCTACTGTTTTACATTCTAGGTTAGTTTTAGATTTTAGCTAGTGGAGCATGTTCCACTGGTGCTTCTTTCCTATTTTGGTTCAGACGTTGCATTGGTGTTATATTGGCCGATATACAATTAATACTTAATGAATTATTTCTTTCAGTTGCTTATCTCTTAATTGTTAGATGGTTGATGATGAACGATTATGAAATATAAAGAATGTTTAGCAAGTATGATTAAAGAATCAAAAATTTCAAATTTTCCGCTAAATTAATCTACGTAAAGTAAGAATGACGTAAGTAGGATTGTTTGCGACCTCTGAGAGGCCAACGACGCCAGTCTCGTTTGGGGTCTGGATTCCAGTCGTGACTCCTTATTAAAATGCTTCATCACAGTGAAATGATTTTGTTGGAATAGGGTTTATATGTAAGAAATTCTATATTTGAAAGTCTAAATCATTCAAACCCATAAGGAAAGCATACTGGTATGGGTGTTTCTCGGTAAGGAAAGCATACAAGTATGGGTTTTTGTGGGAAGTTGATAAATACATTTTTGCATTTGTTTAAATTATATGGTTTGATTCTTTTCAACTTTTTACTCCTGAAATTAGTCAAACCCAATTTTTTCTAAAACATAGCCTCCTTTGTCCAACCTGGGGAGCTGATTGTAGGTGTAAAATTGATGTAGCATGTCGGAGTTATGACTCCATTTAGATAGGAAGTCAGCTATACAACTTGCCTCTCTCTATATATGATTGCACTTGATGATTTCCAACATATTTGCGAGACGTTGAAGTTACTCTCATTTTGTTTTTATTCATTCATGTTATTGAAACTGTATTTTTTAAGTCACTAGCTATGTCAATCAGTTTGCATATATTTTTTTTGTTTAATGCGATAGATGCAGTATTAGTGCTAAGAATTTATATATGTGTACTGTGACATGAATTTGCTAGCCTATTGCCTAAAACAATGCTTGATTCACTTTTTCATGAAACTAGAATCTTTCCTTATGTTTAGAAGATTCAGTAGTCATTATTCAACCCAAGAATTTATTTGATCTGTAAAACTGTTTTTTGGCAAAAAGCTTATTTGTTGTGTTATAAATACTTTTCATGATTTAGTGGAGTAATTGGAGTTCTATAGGGTAAGTTTCTTTTATTAAGTTAAATTTAGCTTAATGGACTTTAGTGACAATGTATATTTGTTTAACATAAGCGTCAATATTTTTGATCATTAATGGGATGTAATCAGGAAAACGAAAATTTCTAAATAAGTGTTTATTTTATGGTATCTTTCAATATTGATTTGACTTGTTGTTTATTCAATTTTTGGCATAGACCTAAATACACTATCGTTTATCCGAACATATATCATGATTGGATGAGTTGGTGCTATAGCTTCCTTAAAATTTATGTTATGGATGTGATTGTTATTATCTATAAAGCCTCTAAAGTTCCTCTCTTTCCAACCTATACATTTACAAACTTGTTGGTCATGCTTCATGTGTTGTAAGAGAGTGCTTTAACATGCTGAAAGATGAGTGGCTCACCAAGTGTTGCAATGGGGACCCACAAGAACTACTTAGATATCTTGACGTGGAAACATATGAATCAGTTAAAGAGTCTGGAACGGACAGTCTATTAGAAGCATGATTAATTAAGTTACAGGATGGTCAAAGTATTAGGTAGTTTCTTCAATCAAATATTGACGTTGTCGACGGTTGATCTTAGGAATTTAAACTATTTGATGGCTACTTCTTTTGCTTTCTCAGAATGGCTTGGTATGCATATTGGTTCATAATGAAAGATGTTGGTTTTGGTTTTTTAATAAGAAACTGTTTAAATGTGATTCTTGATCTATGTTCTCTGAAATCGAATAATAGAATGACAAATTGCTTACTTAGTTTAACTTCAGGTTATGTATATTGCTAGAGATATTCAATTTTTTTCTTTCTCTTCATAAAATATTCAGTTTTTTATTTTACTCTTCATAAAATTGATTGTTTCATCAATCCTGCAGCAATTTATGCACGCAGTTCTAAGATTTAATTGCATATTTTCTCTGCATACCAGGTCAATGCACTCTTAGCATCCAACTCATCGAAGCAGAAGTTTCTTTGCTTTCTTCTGTAGAGTTGTCTGTACACACTTGCAAATGGAGGCACAAGTGGGTATTTGCTATTTGTTTATTAAGTCTCATGTTATGTCTTCAACTGTCTTGTTGTAACATCTTGCAGATCAAAATTCCTTATAACATAGGAAGTTATTTATTTTGTGGCTCAAATTTTTACCTTCTCTATAATGTTTCAAGAGCCTGACTAGAAGATTAAAATTATAAATAAATGAACAACCTAACTTGATTAACCATAATTATTTGAGCAGTAAATGGACATCATTCAACAAAAATGTGGCGTATCACAAATTAATGAGATTAGTTGAATAGATTACATGTAATTTTATGTGTTTTGTGCTTGCCAAAGTGGTTTGCTTGTATTGCATGATATGGATAGGGTATTTAGTCATATATATATATTTCGTTGTTGGGGTAGAGCATACTCTGATATGGGCATACTTAATTTCAAAGTCCATACATCCAGCTTATAGAGCCTTGGTCTGCTCTGCTAGATTTTGGAATTCAATGAGTCCAAATCTATGCTGATTACCTGCATGATAAGATGCCAGTGATATAAATATTGTGTATTATATGTGAAGCATATGCATTATGCTATATCATTACTACAAGTTGTCCTGATTAGTTCATTTCTTATGATAACTCAGATTATCAGTTCTGTATTTGACTTCTATTTTTTGTGAGAGAAGAACATGTAATTGGTACTCTGAATAAGTACGATTTGGTTATTCTTGCTCTGATAAGTTCTTTTGCTACTATCTATGTCTATTGAGGTCAATTATGTCCTCAACTTGAATTATGTGAATGTTAATGATGAGTATGTAGCAAGAATTGATGGGAAATAGAGGGAAGGAGAGGAATTTGAAAAGTTTAAAACTTGAAAGGTTGGGAACTTGAAAAGTCCTCTAATACTTTATTGAAAAAGGCAATAGTCCCTCATCGTTAATGGAAATGAAAATAGGAGAGTTTAAATAAATAAACACTCCTATTAATTGTTAAAAGGGTTGAAAAGAGGGACCCCCCTCGCGCCGTCGTCGTCGCTCGCTTTGGTTTTGGCTTTCTTTGGCTTTGGCTTTGGCTTTGGCAAATGATCGATCGAGAGATAATTTTTTGGACAAAATTATTTTCAATAAATTAGTTGATAACAGAATTTAACCGAAATGTTTTCAACTTTTTAGTTAACCCGACCCGACTTGGATAAATGGCCAAAAATTATTTTCAATAAATTAGTTGATAACAGAATTTAACCGAAATGTTTTCAACTTTTTAGTTAACCCGACCCGACTCGGATTCACGCGAGTGACCCGTTTTAAATTCCGTTATATTCAAAATTTCCCACCATGACTGTTCTGAAAGGTTGCAACTTTCAGGAACAGTCAATACCATTTGAAAGGTTGCAACCTTTCATTAATGGTCGTGTCAATTCTGAAAGGGTAGCAACCTTCAGAATATATTATTCTTGCCTAAAAATACCATTCAGTATTTAGAATATTTCCTAACGAATTTTCTGATCTTCCTTCTTCTTAAAAACATATATTTCTTCGTGTACTTTCCTGCTGTGGATTGATTCGCTGACCGTAGAGTTTTTGATATCTATACTCTACTGGTTAAGATCATTTTACCCTGGGAGGTTATATTCCAAATCAAACCTCGAATACTAGAGGGGAATAATTTCCTTAAGGGGACACTGTGAATTCAGTGGACTTGATTTTCTTCCTAAAAAGAGAAATAAAAGAGTATTCAACATTCTGGTAAGTTTTACAGATTAAATTATTTTTTACAAATAAATTTCTTTTCATCTTATTTACTGGTTCTAAAAATCTCAGTTACTTCGTGTTTCTGAATGATTTATTACAACTAATGGTTTCTGATTTTCTTAACACAGATTGGAAACAATCTTAAAGAAATTATTTAAATCTGTGTATCTGGTGGAGACAAAAATCTTTGTGATTTTATACTACTTTAAGTCTGCAATTATAATTTATTGCTTACTTATATGGTATCAATTTTGTTTATCAGAATGGAAAACACTGGTGTTACAGTGGCTGTTGCTGCACCAACCCGAACTCTTGTATAACAAGCAGAGAAATCGGGTAAATTCACAGGTGTGAATTTCAAAGGATGGCAGCAACGAGTATTTTTCTGGCTTACCACTCTTGGTCTGCAGAAATTTACAAGTGAAGATACTCCAGTACCTGTTGATGATATGCCAGAAAAGGAAAAATTTATGATTGTTGAAGCATGGAAACAGTCAGACTTCCTATGTAAAGGTTACATTTTGAGTGCTTTAGAGGATGACTTATATAATGTCTATAGTGCAATAACAACTTCAAAAGAGTTGTGGAATGCACTTGAGAAGAAATATAAGACAGAAGATGCATGCTTGAAAAAATTTGTGGTCGCAAAGTTTTTAGACTATAAAATGGTAGATAGTAAAACTGCTGGATCACAAGTGCAGAAACTTCAACTTATTCTCCATGATCTGATTGCTGAAGATATGGTAGTAAATGAAGCTTTTCAAGTGGCTGCAATGATTGAGAAGTTGCTTCCTTCGTGGAATGATTTCAAGAATTATCTAAAGCACAAGCGTAAAGAAATGAAGCTTGAAGATCTTGTGATTCGTCTCAAGATTGAGGAAGATAACAGAAATGCAGAAAAGAAGTCGCGTAAGAGTTCAACAATCATTGGAGTTAATATTGTTGAAGAAGCTCCAACCAAAGACAAAAAGAGAAAGAAGTCCAACGGGCAGAAGTCAGAACAGGCCAAGAAGAAATTCAAAGGCAACTGTTATAATTGTGGCAAGGCTGGTCATAGATCTTCTGATTGTCATGCTCCAAGAAAGGACAAAAACAAAGGAAAAGGCAAAAGTCAAGCAAATATCGTGGAAAAGATGGAAGATGCAGATGACTTGTGTGCAATGATATAAGAATGTAACTTAGTTGGAAATCCCAAGGAGTGGTTTCTCGACTCAGGTGCTACTAGACATATTTGCTCTGCTGAGTACGATGAAGATTTATTCATGGGAAACACAGCAACAGCAAGAATTGCAGGAACTGGGAAAGTAATGTTGAAAATGACATCCGGCAAAGTGTTGACTTTAAGCAATGTTCTGCATGTCCCTACTATTAGGAAGAATTTAGTTTCTACTGCACTACTCGTTAAGAACGGGTTTAAGTGTGTCCTAGTTAGTGATAAAGCTGTAATAAGTAAGAATAAAATGTTTATAGGAAAGGGCTACCTCAATGAGGGTCTTTTCAAACTAAATGTAATGGTTATTGACAGTATTAATAAAAATTCTGCTTCTGTTTACTTATTGGAGTTAAGTGATTTATTGCATGCCCGTTTGGGACATGTAAATTACAAAGCCTTTCAAAAATTGGTTAATCTAGAAGTATTGCCTGATTTTAAATGCGATAAGTCGAAATGTGAAATTTGTGTGGAAAGTAAGTCTGTTAAACATCCTTACAAGTCTGTTGAAAGAAATTCTAAAACTTTAGACTTAATTCACACAGATATATGCGATATAAAGTCAACACCATCTCGTGGTGGAAAAAAGTACTTTATAACTTTTATTGATGACTGCACTCGATTTTGTTATGTATATTTGCTTAATAGTAAGGATGAAGCAATTGATGCATTTAAGCAATACAAAAATGAAGTGGAAAACCAATTGAATCTAAAGATAAAAATGATTCGGAGTGATAGGGGTGGAGAATATGAATCTCCTTTTGCAGAGATATGTTTGGAATATGGTATTATTCATCAAACTACTGCACCTTATACACCACAGTCAAATGGTTTGGCAGAACGGAAGAACAGAACATTAAAGTAAATGATGAATGCCTTAATGATCAATTCTGGTTCACCGCGAAATCTTTGGGGGGAAGCCATCCTTACAGCTAATAAAATACTCAATAGAGTACCCGATCGAAAAACACAATCAATTCCATATGAGTTGTGGAAAGGAAGAAAACCCAACTTGAAATATTTCAAAGTGTGGGGGTGTTTAGCCAAGGTAAAGGTTCCTTTACCTAAGAGGGTTAAAATTGGACCCAAAACAATATATTGTGTCTTTATTGGGTATGCTGTGAATAGTAAAGCCTGTCGATTTTTTGTTCATAAATCTGATAATCCTGAGATTCATGTTAATACGATAATTGAATCAGATAATGCAGAGTTTTTTGAAAACATTTATCCGTATAAATCTGAAAGTGAGTCAACAAGTGAAAGACCTAAACGACCACGAGAAGAATCAATGGAAAATATTGTAACTAGTGAGGAACCTAGGCGAAGTACTCGACAACGAAAATCTGTTTCTTTCTGACCAGATTTTGTAGCACTATTGCTTGAAAATGAGCCTCAAACATTTAAAGCAGCTATGTCTTTGTTAGAGTCAACTTATTGGAAAGAAGCAGTTAATAGTGAGATTGAATCAATTTTAAGCAATCACACTTGGGTATTGACTGATCTTCCTCCAGGAAATAAACCTTTAGGATCAAAATGGATCTTTAAAAGGAAAATGAAACCTGATGGGACAATTGACAAATATAAGGCTAGACTGGTAGTCAAAGGGTACAGTCAAAAGGAAGGTCTGGACTACATTGATACATATTCTCCAGTAACAAGGATAACATCAATTAGGACGTTAATAGCACTAGCAGCAGTGCATGATCTTAAAATCCACCAAATGGATGTAAAGACAGCCTTCTTAAATGGAGAGTTAGAGGAAGATATTTACATGGAACAACCTGAAGGGTTTATAGTTCCTGGTAAAGAAAAGAAAGTGTGCAGACTTGTGAAGTCAGTTTATGGACTCAAACAAGCACCCAAACAATGGCATGCTAAATTTGATCAAATAATGTTGGCAAATGGATTCAAGATTAACGAATGTGATAAATGTGTTTACATTAAAAACCTTATGAATCATGAAGTCATTGTTTGTTTGTATGTTGATGACATGTTAATAATGAGTAAAGAAATTGATGATATAAATTCTACTAAGCGCATGTTGTCCAGCAAGTTTGATATGAAAGACTTAGGAGTTGCTGATTTGATCATAGGGGTCAGGATTATCAAAACTCCCCAGGGACTAGCATTATCTCAATCTCGTTATATTGAAAAAGTATTGGATAAGTTCAATTACTTGAATTTCAATGTAGTCAAAACTCCAATTGATTTAAGTTGTACATTTAAAAAGAATGAAGGTCAAAGTGACTCTCAATTGGAATATGCCAGAGTTTGGGGAAGTTTGATGTATATTATGAATTGCACGCGACTAGATATAGCATGTGCTATTAGTAAACTGAGTCGGTACACTAGTAATCCGAATCAAACTCACTCAATGGCTATGAAATGTGTGTTGGGTTATCTAAAATGGACACAACATTATGCTTTGCATTAAAATAAATATCCTGCTGTGATTGAAGGATATAGTGATGCAAATTGGATCACCGGGTCAAATGATGTAAAATCCACGAGTGGTTATGTATTCATACTTGGTGGAGGAGCTGTCTCTTGGAAATCTTCCAAACAGACATGTATTGCTCGCTCCACAATGGAATCTGAATTCATTGCTTTGGATAAGGCTGCTGAAGAAGTGGAATGGCTCCGGAATTTCCTAGAGGATATTCCATTGTGGCCCAAACCTGTTGGACCAATTTGCATACATTGCGATAGTCAAGCAGCAATAGGTAGGGCAGGGAGCATTATGTACAAAGGGAAGTCTCGTCATATACGACGTAGACATAACACCATAAGACAACTGCTCTCTAGTGGAATTATCACAATCGACTATGTAAAGTCAAGCGATAATGTGTCAGATCAACTAACGAAAGGCCTGGTGAGAGAGGCAGTTGAAAGATCATCTAAGGGAATGGGTTTACGGCTTAGGACAAGTCAGTATGAAGGTAACTCTATCTAGTAGACTCGAGATCCCAAGAGCTAGATTCAAGGAGAAAAACAAAGTTGTGGCTGACGGTTCGACATTGTCAATTAACTCAATCCATTCTCATGATGAAGACAATGTTCAGGAAAAGGTTAAAACTTTAAGGCTTGTTAATGAGGTAATAAAGCTTAAAGTTTTTAATGATTTGCTAAGTTTGGTAGATTTGACCAAATAGTGTATCTACGAGATGACACGGTTAGAAATCACCTATGTGAGTGTGAAGTGGAAGCCGCTTCAAAGGGAATTTTATGTCAAAAGCCTATTCTCTATACACTCATGAAACCATGAGGTGTTCATGGCTGAAACGAACACAACCGTAAGAATCATAAACAGTAAAGGGTTAATTGTGTGACATATGGTTGTCTAGGTATACACCAAAGTTCGACGGTTCAAAGATATCACATCTACCGATTGACCGAGTATATCTGACATATGTTCACTACGGAAAGTCCAAGGGGAAACCTACTTATCCAGATGCAATTAATCTTTGCTTGTAAAGTACACAATTGTCCGTGCATTCCTTTGTTATAACTATTCCCCATCAATGTGGGGGATTGTTGGGTATGTAGCCAGAATTGATGGGAAATAGAGGGAAGGAGAGGAATTTGAAAAGTGTAGAACTTGAAAGGTTGGGAACTTGAAAAGTCCTCTAATGCTTTATTGAAAAAGGCAATAGTCCCTCATCGGTAATGGAAATGAAAATAGGATAGTTTAAATAAATAAACACTCCTATTAATTGTTAAAAGGGTTGAAAAGAGGGACCCCCCTCGCGCCGTCGTCGTCGTCGTCGCTCGCTTCGGCTTTGGCTTTGGCAAATGATCGATCGAGAGATAATTTTTTGGACAAAATTTATTGTAATTGTTTATTAATTAATTTAAATGGCCAAAAATTATTTTCAATAAATTAGTTGATAACAGAATTTAACCGAAATGTTTTCAACTTTTTAGTTAACCCGACCCGACTCGGATCCACGCGAGTGACCCGTTTTAAATTCCGTTATATTCAAAATTTCCCGCCATGACTGTTCTGAAAGGTTGCAACTTTAAGGAACAGTCAATACCATTTGAAAGTTTGCAACCTTTCATTAATGGTCGTGTCAATTCTGAAAGGGTAGCAACCTTTCAGAATATATTATTTTTGCCTATAAATACCATTCAATATTTAGAATATTTCCTAACGAATTTTCTGATCTTCCTTCTTCATAAAAACATATATTTCTTCGTGTACTTTCCTGCTGTGGATTGATTCGCTGACAGTAGAGTTTTTGGTATCTATACTCTACTGATTAAGATCATTTTACCCTGGGAGGTTATATGCCAAATCAAACCTCGAATACTAGAGGGGAATAATTTCCTTAAGGGGACACTGTGAATTCAGTGGACTTGATTTTCTTCCTAAAAAGAGAAATAAAAGAGTATTCAACATTCTGGTAAGTTTTACAGATTATCTTAGTTACTTCGTGTTTCTGAATGATTTATTACAACCAATAATTTCTGATTTTCTTAACACAGATTGGCAACAGGTCCAAAGTAAAGATGCAGGTTGTTTCTGAATCTTCCTATAGAAGTATAAAGAAACATATGTTAGCATAGTCTTGAGTGTTCTGTTTAATGAAGAGGCAAAGCTAGTTGTTGTTTTCCTCTATTTGTCGTATTATGTTTCTGGATAATTAGGGTCATAGAGAGCAGGTTTCATTCTGGGTTTGTTGCTATTAATCTATCTTACACACGCAACGGTATGTTGTATATGAACTTTTTATTTAGATGATTCCATATTGTTAATATTCAATATGATTACAAAATAGGTGAAGGGCTCTGAAGGTGCTAAAACAATTGGGACATAAATTTGTTGTACACACAGCAGAAGCATCAGATAAAAATGATCTTCTTGACAGAGTTCTTCCTGCTTCTATTGGTGATTATGTTGAATTGATTATAACTCACACAGTTTGTGGTGAGGAAAATGTTTGTAGTTGTTAAATTTTTTAGATCTCTTTCCTCTGTTATCTTTTCCTTTAATTTTCGTCTATCAATGATAGTACTTGATCATTGTGGGAATTAATTACGATTTGCCTCTCGGTAGCTGATATTGCTTGGTGCGATGGATGATTTTTCTGGCATTACCAAAAGAAGGGTTGCGAAAGGATTTCTGCAGGAGTTACTTCACATAACTCTTGATCATGAATTCGATGAGCATGGCATTGAGGTTGTCATAGGAAATGGTATCAATCTTGGTGGTGATAAAGATTGGGTTGCTGCTGTGCCCAGAGTTGACATGAAAAGTCCATTCAGCTCCAACAGAATTCGAAAAAGTAGTTCTACGGGTAGTGGAGGAACTTGGTAGACCTCGGAGACAGAGGACTGCGGATTTCATGCAGTGGCTGCACTGTCTTGTTGTGATTAGCCTTCTCTTAGAACATGCTCACTCTTTTAGCTGGATGCATCGGAAAGCTATAGAATAAAGTGTAGTTTTGCATTCTGTATTGCTTACTGGGGTCTGTATCATTGAAAACTTACCTTTTCTAATCTTTCTTTTCGCCTTACCTAATTTGTCTGCTATCTCTGAATTTTCATCCATCCTTCACTTGCATTCTGGTAATGAGATGGACATATTGTCATAACCTTGCAGTTTCATGTTGATTGTTCCTCTGTTATCTACTTAACATAATTCTGAGATATTTTGTATTGTTGTGAAATGCAGGCAAAACATGTCAACTTAGATGTTCAGATGGTTGCTATTAAGTGCCTTGGTCTCTTAGGATTGTCAGAAAGGAGACCTAGTGAATATTTAGTAAAGCAACTAACATCTTTTTTTAAGGGTCCTTCTTCAATTACTGTTATGGCTTCTTAGGCATTGATTGACCTTGGATTGTGGTATGCTCCTAGTAGCCAAGCATACCTACATTTACTAAGATTCTTCTGCTAAGCAAGAAGTATCCAAGCATACCTACATTGTCAAATTCTTTGCTATTAGCTAAGCTCATAAACTTATATTTTTCAGTGAAAATAAGGAACTTGAGAGGTAAATCTCTTTTCTATTCACTTTATTTTGTATTCATCTTCTAAAAATCCATGTGATAATAGCTTACCTCACAGGTTAAAGTAGTGCCTTTCTATATTCTTTGAGCATTATCCATCCTTCTCATTAAATCACAAGGTTTGTAGAATTTCAAATTTGTGCGTGCATAATATACGAGAATTGGATAGGTCTGGTTTTTTTTTTGTTATTAAATAAAAGTTCTGGTTTGCAATGCAGAATTGTTTATAAAAGGCTTTCATGCCGATTATGCGCTTTTGTAACTTTGTTGCAGCTTTATTCATTTTCTTGTTCAATTGCTGGGTATCTGCATTGATCTTTGAAACATATCCACTTGCATGAAATCCGAATAATGTTCTAGTTCCTGGGAGACAGCCTAATGGTGTGCCTCAATTTTGAAATTTTTTGGCCGTTAAATTTTGATTTGTAAACTGTAATATGCAATATGCAATTTAGAACCTACAATCTTGAACTGTAATCTACAATATGGAATCTAGAACCTGCAGCCAAGAATCGGAATCTGGAATCTGGAACTATAATATATAATCTACAATAATTTGAAATCTGGTGTAATCTGCAATCTGCAATGTAAAACCTGAAATATTGAACTGTTATCTACATTCTGCAATTTGGAATACGAAACCCGCAATCTGAAACTCATGTCTGTAATCTGCAATAATCTTGAATCTTGAACTGTAATTTGGAACTCAATAAATTTGCAACCTACAATTTGCAATTTGGAACTGCAGCAATCTGGAACTTCTTGCCTCTTTTATGTTGTTGCAATTTGATTTTGTTGTACATTTTATATGTGTAGGGGAATGGAGGTGATCAAATTTGAAGGGTCGCCACAAGTCATTTTGATATCATTGAAGTGGATGATGAAGAGTTATTGAACTATTGTAAAAGTTTGAATACATCATGTATGATTTTGTGAAATATATTCATTTCAAGAATATATTGAACAATTGTAAGAGTACTTTTTGAACTATTCTCCATACATATTTAGAATATTGATTTTTAAGTATGTGTATGTACACAAGACATACTATCTTTTGAAGTTAACTTCAACTCTATATATTTGAATTACTTATTAACCAAATTAATTCTTGGGATTATTTATTGCAAAACAATATTAGTGTTTTTAATTGGAAATTCTGGCATATAAATATTTTATAGCCAAAATAATATTACCGCGCTTGAAAGTATAGCCATAGGACTGTCAATTGTTGTATGCACATGGGCAAGGACTACACTTCAAAGTGTTGTCATACATTAGATTGAAAAGGCAACACTTATAAATCCTGGGCAATAAGGAAGCAAAGGTCACGCTGGAAAGTGTAGTTGTATGAGATAGAAATGTTGCTATATGAGGTACTTGAAAGTGTGGTTTTTATAGCTTTTATGCTACGCTTTGAAGCGCAGCTGATAAGGCCACACTTGAAAAGTGTCACCTAATCTGTAAGGTTATGCTGATTGTGCTACCCCTGGAAAAGTGTAATACCTCGAAAATTACTTAGGTGAATCTAGATCCTAACATGTGTTTCATGAGGGTCTAAGGTCCTAAATTGGTTTATAATGTGGTATTGAGTCACTGTCTAAAGATTTAGGTGCATTTGGAGTCAAACGTCAAGGGACGACCAATACGTTCGACGACTAAGTCACTTATGTGCCTCGTGTGTTCATTTGTGTGGTTTATGATCTTATGAGGTCCTTATATGAGTTATTATAGTGTTTATTGACAGAGCGTCAAGTTTCATGAAGTTTGGAGGCCAAACGTCCAAGAACGTCCATGACGTTCGAAATGCTTCCCTTGAAACGACCTGATATGTCTTGGCATGTTTCATCGAGTTTTATGTGTTCGTTTTCGATGAAATTGATATGGGAGGTCCTAAATTCGTATATTAATATATTCTGGTTGGAAACGTCCGGCAAACATCATCAAGTACCATCCAAGGTGAAGGACCCATGTTGGTGGTCAAAACTGCCCAAGGCAGTCCCACCTGCGAATGACAAACGTTGGCCAGTGGCCTGGTCGACGCCCCATACGTGGATGGAGTCGATGGATACTTAGCCTAGGGAGCTTAAGATCTCATTTTCAAGTCTTAGTCCATAACAATGCAAGACAGGACGGTCCGTTTGTGGAAAAACATTCTGTTTTTGGCCAAGTGGTTGATGGGTTTGTTCCCGTGCAACTTCACTTTAAGTTGCAAGGGTGAACTGGTATTTCACCCAACGTCCAAATAAGATTTTGGAAGGTTACTTAGTCTATTTTAGGTATTTTAAGTGGATTTATAAGTTTTAAATAACTAGATGAACTCATTCTTCCAAATCAAAATCACAAAATATCTTAGAAATTCTCTAGAACTCCATTGAAGACAAACCTCAAGGAAGAGGTTGGATTAGAGATTTGACCGGTGATCTTCATAAATTTCATGGATTAACATCATTGAGGTATGAATTTTTGATCCATTGAAACTCTATTCATCTAAGGAGCCCAAAATTTAAAGATATTTCTAAAATTTTCTAAAGATGAACTTGTCCAATATTATGATCTATCAATGCGTTCTTGCATTAAAGGTTTTAAATCATTATATTTTGATTGGATTTTTGTCAATTATATGATTTTAACATATTAACCTATGAAACCATGTAATTGATGAACCCTAGTTTTTGACTACTTTATGGGTTAATTGATATTGACTTAATGCTTATAAATTCTTCTGTAGTTTTCTATGGGCTATTGAATGATATAAGAATTGTATTCAATTGATGTATAGGTTGTCTTAGATTAATAATCTATATTTAATTGACCTAGATTCATTGAGTATTATGGTTTTTGTATTGAATTGATGTTCATGGCCAGGGGTAAGGGCTTTTGGTATGGAATTGGGTGATTTAGCTATGGATTGAAGTGGTGAGAATGGATTGGTTGTATACTGCGTTTTTTCTCTTTATTTTATGTAGTGTACCTCTTGCATTATGTTGTGATTGGTATGGTCCACTTATAGTAGAGGTGCTATGTGCTTTACTTGTAAATAATGTGTCCTCATCGGCATTACTTTATATATTATGATGATCATGGCCTTGTCAGCAAACTAGTTGATATATTATGATGATTTGTGTAAGGATTTATGTGAAGTATGATCATATTCATCTAACTGTGATCAAGTTGAAAGTATGTGTTCCTCTATAGTCGTTAGGTGATAATGTTAGACTATGACTATGTCTATATGTGTGTAGCTTTAGAGTTGATGCATGGTTATTCCTACATGACTATCTGTGTCTATGATGGTTATATTGATGATGTTATAATAGTATATAGGATGACTCATAGATGATAATTATTATTCCTATGTGCTTCTAGAATGATATGCAATATGTGCTAAAGTCAAGTATTGGTGTGTCTTGTGTGGTAGACTTGTCTCCCTTACTTGATACATGTATGAATGTGAAAATGAGATGTCTTGACTTAGGATGCTAAAGCCTCTCAGTCTTGTATATATGAATGGCATGAGACCGTCAATGATGCTAAGAAGGTCCTTTGTGTGGAACTTTAAACCTCGTGGCATGGTTATGAACCTTGAAGTTGAAAGTCGTAATGGTATCCTTATTGTATGAATGATGGACTTAAGGTTGGTTGGCTGGAACGACATAATATCATCTTTCGGAAAGTCATTAAGCTATCCTCGTCAACATTGTAAGGCAGCCCTAGGGGACCTCTTTGATAGGGTGAATGTGATTGGGTTATGAACTAGATATGGAACCTCTTCATGTGATCCTTTGATGTGAATTACTCTATGAGAACAAAGGCTAGCATTAAGTGTGTATGGCAAGGGAAGTGACTCTAGTTAAAGAATGAGACTAAAGGGTAAGGAGACCCTTCATATTCCTTAACCATGTGCCTACATGGTATGTGTCCAAGTTCTATCATTGGCAAGTAGAACACCCTCCATCGGAGTAGGTTACAACTCCAGATTTCATGCTTTGCTACCATGGTCTATGTTGGTTCTTGTCTATTCTCATAATTTTGTGATACCTACAGTATTGGAGAATTTCTATGAAGTGTAGGTGGTGGTATGAGATGCTATCAATACATTGCATAATAGGCTTTGAAGATGTTAGTGAGAGTCCCCAGGTCTTCTCTAAGACCATTAATTGAATATCCTTATGTGATCAATGTCTCTTAAATGAACTAATGAATGAAATGACTTAAGCTATAAAACCCTGTTAATTGAATAAGTACTTATGTAGAATAGTTAAGGGTTGCCTAGTTAGGGTGTGAAGGGGGCATAGGAATGGTCACTTCGTATATTACCTAGATAAGTCTTAAGAATCACTCTAGTTAGGAAAGTTGGTTTATTATGTAGACATGATCCAAACTTAGGTAGTCTTAAGGATTATTTAGGTAATCTTGGATAGGTCAAACATGGACATTATCTTTTTGATTTACTTGAGTAAGTATTTTG
The DNA here is from genome assembly GCA_027705065.1 of Solanum peruvianum. Lineage (NCBI taxonomy): Eukaryota > Viridiplantae > Streptophyta > Magnoliopsida > Solanales > Solanaceae > Solanum > Solanum peruvianum. The sequence continues at coordinate 22,766,491 of JAKWJD010001761.1, forward strand.
ATAACCTTTGGAAGGAGAATGTCATATTATATGTATTTTGTTTACTAAGTTAGAATGATCTTATCCTAGGTAATCTAAAGGATCTCTTCAGTGTGTGTGAAGGGGCTGTATGAGAGGTCGCTTCACGACTCACTCAAGTCAAACCTTAGAATCATCTTCGGTAGGAGAATCTAATGTCTATGTGCGTGGTTTATTGTAAGTGCGTATCTCATGGTCTTAAGGATCATTTAGGTCTGCCTAGAGAGGGTGTATGAGAGGTCTCTCTTTTGTCTTACATAACTGAGTCTTAGGATACTTCATAGTGGGGAAATTACATGCTACAAAGTGTCCAATGTTAAGTTAAAGGACTTCACTGTAACAGTGAAGACACTTCGTTAGTGTTCCTTAAAATTGATAAATTGCTTAAGTGTTTTCTCATGTGTTTCTAAGGTGTTAAATGTTGTTCTTATGCTTATATTATGATATTTAATTCAAAAGATATATATTTCCATTAAATGTCCATTTTCTTGATTTTTATGCATTATATCGTACTTAGTACAAGCGTTTGTAGTAATTCCATGATTTTACCTATCTTTAAAGTAATTCAAAGGTGAAGGTGCTTTTGGGAGCAAAAATTTGGATTATAGGGTCTTTAAGCATGGTGAAGTATGTCCTCATTTGGCTCGAAGCATAGATGTATTTTATTTCACTTTTTGTAATAAACTTAGTAGTACTATATTTCTACTGTATGGGCTTTGTCGCAAATACTCTTGTGTATAAGAATTGATAAAACGAGACTTAGTATTTATTATGAGTTTATATGAAAGAGAATTTTAATGATTATTAGAATGTTTCAAAAAGTTTTAATCCCGCACCACTTTTCATTTGTATATATATGCGATGAACGATACGAAAGGGTTGGTACATCATCTGACAGATAAAAACAAGCTTATTTTTAATCTACATATCTGCAAGACAGAGTTTCTTGAGTCTTGGATTTCTTGCCTCTCTCTTTTGATGTTTGTTAAAAGTTTTTTCTCAAACCCTACGATCGAATATCAAACAGACAAACCTTATTGTTTGCAAAAGCTTATGCAACCTTGTTGCCTTCCTTGTTCCAACACACTTTGAATGTACTGTTGTCACCATTGTAAGCATTTACAATCTTGGCTTCCTTAACTGATCATATATTCATGCATTTATCAAATGACACACTTGCCAAGTATTCGCCATTTGGACTTAAATACAACAAACTAAACAAGCTTCTAGGATTCAAATGGCAGAGAACCTACTCAATAAAAAAAATAAAAACATTAGATCACGATAGAGATCTTAAATGTGAGTCAAATGAGTTTAATCGTTTTATTAGATTATTGAGAATAATTTATGGAACTACTCCTCCTTATTTTCCTACATGAAATTGTTTTGTGAAAAGTTAAAAGAGAACTTTGGGTTAATTGACTAATATACAATGTCATGCTTACTGAGCAATGTGAACCTATAAATTTGTGGGTAAAACTATTTTGACTTGTTGTTCTGTGTTTGAATTGTGTCCCTAGTAAAAAGTCAAAATTGATACCTTTTGAGTTGTGGAAAGGTCATAAGTCAAGTTTGAGATATTTAAGAATTTGAAAATATCTAGCCTTTGAAAGGCTAAATGATCTGAAAATTACAGAATTGAGTAAGAAAAATACTGGTTGTGTTTTTATTAGGTATGCTTCAAATAGTAGATTCTAGATTTTTTTTATCTTGAAAGATAATATTATAATAGAATCCGGTGCTGTTATTTATCTGAAAATAAAGTCCCTTTTCATTCTAAAAATAGAGGGTGTCAAAGGATTGTATAAAATATTTTGTTACTACCATGTTTTTTACATCTACTTCTACTTCGAGACAAAATATTGATTAATTTCGGTTAGGAAAAAGTAAATGAGCTAGAGAAGAAAAATATTTTAATCCTATTCTACATGTTTTTTAATGTTAGAGATCAACCTTTAACCTTAGAAAAAGTTTTCTTTTTCATGATTCTACTTTTCTGAAAAGAGGTTGTAAGGAGAAAATGAAATTCCTAATTTCTAATAAAACATGAAAATTGATTGATTCACCATCTGGTTGTAAATAAATGATTGCAAATGGGTCTAACCAACTAAATGGACTAGATCTATTGATAAATAAAATGCTAGACTAGTTGCTAAATGTTTTAAGCAACTAGAAGACTTGTAATTTTTTTATGCTTATTTTCTAATAACCAGAACTACACCCATGAAACTTTTAATTATTATGGGTGCAATGTTTTATTTGCATATTCATTAAATGGATGTACATCTATTTTTAAAAATTTGAGACCTGAATAAGGCAATTCATATGGATCAATTGAGTAATTTATGAAGGCAAACCAAGAAAGCAAAGTGTCTAAACTTATTTAATTCCTATATGCCTTGAAACACGAATCAACACAATGACATGAAACGTTTGATTCCTACATGATTGAAAATAGTTTAGAAATATAATGGGTGTTAAAAATTGCATGTATCATACGTCTTTAAATATTTTACATGTTATTCTTTGCCTATATTTTAATAATTTATTGATCTTTGACTCTAAAGTTAATGTTATTGATGAAGCTAAGAAAATTTTTTCGAAGCCCTTTAGATATGAAAGATCTTGGTGACACAAATTTTATTCTTGGAATAAAAATTACAAGAACATGTGAGGAAATTTTCTTTAACATGCCACACTATGTTGAGAAATTTCATTAAAAATATAACTTTCATGACTAAAAAGCATGTTGTAACTTCTTTTTATTCAATTGTTGATTTATTTACTTCTCAAAGAGAAAATGATGTGATAAATTTGAAGGAATATGCTAGCTTAACTGAAAGTTTGAGATATATGGTTTATTGCACTAGGCATGATATTGTATATCTGGTAGGAATACTTAGTTGGTTCACACGAAATCTAGGTAATGAACATTGACATTTTATAACAAGAGTCATTAAAATATATAATTGACACAAAATCTTATAATTTGTTCTACAAAAAAAAGATAATGTTTACTTGAAGGCTTTCCTGATGTAGTTTGAAAACTTAATCAGGTGACTAATGTTATACCACTAGTTACATTTTTACTTTGGGTGGTGGTGCTATATGCTGGAAATAAAGAAATCAAACAATAACTGTTAATTCTACCATAGAGGTTGAACTAATTTATTTAGCATGAGCTTGCGAGGAAGCAAATTGTTTGAGAGATTTATTAATTATTTTAAATTCCTTTTTTTGAAAAATTAATTCCTCATATTTTAACTAATTTTGATAGCACTGCTGCAATTCGTAGAGTTCAAAACTGTTATAACAACGGTAAATTCAGACATATAAGGAGGAAACATTGTTATGTGAGATTATACATGAAAAGTTATACCATTAATGTTTATTATTCAATCATTAGGATAATCTTTTATATCCTCTTATTAATTTCTCAACAAGAGAAAAGGTCTGGAGCATATAGAGGGGAAAGAGATTAAAGTCGATAAATACTTGACCCCTACTAGGGACTAGAGATCCTATAACCAAGTGCATTGAAAAAAAAAACTAATTAGATGATGACTAGTTTTAAATGAATCACTATTTTTTATTCGCTCCCTATGATTCGAGTGCATTGTTTCCGATAGTAAACTGTGGAGGTTTGAGTTTTAAAAGTCATGATGATAAATATGTAGCACGTATGAATGGAGTGTTAAACTTATTGGAATTCTCTCGACAGATTTCATCTATCTTATTATGGAAGTAGGCCGCTTACTATACAAATTTGTCTTAGTCTCAAAAGAACCGATGAAATCGGGACATCACAAGGTTGTAATGTGCTAACTTTTAAAGATTATGAAAACACCTTGATTATCATGTGTAAGTAGTCATATTATATTTTTCTTAAGCATTCATAATTCAAGTCTAAGACCATTATGACATTGGAGTAAGCATTTGTAACTAGAAAGAACTAGAGAGGAGTTTAAAATCTTAAAATACTTATTTTTCGTAATTATAAGAAAAAGTTGAAATTTTAAGTAGGTTAAAAGTTAGTTTTTGGTCAACTTCAAACGACCATAACTCCTAGTTCAGGTTATGGTTGGAAATCTTCTGAAATCCCCTTTCAAAAGCCACCGAGTTTGCGCGATTTCTAGTTCGTATGAGTGAGTTAGTATCTTTAGAAGTTGCACTATTGGAATACGGAAAGTCCAAGTATCGATTTTAAGGGGCAGCTCGGTCTTTTCCTTGCCCTAATAATTATTCTCTTTTATGTAATTAAGTTAGTGGTGTAAGGTGAATTTTATAAGTTTAAATTTTTACCAAAAGATTGAGGTTTTGGAGAAAAGAGAAAACATGAGAAAGGAGAAGGGTTTTCAAGGTTCATCAAGATCATCGAAGTTAACTTCAAGATTTCATCGAGTCTGATCCCTAAAATGGTATGTGGGTCTCTCACAACGTTTTCTTTCATCACCCTGTTCCAATCATGCTTGATTCGGCGTAATCTAGTTCTAACATGACTAGATTTTTAATATGCTTGTTGGTTGTGATCATGAATTTCTTTTGTTCTTGAACATGAGTTCAAATTTATGAATTTCTTTAGGTAGAAAGTTTTGCTTCTTTAATTCATTGGGTTAGATACTTGCGTATATCATTCGGCTACATAAATCTAAAGTAAATTTAAGAAGAGGAATCGAATTAGAACTCTTTAAGGTTGGAAAACTTGAGAAAAAAATTGTCAAAGTTTACCATATGAAGGGCTTGTGCGGCGCTCCCCCCATACGGCCACGCATGCTTGGCTCGCATGCCTGCAGTGCGCCATAAAGGAGACTCAGTCAAGTGAGACTTGTGCAGCAAGTCCAAATCCTCATTTTTTACCCTGTTTTTCGTCATTCAGCCTGTTTAAGATTTTCTAATGGGTACTAAAACTTCCTATTGATTCTGACTACTCTAAATGAATTAAAAACATATTGATATCATCTATAAACATGAATTAGAACTTTAAAAATTAAGAGTCAAGTGTAACAAATTCTTAGAGTCTTTTAAGAAGTCTTTTGCTAATGCTTTTAACTTTTTCTAAGACTTAAAGATAAAGTTGAGTAAAGAGTAAAGATAAGGAGAAGAAGTTCATTTCAAATTTCATATGTCTTTTACAAAAATTTTAACTATGTTTTACGACATAAGTTTGAGTTCAGTGCAGAGTAATTTCAAGTGTTTTCTTCAAAGATGTATATAGGGATTAAGTATTCCCAAAGAAGTATAAAATGTTTTCAAAATTGAAATAAGAATGGAAATAGAGATTTATAAAGAGCCTTTGGGCTAGTCTTGGTAAAATAGTAATAACATTCTAAATAAAGCAACAAGGGAATTTTAGATTTCCAAGGTAGCCTTTAAGCTATGTTTTTGAGAAATTATCTCAAATCACACAAAAAAATATGTTTTTAAAGCATAAGATCTAGTATATTTTGGGAGTAGTATTGAGCACCGATATGGGGGAAAGTTAAGATAACTCACAGCCGCCATAAACAATGAATCCACCATGGGTGGGAAAGAGTCATACTATTTAGATGATTCACATAGTTATTTTTAGGATAGACTAGTGGATCTATTAGTAGTTTTGGTTTATACTAAAGGAAACATATAGGAGGACCCTAACAGCGTGAGGCTAAATGTTGTATCATCTCTATAACTCTTAAGTGATGGGTGTCGGTTAGAGAAACTACCACAGAAGTTAAATGTATTTTATTTATACATTTAAGAGTTATATTTTATCTCTGTATACATACAAAGTTGACATTATGTTTGAAACAACTTTTCCTTGTATTGCACTTGATTTAAATTGCTTTATATTGAAATGAGTTTAGTTTTGTAGAGTTGAGTTGAGTCAGGTAAGTTTTTCATTTGTCCCTTTCAATCCTATTTCTTTAGCATTGTAACTATCATACTCGCATATTCAATGTACCACTACCAATTGACCTGCATCATATTATAATGTAGGCACAGGCAATGAGGATTGGCATCCATCGCATCTTTAAGCAAGTTTAGCACTTCAAATTCAGGGTTAAACCTCCTTACATTCTGGAGGACTCTTTTTCTTTCTTTTTTCGTATTAGATCATTAGGATGTTGAGGGGCCTGTTGAAACATCCATCCTATTCATGTCAGAGGCTTCATAGACAGTAATATGTTAGTCCTTTGAGTCTTTTCAGTATTATCTCATATTTTTAAGACTTTGATTGCCAGTTTTGGACAAGTTGATTGTTTCAGTTTTAAATCATTTTCAGTTATTATAATTTCACTGTTTCATGTTCAGTTAAGTTCATTGATGTGCTATATATGATTATTGTATTCCTATGAGTTAAGTAAGATGATAAAGGGTTCGCTCGAGGCCAACAATGGTCTTCGAGTGCCATTCACACCCAGAATGTAGGCTCAGGGGTGAAATTTTTTTTTTACTACGTGAAGGTTCTATGCATATGTTTCCTTACAAAGCTACACCCTAGACATGGCTTGGCACATCATTGTTAGTCCGAATCGAAACTTTGTCCTAATTAACAATGTTACATATGACTTTATAGAATATGCAAAAACTTCAGTATATTAGAATTTCAAATCTATTGAACAACATAAAAAACCATTATATGAGAATACTTAAAACATATAGTAAATTTTGAGAAAAAACATTTGAGTAAATATTGAAACTATCTAACTTCCTATCCCTGAATCCTCTACTATCTAAATATAGGTGTTAGGACAAGACCCACAACACATTAAAATAGTATAAAACAACATAATAAAGTGGATTCCTCCAAATGCGGTGAGGTCTTACCAAAATTTAATAAGCGGATTTGGTAATCTCAATGGAATAATTGTTAATCATCCCAGGTACCTGAATTTGCATCATGAAATGATGCAAGTCGAATGAAATCAGAATGTACAATATGTAATAGTGCTATACAAAATAAATAATTGAACCAAAAATATGGTTTAAAGTGTCCTGGAAGTGTAGCATGAACATGAGGTGAAATCGTTTAAGCTTTAAAATTTAAGATATGTAAAAGAAACAATATAGGAAATAATAGAGTATACTTTCATGGGGAGTTTGTCTAATTGACAATCATAACTCTGATCCTAGCAATAATACAATATTCTGCCCCATCGCGAGAGCCATCTTATACCTTGTCGTGGTATATTGGAAAACAATAAAGAGGAAGTACAGACTCACCTGAAAGTCGATACGATCCTATCTTATGGTTGCTATGTAGTTTATGGGGATTTATGTTAAAATAAGCTCTTACCCGATTTTTTGTTAGATAGTATTCCCAGAATAATCAATATTAATTATGCTCAATAGCCCTGTATAGGGAACTGGTCTTTATTTCCCTTTACTTTACTGGAATGATTTTCATAATATCAATTATTCACTTTTATTCTCAATGCCAGATAAAATATATGATACCAGTCATGTCATTTTAAAAACCCTTTTCAAGTCATGCATTTAAATGCTCATGGACTCACTTTCCATGCCCAAAATTAATGTATAGGAACACTCATATAGAAAGCTTTTTAATATATGACTTCATTAAAGATGGTTCATGTAATAATTAAATGTGAACAATAGTATAAGAATCAACATGCATAAGAGAATCAGAATCGCAATGACTAAGCAACCGTAACTTAGGAAAATAACATAAACCGAATTTAGATTTCTAGAGACTATGGCTAGAATCCTAAACATAATTGTTTTGTGACGGAATTTAGATGTATGGCATGGGAAAAACTTAGTTCATCACTATGATTAGCCTTACATACCTTAGTGATGAGTTTTAAAAGAAAAATCTCAAAAGATGAAGTGTCTAGAGGAATCTTGAATTTAAAAACTTTGGTATCTTGATAAGAACCCTAATCTTGAGCCTTTAGATCTTGGAAAACTAGACCCTTTCTACGAGTTGTCAATCTTTTGAAGGAGAATTAGGGATTTTGAAAATTTATATAAGTATAATTATGATATTAGGTTGTAATACGGACATAGGAAGGTTAATTCAAGGTAAAAGGTCAAGAATAGCCTTCTAAGAACATAAGATAACATATAAATCAAACAAAATTACCTTTTAATTATTTGTATCGGTAAAATAACTAATCTCCAGGTCCCCTAATAAAAATATTTGACAGTTCACACAATAATGGTTTAGATCACCTGAGTATCCAATGACTTTAGGTTTTAAGTCTATTTCATTGAGCTAACTCAGTGATTCGTCAAATCATTCGGTGAGTTGCCAAATGAACAAGTGTCCATGTCAAATTTCGTAGCCCGCATATAGTCCATTAAAACAACCATAACTTCTTACCCCAAAGTCTGATTGGTGCAAACTTAGTACGTTTGAAGGAAAAGACTCATTTAAATTAATTTGATAGGTCTTGGGTCACCTTACTCATTACATGTTGGGAAATAAGGTCATTTGAAGTTTACCTTTACATGAACTCATGCGAGAACATAGTCGATATTAATTCTTTGAACCTAGATTTGTGTTTGAGGTCCTTTGGGACCCAAGATAACTTTGGTAAACTTTGAAATGTACCTTAATTAACATAATCAAATCTAGCTTACTTATGGTAAGGTCCGACTCTATGCCTATTGAATAAGGCATTGGCCTTAGGCCCCCAATTTTAGGGGGCCTCAATTTATTATGAATAATAAATTATGTGTTATTTTTTCTATAGAAAGAAACAATTATTTATAATAAAATATATTTTTTATAATCTTATTCTATTTAATCCAATTTAATTAGAAAAAATCAAGAAGACTTGTTTAATTTTTTTACTATCTCTATGCTAATAGTCACATCATTTTATTATTTTAACTCCTTTTACACTCTCTTAGTTAATTGTATGATAAGTGTTGGGTTTTAGCAAGTGTGAATGAGAAAAGAAAAGAGAGAATATGAAAAGCGAGGGAACTACTTTGGAGGGAAAATGAAAAGTCATTTGCAAAGTGCAAATGAAAAGTCATTTCTCCCATATCGGCAAAAGAAATGGAAATTGTTGTTCTTATAGAAGGAAAAACTTCCATCACTTCTTAAAAGAGATAAGAAGAAGATGCCCCCTCGCGCCGTCGTCGTCGTCGCTCGCTCGGCTATGGCTTTGGCTTTGGCTTTGGCTTTGGCTTTGGATTTGGATTTGGATTTGGATTTTGCAAATGATGTGATTGATTGATAAATTTTCATCAGTTTTTTTTAAATCAAATAAATCCTGTTAATATTATATCTTATAAATTTGCGGGTAACGGTTACATTATTAAAAGTCGTTACTTTTCCGAAAAGTCGTTACTTTCCAAAAAGTAGTTATTTTCCTAATACACATTTTTTCGAAAAGTTGTTATTTTTTCCCAAAAGACACAACTTTCTGGATAAAATGGGTCTGAATAGATTTCACTGAACAGACATGTTCCTTGATGAAAAAGGCTATAAAAGGAAGTTATTTTTTTGATTTTTCAAACACTGAAAATTTTTCTTTCTCTGCATTTATTTTTCTCTCAAATAAAAATCAAAGTGTCGATCGACTGAGTCTTTGTGACTTGTTGCTATTCTTAAGTTCGTTGAAGTTAAAGAAGTTTGAGGTACCGCTATTTCTTTAACGGGTTTAATCCGTTTAATCTTGGGAGAAATTAATCCATAACCTTGGGTACAGTGAGGGGATTAAATTTCTTAAGGACACATAGTAGTTTCTGTGGACTCAGATTCATTCTTGTATTTTATATTTTTTCTGCTTCATCTTATAAATACAGGTTATTGAAAGAATAACAACCTTAAGAAATTTATCAGTTTCTGTATTTGAGGTTTCTGGAGATTAAAACCTTTATGGTTTTCTTCTCTGCTTGAATTTTTAAAATTCATTCGATTAACAGAACATAAAAACTTTATCGTTAAATCAAAAGCAGTGTGTGTAAAGATTTGTTCTTTATTGTTAGTATTTTAAATAGTTAATTTATCTGCCATTTGTTACCGAAAAAAAAGAGACTAATTCAAGTCAAACAAATGCTGGAACAGTAAGTGCTGCAACAACAACGGTTGCACATAATTGTTCAAATGCTGCCTTAGCACCGGCTGAGAAACCTACAAAGTTTTCTAGAGTCGACTTTAAGAGATGGCAGCAAAAGATGTTCTTCTATCTCACGACGTTGAGTCTGCAGAAGTTCATCATTGAGAATGTTCCCGTTATGTCAGATGAAACTCCGGCTGATGAACGATTCTTGGTAACAGAAGCATGGACACACTCAGATTTTTTGTGTAAAAATTATATTTTGAGTAGTCTGCAAGATGATCTGTACAATGTGTACAGCAATGCCAAAACATCAAAAGAACTCTGGGATGCTTTAGAAAAGAAGTACAAAACAGATGATGCCGGAATGAACAAATTCATTGTGGCAAAATTTCTGGACTATAAGATGATAGACAGTAAGACTGTTGTCACACAAGTTCATGAATTGCAGGTCATAATCCATGATATCCTTGCTGAAGGTATAAATTTATTTAATGCCTATGTTAGAAATATTATGTTTTCTCTTAATACTCACATAACCTTTAATGTAGGATTGATTGTGAATGATGCTTTTCAAGTGGCTGCAATTATTGAAAAGTTACCTCCATTGTGGAAGGACTTTAAAAACTACTTGAAACACAAACGCAAGGAGATGACTGTTGATGATCTTATAGTAAGGTTGTGAATCGAGGAGGATAATAAGGCTGCAGAAAAGAGGTCACGTGGTAATTCAGCAATATCTGGAGTAAATTTTGTTAAAGAAGATCCCACAAAATTAATGAAAAGAAAGAAAGCATCTGGTCCAAAAAACAATCCTCGTAAGAAGAAATTCAATGGAAACTGCTTTAATTGTGGTATACATGGTCATAGGGCTAATGAACGCCGGGGTTCCTAAGAAGGACAAGAAAAAAAAGGATCAAGCAAACTTGGCTGAATCCAAAGGAGAAATGGACGATCTCTGTGCGATGCTTTCAGAATGTAACTTGGTTGGAAATCCAAGAGAATGGTGATAGATTCTGGTGCCTCATGCCATGTTTGTGCCAACAAAGAAATATATTCATCATATACTCCAACACTTACAGATGAAATATTGTTTATGGCAAACTCCGCTGTTGCAAAGGTGGAAGGAACTGGCAAAGTCCTATTAAAGATGACATCAGGCAAGGTGGTGACTTTGAATAGGGTCTCATATGTTCCAGAATTAAGAAAGAATTTTGTTTCAATTCTAGTTCTGACCAAGAATGGACTTAAATGTGTATTTGTTTCTGATAAAGTAGTCGTAAGCAAAAATGATATGTATGTAGGAAAAGGCTACCTTTGTGATAGCCTTTTTAAACTCAATGTAATTGCAGTTGATATGAATAAAGATTTTGTTTCTTCTTACTTGATTGAGTCTAAATGTTTATGGCATGAACGTTTGGGACACGTTAATAACAAAACCTTCCGAAAACTGATTAACTTAAATATTTTGCAAAAATTTGAGTGCAATAAATCAAAATGTCAAATTTGTGTTGAATCTAAGTATGCTAAGCATTCTTATGAATCTGTTGAAAGGAATTCAAATCCTTTAGAATTGATTCACACTGATATTTGTGACATGAAGTCAACACCATCACGTGGTGGGAAAAAATATTTCATAACTTTTATCGACGATTGCACTAGATATTGTTATGTCTATTTTCTAAATAGTAAGGATGAAGCAATAGATGCATTTAGGCAATATAAAACCGAAGTTTAAAATCAGTTAGATAAAAAGATCAAAATGATCAGAAGTGATAGAGGTGGAGAATATGAATCTCCATTTGCAGAAATATGTTTAGAAAATGGAATAATCCATCAAACTACTACTCCCTACAGTCCTCAGTCTAACGGAATTGCAGAAAGAAAAAATCAAACTTTAAAAGAAATGATGAATGCATTACTTATAAGTTCAGGTTTACCACAGAACTTGTGGGGGGAAGCTATCCTTACAGCAAATTAGATAATTAACAGAGTGCCTCTCTCAAAGACAAATGTAATTCCATATGAGAAATGGAAAGGTAGAAAACACAATTTGAAATATTTCAAAGTGTGGGGGGTAAAAATAGGACCTAAGACTGTGGATTGTGTATTCATTGGATATGCCACAAACAGTAAGGCATGTCAGTTTTTGGTTCATATGTTCGAAAATCCAGATATTCATGATAATACGGTAATGGAATCAGATAGTGCTGAATTTTTTGAACATATCTATACGTATAAAACTAGACTTGAGTCATCTAGTGGGGATCTAAACAACCCAGAGAAGAACCAAAAGAGAATGAACAATATGAAGAAAGTCCAAGACGCAGTAAACGTCAAAAGACATCTAACTTCATTTGGATAAGATTTTGTAACATTTCTTCTTGAAAGTTAGCCTCAAACATTCAAGGAAGCAATGTTGCCTAGCGACTCAACCTCTTGGAATGAGGCTGTTAATAGTGAAATTGAATTAATCTTAAGCAATCATACTTGGGAGTTGGTTGATCTTCCTCCAGGGAACAAACCCTTGGGTTCAAAATGGATCTTTAAAAGGAAGATGAAAGACGATGGAACTATTGACAAATATAAAGAAAGACTTGTTGTCAAAGGTTTTAGACAAAAAGAAGGTCTTGATTATTTTGACACATACTCGCCAGTGACTAGGATTACATCGATTCAGATGTTAATTGCACTAGTTGCGGTATACGGTCTTGAAATTCATCAAATGGATGTGAAAACAACCTTCTTAAATGGAGAGCTTGAAGAGGACATTTACATAGAACAGCCTGAGGGTTTTGTAGTTCCTGGTAAAGAAAAGAAAGTGTGCAAACTCATTAAGTCACTTTATGGGCTAAAACAAGCACAAAAACAATGGCATGCAAAGTTTGATCAAACCAAGTTTTCAAATGGATTTAAGATCAATGAATGTGATAAATGTGTTTACATTAAAGATACTCCAAATCAGGAAGTTATTTTGATGCCTATATGTAGATGATATGCTTATAATGAGCAAAGACATTGCTAATATAAAAGCTACAAAGCGTATGCTTGCTAGTAAGTTTGATATGAAAGATTTAGGAGTTGCTGATGTGATATGAGGAATTAAAATTCTTAAAACTTCTAACGGTCTAGCATTTTCTCAAACTCATTATATTCAAAAGATACTTGAAAAATTCAAATTTTTGAATTTTAAAAGGGCAAAGACTCCAATTGATGTAAATCTTCATCTTGCAAAGAATAAAGGTGAAAGTCAGTCTCAATTGGACTATGCTAGCGTATTGGGAAGCTTAATGTATGTCATGAATTGTACACGACCAGACATAGCTTGCGCTATCAGTAAACTAAGTCGATACACAAGTAATCCTAATCATTATCATTGGTTGGCAATGAAGATATTTTTCGGATACTTAGATGACACTCAAAACTATACTTTACATTACAACAGATATCCAGACGTTCTTGAAGGATATAGTGATGCAAATTGGATTACTGGGTAAACTGAAACAACATCCATAAGTGGATACGTTTTTACTATTGGTGGAGGAGCAATATCTTGGAAATCATCCAAACAAACATGTATAGCTCGCTCTACAATGGAGTTTGAATTCATTGGTTTAGACAAGGAAGGTGAAGAAGCTGAATGGCTTCAGAATTTCTTAGAAGATATTCCATTTTGGCCCAAACCAATGGCCCCTATATGCATACATTGTGATAGTCAAGCTGCAATAGGAAGGGCTGGAAGCATTATGTATAACGGCAAGTGTCATCACATACGACGAAGAAATAACTCTGTGAGACAACTACTCTCTAGTGGAATTATCACAATTGACTATGTGAAGTCAAAAGATAATGTGTCGGATCCACTTACAAAAGGCCTAAATAGAGAGGGAGTTGACAAATCATCGACGGGAATGGGACTATGGCCGAGAACAAGTCATCGTGGTGGTAAATCTACCTAGAAGACTGGAGATCCCAAGATCTAGGTTGAAGGAGATAAAACAAAGTCATTGATGACGGTCCAACATTGTCAAAGAAAAAAAATTATTATTATTATTTTATGGTCCATTATCATGATGAGACAATGTTTAGTAACCACAATAAAGACATAAGGACTTTTTAATGGTTTCTAGGTTTGATACAGGGAATATCAAATGGTTTATCTATGGGATAACACATTTAGAAATCACCTATGTAAGTGTGAAGTGTAAGCCGCTTAAAGGAGAATCAGGTAAGGCCAGCTCTTTAAACACTAACTATCCAAGATGTGTTCATGGCTGAAACGAACAAAACAATGAGAACTAAGAACAATTCAAGGGTTGATTGTGTGACATATGTTGTCTAGGTATACACGAAATCTGGACGGTTCAAAGATATCAAATCTACCGATTGACCGAGTATATCCGATATATGTTCACTACGGAAAATTTAAAGGGAAACCTACTTATCAAGATGCGATTAACCTTTAGCTACAAGACACACATGTTTTTTCATGCATATGTTTTAACAATAGCCTTCCCCATTCATGTGGGGGATTGTTGGGTTTTAGCAAGTGTGAATGGGAAAAGAAAAGAGAGAATATGAAAAGTGAGGGAACTACTTTGGAGGGAAAATGAAAAGTCATTTGCAAAGTGCAAATGAAAAGTCATTTATCCCCTATCGGCAAAAGAAATGGAAATTGTTGTCCTTATAGAAGGAAACACTTCCATTACTTCTTAAAAGAGCTAAGAAGAAGAATATGAAGCAATAGTCAAAAAAGTGTTGAGCAAAGCGAATTGTAAATTCTTTTTCGATTTCTTCTTAGATTTTCAAGCATTACAAAAAGAATAGTAGAATGTGGGTATATAAAATTATCAACTTCTTGAATCAAGTTCTATGTTAAATGTGGAAAAGTTAAGTAAGTTAAAAAGAAGTTTTTGGTCAACTTGAAACGACCATAAGTCCTAGTTCATGATGAGTTAGGTGTAGTTCAAGTTATGGTTAAAAATCTCATGAAACCATATATCCAACACCATCAAGTTTGCGCGATTCTGAATTCGTATGAGTGAGTTATGATCTTCGGAAATTGGGTTGTTATAGTAAGGAAAGTCTGAATCCAGATTTTTAAGGGGTAGTTTTCATTTTTATCAAAATATTTAGGGTTTTGAGAGAGGAGAAAAGGGGAGAAAGTTGAAGGGCGCTCAAAATTCTTCACAATCGTCGAAGTTAACTTCTAGATTTCATCCGGGTGATCCCTAAAAAGGTATGTGGGTCTCTCACAACGTAGGTTTTTTCACCCATGTGCAAAGAATGTTTGATTCGGCGTTATCTAGTTTCGAAACGATCTGATTTTGAATGTTATTGTTAGTTGTGATATTGAATTGCTTTTGTTCATGGACATGATTTAAAATTTACGAATGTCTTTAGGTAGAAACTGTTTCATCTTGAACTAATTGGTTTAGATACTTGCATATATGATTAGGTACATAAATCTTAAGTATATTTAAGAAGATGAATCGAATTAGAACAATTTAAGGTCGGAAAACGAGAGGAAAAATTTGTCAAAGTTGAACGGGAGAAGGGCTAGCGCGGCGCTCACCCATAGGGCCATGCATGCTGGGCAGGTTTTATCATTCAGTCAAGTGAGATTGGTGCAATGCGCTCCAGACGCGCCCAAAACGTCAGTTTCACGCAGGTTTTATCATTCAGTCTATTTTAGATTTTCTAAAGGGTGCTAACACTTCCTATTTATTGTGACTACTATAAATGAATTCTAAACATATAGAAATCATAAAAAAACATGAATTACAACCTTGAAATTTAAGATCCAAATCTAACAAGTTCTTAGAGTCATTTAAGAAGTCTTTCGCTAATACTTATAACTTTTTTTTACTTATAGATCAAGTCGAGTGAAGATTAAATATAAGGAGAAGAAAATCATTTCAAATTTCAAAAGTCTTTTAAAAACGTTTTAATTATGTTTTAAGACAAAAGTTTGAGTTCAGTGTAGGGTAAAGTGAAGTCATTTCTTAAAAGAAGTATATGGGGTCTAAGTATTCGAAAAGATGTATAAAATGTTTTCAAAATAGAAATAAGAATGGGAAAAGAGATTTTCAAAGTGCCTTGGGCTAGTTTTGATAAAATAGTAATAGCTTTCTAAATGAAGAAAATAGCGAAACTTAGATTTTCAAGATAGCCTTTGAGCTATGTTTTTGAGAAATTATCTCAAATAACAGAAAAAATATGTTTTAAAAACATAAAAACTAGAATATATTAGGAGTCGTATTGAGCACTAATATGAGGAGAGTTCACATAACTCACAGCCCCCCATAAACCATGTAGCCACCATGAGTATAAAAAGGGCATATTATTCAGATGATTCCTTTAGTTTTTTTTAGCATAGAGTTGTGGATCTACTTAGTGTCAGCCCCCAAGCCTACACCCTAGGCTAGAACGACACTGGAAAACAATTTATGGCCCCCAAGCAAACCCTTGGCCTAGATTACTTAACTTAGCAAAATACTGAACTCAACTTAAATTTTTGTTTATCATATTTGTAAAAAATACTTCATAAATTAATCTGGCCAACATGGCACTTGAGTCTTAACTCCAAACTGAATTACTAACGGTCTATGTGTAACACTTCAAAAATCCATGGGTGTTCTAGATACTAATACAAGAGTCATTTGGTTTAGACAATATTTAAAGGTCCATTTTTAAGAAATATAAGTAATTTAGGAATTCTATAAACCAAAACGTCCAAGAACGTCCATGACGTCCGAAACTAGTTCAATGAGGTGCTAGCGTTCTTTAGACTATTTGACTAGCTTTTAAAAGTCAAAAAACGATGAAAATTGGTGGAAGGGTGTCTAAAATGTGTTTAAGTTGATTCATGGTCGAAACATCTGGGTATGACTATCCAAGGACCGAACGGGCCCTTAAGGAGGACCCTTGTAAAAGGTGGCAAAAGCTGTCTAAAGACAGTGTCACCAAAGGATGCCATAGATGGGTCGTTCATGAGTCGACGGGGCATCTATTCCACTCTTCGATGGACACTTAACCAAAATCTTGGAAGGTTCATTTTTTGTAGTGTCTGCATTCAACAACGGATGTGCAGCACAAAAGGTGGGGCTAGCCGTCGATTCACCCACGATCTGTCGATCTTGGTGTAATCTGTAAGGCCTGTTTTCACTACACGTATTCAATTAGTTCCAATTAATTAATTTAGGGGTTGGGTAATTATTTGGGGGGGGGTAAGGTTAGCCTAATTAAGTTAATTAACACCCCATATAAAGACCCCAACCCCATTAAACTAACCTAAGCTCTCATAACTCACAAACCCAAACTCTCTTTCTTCTCTCCTCTCTCTCTCTCTCTTGTGAAGAACACCATTTGAAGACCAAGATAGTGGAGGGTTTAAGGGCTGAAAAGAGTCAAGTTTCACCATCAATATTCATCAATTATAAAGTTATGAGATCTCTTTTACCTTTGAGACCTCTTTCCTCAAAGGATTCCATCAAATTGATTTCCAAAGTTTACATTTCAAGTGGGTTTCATCAAATCTTGAAAATTATGTTATGAATTGATTTGTTTATGATTTATTTTGGATATTATGAATATATTAACATGTAATTTAACTCATTATTATATATCTTGATTAATTGGTCTAGTTTGTTGAAGATGACCTTTACCCCTTAACCCTAGGTAATGATCTTGATATGAATTATATTGTATTCGTATAATTGACTTAGTTATTTGTTGAATTACTACTATATGATGTTGTTATACTAATCATGAATTAATTAGAGTTATTTATAGTCCTTTCGTTCTAGTTCTTGATAAGTGATCTAGGTTATGAAGTATGGTGTGAATTGACCTAAGTATTTTGTCTTAAGCTATGAACTAGTATTGAATTGTGATGTAGTGATTCTTTTAGACTTTCTATCATGTTTTTCATTGAATTATGATAACGTTACACCCTAATTGGGTTTAATTAAGGGTTTATTGTAAGACCTTGATGATGGATTATGAATGAGACTTGTAAGTCTTGTGATCCCTATCCTTAACTTCAAATTGTGGTTAATTTTGATTAAGTCATGATGTTGTATTAGAGTACGCCTTGTATTAGGATTGATAGGGTGGTACGATTTTGAATTAAGTGATTTGACTATGGTTTGTGAGATGTTGGCTAAGATGTAAATGTTATAAGGATGGTGAAAGATATACCAATGTTCCTTATAATGAAATTGAAATGTTAATGTGCTAACCTCACTTATATGAATTGTAATGAAAGGATTATACTCATAAAATTCTTCTTTATCTATGATTATGATGATGATTATGCAAGGGTTAGACCGTATTACCTACAATAAGCTATGATGATTAGTAAAGACATTAAAGATATTTAAAAAGGGACTCTAGCTTAGCACTGAGTGAACAAGAGTGAGAAGTGTCCCTTCCCACATACGGAAGTTAGGACGACTAATGTACTCTTGTTATTAGAAACTATAATGCATGTAGCATAAAGAGGGTCCCAACTGTATCTCCTATTTCTTGAACTATGTTACCCCCATAGGAATACTAGCTAGTGGATCCACGTTGTTGCTATATTCATTTTTTGGTACTACCTTGTCAAGTTGTCCGCCTTCTTTTGGTGTAGGGTTCCATGATAATTGATTCTAGGTGAACCTAAAAACCTAATATTAATTAAGACATGATGAATTAGAATAACTTGAAGTTGTATTAATACCTTCTTCTTGTTTAGTTGACTTGGTAAGATAATACAAAGGAGTATTAGCTTGAGATTATAGGTCTCATGATAGCTTTAAGTGATGAATCTCATGATAGCTTGGGATGGCGGTAATATCTAATTTCAAATGGGTATAAAGAAAACAAATTGAAATGGAATGGATCTATTGACAAATATAAAGCTAGATTAGTTGCTAAATATATTAAGGAACAAGAAGACCTATAATTTTTTTATACTTATTTTCTAATAACAAGAATTTCATCCATGGAACTTTTAATTATCATGGGGTACAAAATTTTATTTTCATATTCATCAAATTGATGTACATCTATTTTTAAAAAGTGGAGATCTGAATGAGGAATTTTCTATGGAACTACTGAGTATTTTATGAAGGTAGACCAGGAAAGCAAAGTGTCTAAACTAATAATATTCCTATATGACTTGAAACAAGTATCAACACAATGACAGGAAAAGTTTGATTACGACATGATTGAAAATGGTTTAGAAACATAATGAGTGTGAAAAGTGTATATATCATCTCTTTAAATATTTTACATTGTACTCTTTGCGTATATATTGATAATATATTAATATTTGACCCTCAAGTTAATTTTATTGATGAATTTATGAAAAAAGTTTTTAGAAGCCCTTTTCATATGAAAGAAAGATCTTTGTGACACAAATTTTATTCTTGGAATAAAAATTAAAAGAACATTTGATGAAATTTTATTTAACCTGTCACATTACGCATAGAAATTTCTTAAAAACTATAAATTTCTTAAGTTTGAGATAATGCACTAGACATGATATTCTATATGTGGTAGGAATACTTAGTTGGTTCATAGTAAATCCTGGTAATGAACATTGACATTTTGTAACAAGAGTCAATAAAATATTTAATTGAGACAAAATCTTGTAATTTGTTCTACAAAAAAGATAAAGTTTACTTGAAGGTTTTTGTGATGTAGTTTTAAAACTTAATAAGGTGATTCATCTTATACCACTAGTTAGATTTTTACTTTGGGTGGTTGTGCTATTTGATGGAATCAAGAAATCAATCAATAATTGTTAACTCTAATATAGATGTTGAAATAATTTCTTTATCACGAGCTTGCGAGGAAGCAAATTGGTTGAGAGATTTATTAATTATTTCAATTAACTTCTTTTGAAAATCAATTCCTCAAATTTTAACTAAGTAATCAGTCTCTTGGGGCAAAAGAACACAAGAAAGAACACCCCTAAGAGAGGATCATGAGTTGGGCTACTCAGAATTCACCCTAACACTCAGTTTCAATTTATCCCACACCAACAAAAAAACTTGCAATTGTCCCCAATGCATAAAAAATATAAAGATAGAGTTGTAGGTGAAGTAAACCTGAGGCTCATAGAGCCAGCGATAAAAAAGCACACAGGTTTGGTTTCCTGGAACCCACAACCTCTACAGTAGGGACACCCTCAGTTGGTTCACAAATCAATCTCTGCACCCTCAGTGGTGATCCTATAAACAACCTCAAGTTTTAAACTAGATGCCCCAGCAGCCAACACTCGAGTCCTCATCTGACGGGTCTCCTAATCAATCAATGAGCTCTCCTCGCCGTCTCAAGATTTGTTCAATCCTTCTTCCTCGCACGGGCATCCTATCAATCAGTGGTGCGACTGGAACGATGCCTCTTAGCACTCTCACGTGGCTCACGCGGTGCAGTGGGGACAGTGAAGAGGAAAGCAATTACTATTTCCTCTGCTATCTCAACGGGTGCAGTCTCGGCTTAGGTCCCCTCATCTACTGTATGCTGTCAACATCTGCTAGTAGACTCGCCACGACCTCCTAAGGAGTAGTCAAATAAATGGTGGGAGCTGGGCATGCTAAAACTCGCAAGTCAAATGCATCTAGGCGTTTGTGGACCGCCTGAATCTTCCGCTCCGTCTGCGGACACCTTCTTCTCTATCCGGTCCTCAGCCTCGACAATGGATTTTTGCATCCAAGGGCTGGACATGATGCTGCAAGGTAGCCATATGGGCCTCTAGCTTCTATACCCTAGCGATCGGGACCAGTGCTACATATGTTGGAGTAGACCAGGAGGAACTAGGTGCCCTACTAGTGTCAATGGCAGACTCAGCCGAGGTGGTATCGGTGGGCTATAACGTGGTAGGATCATTCCCTTGAGCTAACTCTACCATATCCGCTATGTTCTCACGCAGCAACTGCAAATCAACTCTGGGACCTTGCCGTTGTACTACCACATTTGCCTCATCCCTGACGAGACCTATATCCTTAATCCTGATAGGAGTACGGAGGACATCACAGCTCTTAATGGTCAATCCAGCATTTCTGCATAGCTGAAAAATCATAGAGGTGTACGAGTAAGTAGTCGAGGTTTTTAAAGGCCTCTCATGTATCACGGAGATCAACAACCTCGTGAAGTCGATCTCCAACCCGGCTACCAGTTCTGCTACCAGGAATGCTCTATCCCCAGTAAGGATATTAAATGCTTCCATGGGGTATAGGTGGTGGCGGACTAACATCTAGAAGAACTTTGCTGCAAAGGTGAGGTTGGTCTTCTTGATAAGGCCTCTGGGTCCAACACCCAGTCTGCTCCCTCACTGTCACTGGAGAGCTGTTGTGCAATCCATCTCTTTGTGGACTCTCTTTGATTTATACTCTGTTGAAACTGGGCACTCTTTACAAAATCCCACCTTTAATTGAACTCAGGAGTAAGGGGAACCCTCGCGGCACAAGTGTACACACATAACATGAAGGGGCGGATGGAGGTAGAAGAAATGTCAACCCGACCGCCACGAACCTGAACCTTTGTGAATGGGTCTTGTTTGACAGGTTTTTCTCGCCTCTCCAAAGAACCTCTGAGAGTTGCCACATATCAGGTGTAGAACTCTCGAACAAACTCCTCACTATATGACTCTAGACTAGTAGCCATGCGCTCAAGCCTGAGGCCCGTAAACATGTTATTCACCTTAGGGACTGTGTGAAGATTCCCTTTAAGAACTCACCGCTCATCTATCACCAACCGAGTAATAACCATTTTGTCGTTCAGCATCTTGGCGTACCTGTAGATCTGAGCAGGTTGTGTCCCTATTAGAATAGGCATGACGGGCAAGCACCTCTAGGTGAGTGGATTCATGTAATTCAGAACCGCACGCTGCGGCCCTATTCAACCCCATAGAGTGGGTCAACTCTGAACCTCAAGCCTCGTCGGTGCCAGACGTTCCATCAGAAGCCGAGGCAGACAAAGACGGTGTACCGATCAGTGAGCACTCCTCATAAGACTGGGAGCTTGTGACTATGCCGGACTCTGCCTTTTAGGGGGGTGCGTCGAGTTGCTCAAGCAGCTGGTGTAGGGGTCAGGGTGGCTGGGGGTACGTATTTCGGATCCCACTCATCTTAAGAACTGCAGATCATTCGGTGGGATGGTGCCACAAACTTTTGACCTACCCTAGAATCGACGATGTTTGGTTAGGGGGCCATAATTACCTGGAAAAAAAATTGATAGTCTCATTGTAATCATCCTACACAAGAAAAATAATCAAAACAGTACCTTGAAACACAAAGCACACGCCAATGCAGAAATTCAGTACTTAGAGACGGGAACTATCGACGGACGGTCCGTCGATAGTGTCAGTCGGTGGACACTTGGGAAGTTTTGTAGTCTTCATTCCACAACACTCTCAGTTAGAAACGAAGGATGTGTAGAACGGCTCGTCGACCAATCGATGAACCGTAGTCCATTTCCATTGTCTGGCACTTACTATAATTCTTAATTTCTGACAAATTAGGGTTTCAATTGGAAATAAAAGACGTGCAGAATGGCCCATCGATCAATCGACGGACCTTAGTCCACTTCTGTCATTTCAAAGTTAAGTATTTTTAAAGTTTAGGAAGAGATGGACCCCATCGACAGTTCGTCCATCAACCGACGGTCCATAGACGGGTCCCGTGCTGTTGGTCAGAGATAGGTCTCATGAATTGTATTTTTTAAAACACATAATGACAACTTAAGCAAATCACAGGTCACCCAACACTTAGCAATAAATACAAAAGACAATTCTTCATCATTAGTGTTTTGATTTCTCTAGTTTCGATCTCGGATTCTATAATGCTTTTAAACCCTAGGTCAGAATGTCAACAATCAGTTTGTTTTCACACAAATTACATCCCCAACCCATTCACTTTCTATCATTCCAAGGGACATAGTACCAAAAATTTAACAAGTTAACATGCAATATCTGTTCCTAAGTCAAGAACCACATATAAATTTGGCATTTACAACAGCAAATGAATGAGAATTCATTGATCTAAGGAAATGAAAATACCTGAAAATCAATAGTGGAGTGATTGAGTGGGTGATCTTCTCAACAACCAACCTACGTGCCTTCCTTCAAACACCAACCAGAGAAAACAAAGGAGACGGAGTAGAATCTGGGGAGGGTAGGGCTTTGGGATTTGGTGGGAGTTTGGGATTGTGAAGAAAATGGAAGGGGGAGATATGGGGAGTTAATGGAAAAGGAAGGGAATAAGGGGAGAGAAAGGTTGGGAGGGAGTGTAAAAAGATCATTGGAGGTTACCTGAAAGGTTTCTTTTTTATATAGCCGGTCGGGTCGGTTAGGGTCACTGGTTATTTGAAATAACAATACCTCGTCGACGGTCATAAGTCAGTCGACAGACTGTTGTCTTTCCTGTCGAATGCATACAGACTTCGAGAAAATTTCAAGACATACTTGGGATCTACGGACACCATCGATGGTCCGTCAATTGAATGAAGGCTCGTCGGTAGGTCTGTAGATCTGTGCACCAGATCAATCTCTGCAGAATTCTTGGATTTGGTCCCTGCACATTGAACACCCATTAAGCTATTCTTTTTGTGTTTTTCTTGACACTTTTGTAGACACAGAGCCTAAACGATGCTCTAGACAACACACTAAAAACAATAAAGAATGAAGATGAATAAACCAAAAATGAAACAAGGGAATGCAATTATTCCTACAAAAAAAAGGAAAACACTATTGTTGGATAGACTATACACATAGGGTTGGGTCCCAAGATGCTCTTGATTTAACGTCGCGGCACGACAAATGATCCTTGATTACTTAGACTTCATCAAGGATATATGCTTCAACCAATTCATGGAGACTATCCGCATGCCCTAGGTAGATCTTGATTCTTTGCCCATTGACCACCCTCCTTGTTAACCCACTCAACCGCTCTATGGGGAAAAGTTTAGTGATAAGAATTGCCCAGTCCACCTGGACTTGAATTTACCAGGAAACAAGCGTAGCCTAGAGTTGAATAGAAGCACCAAGTCCCCAGCCGTAAATTCTCACTTTTTAATCTTTTGGTAATGGTACTTCTTCATATTCTCTTTGTAGATGGCTCGACTTTCATATGCTTTTAGGTGAAACTCATCAAGCTCATTCAACCCATTAAATCTCTGCTCCACTACTTCATTCAACAGGCAAGTGACAAGCTTTCCAATACAAGTTTGTATGGAGACAAACGTTTGGGGCTCTTGTATGCAGTTCGTTAGGCCAAAAGAGCATCATTAATCCTCCTTGACAAATCTGTTCTATTAGTATTCACCAATTTTGACAGGATTTGTTTGATTTCTATGTTGGACACCTCAACTCGCCCACTAGTCTATGGATGGTACGGATTGGATACATTGTATCTTACCCCATATTTATCCAATAGACCTTTGAAAAACTTGTTGCAAAAGTGAGATCCCCCATCACTAATAATCGCCCTAGGTGGCCTAATCCAGAGAAGATGTTCTTCTTCAAGAACACAGTGACACTCTTCCATTCATTTTTAGAAAGTGCTACGGCTTCCATCAAATTTGACACATAGTCCACCGTCACATGTTTATATTTCATCCCATGAGAACTCACAAACGGGCCTATAAAATCAATGACCCATACATCAAACAATTCAATCACTAGAATGGGATTCAAAGTGAGCTCTTGCCTCTTAAAAATTCCTCCATCTCTTTTGTACATTTCATATGACTTGGCAAACTCATGAGCATCTTGGTGAATGGTTGTCCAATAGTATCCAGACTGCAAAATCTTGTGGCCAGTTTGGATACTACTATGATGCCCATCCGCAGGGGAGGAGTGGCAGGCCTAAAAAACACTTAGCATCTCAACTTCCGGTACGCAATGGCGAATAAGCCCATCAGCACAACTCCGGTATAAGTACGGCTCATCCCAAAAGAACTTTTTCACATCATGCATGAACTTCTTCTTCCGATGGAAGGACATGTTTGATGAGACTGTATCACAAGCTAGATATTTTGCAAAATCGGCGAACCATGGAATCAAATTTTTCATAAGCGGCCAATACATGCTCATCATGGAAGGTATCATCAATTTCAGATTTTTCACCCAACTCTTTGATCACTTCATCTTCCAATCTAGACAATTGAATGACAACTTTATTTTCAATCTTTTTTCTATCTTTCACCTCAAAATCAAACTCTTGCAATACGAGCACCCATCTAATCAATCTTGGTTTATCATCCTTGTTTGCCATCAAATACCTCAAAGCGAGTGATGAGTATGCACTATGAATTTCGTGCCAAGCAAATAGGAGAGAAATTTTTTAAAAGCAAATACCATCACAAGATCAGTCACAGTGTAATTCTTTTGTGCTTCATTTAGGGTCTTACTTGGATAATAGATGTGGTGAAGGATTTTATCCCTTCTTTGTACCAATACCACACCAAGAGCAACTCCACAAGCATCACACATCACCTCAAATGGCTTACTCCAATATGTGGAAAAAATTATAAGGCGCAGATACTAGCTTCTCGTTCAACCCTCCAAACGCCTTCAAACAAGATTCATCAAAATAGAATTTACATTCCTTCTCAAGTAATTTGCAGAGAGGATGTGCAATTTTTGAGAAATCTTTAATAAACCTCGGGTTGAAACCTGCATGTCCCAAAAAACTTCTAACACAATTTTACAGAGATTGATGGAGGAAGTCTCTCTATAACTTCAAATTTCGCTCGATCAACCTGTATCCCCTTCTCCAAGATGCGATTACCCAATAACTATACCTTCTATCACCATTAAGTGATATTTTTCCTAGTTTAGCACAAGATTGCAATGTTCACATCTTTTGACAACCTTGGCCAAGTGACTCAAACATCGATAAAAGGAGTCGCCAACTACTGAAAAATAATCCATAAACACCTCTATAGTGTCCTCCAACATATCGGATGATATCAACATCATACATCTCTTAAAATTAGTAGGTGCAGTGCGTAAGCCAAAAGGCATCCGCTTGAATGCGAACATCGTATTAGGGCAAGTAAAGGTGGTCTTCTCTTGATTCTCCGGCGCATTATAGATTTGTTTGTTACAAGAATCACCATCAAGAAAACAATACCATCCTTTTCCTGCCAGTCTATATAACATCTAATCCATGAAGAGCATCGGGAAATGGTCATTCTCAGTCCATGCATTCAGTTTTCGGTATCCAAACAAACTCTCCATCAAGTCTGCGGCCTCATTGCAATAGGGTTATTCCTCTCACTAGGCACTATTGCCATTCCCCTCTTTTTGAGCACACACTGAGCCGGTCATACCCAACTACTATATGTAGTAGGATATAAGACTCTGGAATCCAATCACTTAATGATATCTTTCTTCACTTCCTCTTGCATAGGTGGATTCAACCGTCTCTTGTGCTAAATACTTGGCTTGTGATTGGGCATAAGTTGGATTTTGTGTGAAAAAATACTGGGTGGGATCCCAATAATGTCTGCAGTAGTCCAACCAATGGCTTGTTTGAAGCACATTCAAATCTAATTCAATAATTATTAGAAAAGTGTCATCTCTCCCAAAAAATACATACTTCAGATGAGGTTGTAAAGCCTTAAGGTCTAGTTTTGGAGCCTGTTCAATTGATGGTTTTGCGAGCGGAGACTCGCGATGCTTCATATCTAACTCCAATTTCATTGGTTATGACTGAAATTCATCTCTATCAAGTGCCGCAACCGAAGACCCATACTCTTCAATACCAAAAGCCTCAAAATTCGTGATCACTGCCGCTAGTTTATAAACACGAAGGCGCTCTTTTATTTGTACCTCATGTGAACTCTCAACCCTCTAAGATATAGCAGATATTGTTTGGAGCTCACCACTGTGCTTCATGGACCTACAAATGTTTAAAGTTGGCTCTTCATGGTTCAACCTAAACATCATCTGAACTTTTTTCATATCAACCAAGGCGCGACTATTAGCAAGGAATGACCTCCCAAGCATAATAGCCACCTCAAAATCCATCTCACAATCAAGAATCACAAAATCGGTCAGAAATATAAACAACTATACCTTCACTAGCACATCATGGATCATCCCAATAGGCCTTTTCACTGTTCGATTAGCCATAAGTGACCACATTGCAGTGGGCTTTGGGTCACCCAAACCCAATTTTTTATAAATGGAGTGAGTCATGAGATTTATGCTTGCACTGAGATCACATAGTTCTTTAGCAAAGTGCAACAAACCGATGGTACATGGAATAGTAAAAGTTCCCAAATCTTCTTTATTCTACACAAAAGACCTTGTAGCAATATCACTACAATGCTGCATTCGGTCATCATCCTCAAAACATACCGATCTCTTCTTTGTTATTATATCCTTATTGAACTTGGTATACCCGGGAATTTGCTCTAAAGCTTCTATCAAAGGGACATTGATGGAAATATGCTTCAACATAGTTAAAAGAACGCCAATATTTACCATCCTCAGTCTTCTTCACCAATTTTTGAGGGAATGGTGGTTGTGGACTAGGAATGGGGATCACTTTTTGGAGTACCTCTGCTTCTTTTACCGCTTTGTCCACCAATTCACCACTAGTTTTCACTACCTCTTCATCTTTTCTCAACTCACTTCTACCACTGACGACATATATAGATCAGTGGTTTGCTTACCTCCTCGAGTAGTGATTGCCATGCAATGTCCATCATTTTTAGGATTTTGAATGGTATTGCTAGGAAGAGTGTCTAGTTGTCATGTGTTCACAATAGTGGATAATTGGGCCATTTGTAACTCAAGATTCCTAATCGAGACCGCATGTGCATAAGCCTTTTTCCCAATAATATCCAAATCACCTCTCTATTCCTTGGCGTATTCATCACTAGCATCAAATCTCCTCGTCATCTTCTGCAACATATCTTCGACTCGTGCCAAACTACCTCTACCATCCCATGGAGCAACTTCCCAATTTTGAGGCAGAACATAGGGCCCACTTTAATTGTTTTTGTTACCATAGTTACCTCAGTTGAAGTTGTCGTTGCGGTTATAGTTTCCATCTCTAACATAATGGACCTCTCTGTTGTAATTTCCATACTTACGACCTTTATTTCCTTAACCTATGAGCCAATTCTTCTAATTGGAGCCTTGGGCATTCAGTCAGAAACCACACATCTGATCATATACTGCATAAGTATAATCTTCGTAATAATATTCATCCACTAACGGTGGTAGTTATTTAAGTAATTCACCGCATGTACTTTCTATGCACCTCCAGTGACACGTTTCAATATGAACCCAAGCTTAATTCTTATTTGAGCAATCTCTTCACGAATCTCATTTGTTACCGGATTGTGTGTAGCTTACACTACAAAGGTGTTTCTCCCAGTGTCCGACTTTCTAGTAATCCAAGCCTTATTGTTGCGAGATATTTTCTCCAACTTCTCTGCGATCTCTGTATATGTGCACTCATCATAAGAACCACCCGTAATAGTATCAACCACTAAGTTAGTATTATCATCTTATCCCCTATAAAATTACTCTTTTAACGACTCATCATCGATGCAGTTGTTTGGGACACATCTCATATAAGCAGTATATATGTTCCAATAAATCTGTCCTTAGAGCTACTCACCGACTCTCAAGGTAGTGCCATAAAGTGTTTTACTCTATCATTGTGGTTGAGATTTTTGGACACCGAGTAGTACCGTTATAGGGAAACATCCCTCAACTAATCAAAGGTATTGATAGAATTATAGGGAAACTTAGTAAACCATAGTGCACCCTCTCACATCAGTGAAAGAGGGAACACTCATAACCCGATGATGTTCATATCCAAGTTTGGACTCCCTACATAACTCCTGCACACCGAGATCAGTTTGGCGATGTGAGCATGAGGATCCTCATATGGTAGCCTAGAAAACAAACCCGTTGCGGTGAGCATCTGCACCAAGCTACTAGTTACGACGGATGTGTGTCCCTGCGGTAGAGGAGGTAGGACAAGAGGCCCATCAGAATCAGTGATGTTTATGTTGCCCCTATAGAACTCTTGAGGGCGTGGGATGGGAGACTGCATCCTCAAAGCCTCATCAGCCAGATTTTCCGCAACCACTTGATTATAAGCATCAACTAGTGGTGGGGGCTAGAGATTGATCCCATCACTAAGATTAGATCGGTTCTGAGAATTATCATTCTTCGAAGAGTACGATTCAGTTCAGGATCGAATGGAAGTATCGTTCTCCTCGGCTCCGTGTACTTGGCATACACTAGAGCTAGACCTGAAAGAAACAAAAACAAAAGAAAAAAGTAATATTAGGAAATTGTTGAATTAAATTAAGTAAATTGTGCACCTCTATCTGAAATAATGGATACTATAACTCCATGAAGTCTTACTACATCATAGATATACAACTTAGCATAATTTTCCGCCGATGGATAGTATGTATAGGAAAAACTTGGGCTCATTTTTTAGTGCTATTGACAATCAAGCAAATAGAATTAGGCTTCTTGCGAGCCCTTGATAAACTCATAATGAAATTCATATTAATCATCTCCCACTTCCATTCCAGAAGTTCTATATTCTGAGACGAACCACCAGTCATTTGGTGCTCTACTTTAAGTTGTTTGCAATTTTGACACTTAGCAACAAATTCTGCATTGCTCTTATTCATTCTACTGCAGTAATACTTTTATCTTAAGTC
This sequence comes from Solanum peruvianum, assembly GCA_027705065.1. Lineage (NCBI taxonomy): Eukaryota > Viridiplantae > Streptophyta > Magnoliopsida > Solanales > Solanaceae > Solanum > Solanum peruvianum. The sequence goes on from JAKWJD010001761.1 coordinate 22,796,223, forward strand.
GGGATACATCTTTGTGTAACCTAGATGATTGGAATATATTGATATATGAGCTTCTTCCATGACCCACTCTTGCAGTCCATAAACCATTGGTACACACAATCAACCTTGATATCTCAAACTCCATCTCCCCCTTAATCAAAAGCTAATACTTTTTTCTTATGAACATTTGCCTTCAATTCAAAAATATTTGGGTCTTTGCTAGCTTTTCTTTAACTTATGATTATAAGGATAATTTATCCCCATTAATTACCAATACTCCTTCTGTGGAATCCATTAGTAAGACTCCAAATTGTGCCTGTCTATGTGCATCTTTTGCTAACTATCTCTTTTCCTCATCAACATGGGAGGTACTACCCATAGAAAACTTACTCAAGGCATCAATAAAAACATTAGCCTTACCTGGGTGATATAAAATTACTTATGTGATAATCCTTGAGTAATTCTAATTACCTTCTTTGTATACGATTAAATTATTTCTTAGTGAACACATATTTGAGACTGTTGTCATAAGTGAATACATTAACATGAACACAATATATATAATGATTCCATATCTTCAAAGTGAATACCACATTAGCCAACTCTAAGTCTTGGGTTAGGTAGTTCTTCTCATGAACTTTCAACTATCTGGAGTCATAAGCTGAAAATTATCCTTTCTGCATTAAAACAGAACCCAAACCAACTCTAGATGTATCAAAATATACAATAAAACCTTGATTACCTTCTGGTAAGGTCAAAACAATGGTAGTAGTGAACCTCTTTTTCACATCCTGGAAGATTTTGTCACAAGCTTGAGACCATTGTAACTTCACTATCTTCTAAGTTAAGTTTGTCAAAAAGGATTAAATAGATGAGAACCCCTCTAGGAACCTTCTATAATATCCATCTAAACCCAAGAAAATCTTAATATAAGTTGGAGATGTGGGTTTAGGACAATTCTGTACTGTGTCAATTATCTGAGTATCAACTTTGATTCCTTTTCCTGACACTTTGTGGGCTAAGAACGCCATAGACTCATGCAAAAACTCACACTTAGATAACTTGGCATACATCTCTCTGTCCTTCATTGTCAGGAGAACTATTCTAAGATGACTAACATGATCTTCTTCATTCCTTAAATAGATAAGTATGTAATCAACAAATACGATAACAAGCATATTTAAATAAGGTCTGAAGACTTAATTCATAGGGTCCATGAATGTTGCTGGTGCATTTTTCAAACCAAAAGACAAGACCAAAAACTCATAATGACCAAATTGGGTTGTGAAAGAAGTCTTCAGATTATCACATTATCTCACTTTTAACTTATGGTAGCCAGACATGAAGTCTAGTTTTGAAAAATAGGTTGCACCTTGAAGTTGATCGAATAAATCATTAATACTTGGAAGAAGATACTTGTTTTTGATGGTCACCTTGTTTTCGTGACACTAATCTATACACATCCTAAGGGAACCATCATTCTTTCTCACAAATAAGACTAGATCACCCCAATACACTTGATCGAATGAAACCCTCATCTAGCAAATCATTCAACTGCTCCATAAGATCTTTCAACTATGTTAATGACATTTTATATGGGGGAAGAGAATAGGAAAATTATTGTGAAGGTTATCTATACCAAAGCTTAGCTCTCTCTTTGGATGGACTATGGGAAGATCATATGGAAAGACTTCACGAAACTCTTTTACTACTGCAACAGACTGAGTAGGAGGTATCTCAACACTATAGTAATTAACTTGAACTAAGTAATCGACACACCCCATAGAAACTGACTTTATTATTTTAAGGTACAAAATGAAACGTCACTTAGGCACTACTGTACTGCTTTTCCACTATAATACTAGCTCATTTTTAAAGTGAAACTTTACAATTCGAGTTCTACAACCAACTGATCCATAAAATACGTGAAGCCAGTCCATACAAAGAATGATATCAAATCTATCACGACTAATTCAATTAAATCGTCCATAAAACCTTGTGATTGGCGGAAATGGGAAAACCGTGTTAGACTCTCTTTACTAGAATACACTCACTAACAGGTGTAGAAATACTAAATGATTCACTAAGTTCTTGAGGATTAACATGAAAATTCATAGCAACATAAGGAGTTACAAAATATAAACTCAGTTTTTGATCTAGCAAAGATAAACAGTAAAGTCAAACACTTGATGTTTATCGCTGACAACATCTGCAAACTCCCCCTACTCTTGGCGAATATGGATAGAAAATAAGTAGTTCGTTCCCCCGTACCAGCTGTAGTCCCTCCAGGTGCAGCTTTGTCTGGTGAAGTAACTGAAAAATACAACGCTCTATATCCCTGATTATCGTTTCTCTACTTGTTATTTTTACACTATCGCATGAAATTTCCATTCTGACTATACTTGAAAGAGCCAGTGGAGCCCTCATGACAAGTTCATAGATGATTTTCACCACACTTGGCGCATATAGGAGGCTTACTACCTCTTTTGAAATATTCTACCCTGAGAATAATAATGTTAAGCTTTGGATTTCTATTTATTATACTCACTTTTGTTCATAGGTGCAGAAGCACTAACAGATGATAGAGAAGATCCCTCCAGTTTCTGTTGGAAGGATAGCTGCTTGGCATTACTCTTTTGTTGCCCACACTCATTCCTTGTCTTGGCCCTCGTGTTCTTAAATTCTTTACTATCCCTTAGCCTCACAATTAACCACAAAATATCCATGTCTACTGTGAGTATCACAACACTACCTTTCCTACTTGACATATGATAAAGCCTAGCGACAAACAAGCTCATTCTACCCCACATGTCCACAACAATCTCTGAAGCATATCGTGATAGTTAGGTGAACTTCATCCCAAACTCATGAACACACAGAGAATCGTCTTAAGGATACAAAATTTCATACCTTGGCCTCCTTTTTTTCTCAGGGAAAGAAATGCCCAAAGAAGGCATCCTGAAAACAAGCCCAACCTGCAGGTGGTCCATCCTTATCTTTACAATCTTTCCACAGATCAAACCAAGTTCATGCAAAAATTTTCAATGTATATGAAACTATCTCAACTCACTCAGTATCAATAACATGCATCATATCGAATACCTTTTTTAATTTCTTAAATGAAGTTCTCCGCATAACCAGTAGTGATTAAACTAAAGAAATTTGGAGGATTCATCCTTAAGAAGTCTCGAATCCTTGAAGGATCAACAATTTCCTTCGTAGCTTCTCTCTATTGCACAAACTTATTAGTCACAACTTGACTAAGAATCCATATTGCCTCTCTGAACTTGGCATAGGTAACTTCTCCATAGGGTTGCATTTCAGGTGCATTGGGTACCCTTTGTTCTTGATGTTCAGCATTCCTTCTATATGGATGAGCTCTTACTTCTGTTCTTTGAGGCATGATTATTTGAAAAACACATAAGCACAAATTAGAGAGGAACTTTCTAGCGATCAAAATCTAACACACAAAATGAGTGGGAAAGAAGTGAGAAAATTTCCTATTATGGAAGTATCCTACTTTCAGATTTGGAGCGTTTCACACATATAAGTATGACTCTACAGAGAGGGCTTCATAGAATCCCTAGGACTCTTGAATTTTGGGCTCTAATACAAAGCTTTTCTCACCCCGAGGCTACGTCGTGCGCGGGATTTGCACTCCAAGACCATTGATGGTCTCAAGTGAGCCCTTAGCTTGACTTACGTACTCAATTGAAGACTTAAAGCATTAATCCAAAGTTCAGAATGAACTTAATCAACTGTTTAAAAGATAAATTAGATTTTTTTTAAACATAAAATAATCAACTTATCCAAAATATCTACTAAAGTCTTAACATAGAAAATTACAATGAAAAGACTAAAGGAATGATAATATATGTCTATGAATCCTTTAAAACAAAGAGGGATATTGGGACATGAACACCAATTATCTTAGAAAATACAAAAGATGAATAAAATGATAATGTATGTGATCCGAAATTTAATGAGGCTCACCAATTGACTTTGAGTTGCTCACTAGATGAATGGTGCATTGGTTACTGATCTTAGTAAATTACAAGTGCATCATAATACGATAAAGAACAACGAGCATGAGTACATTGAATGTACGAGTATGTGAGTTTGAATGCAAACATTCAAACATATGCTTGAAAAGAAATCTGAAGAACTTACCTTGCTCAACTAAACACTACATGACTGTATTCATTTCTATGTAAAGCAATTTTAAAAAAAGTGCAAGATAATGAAAAGTTATTCAAAACATGATATGAACTCTATAAATATGCAAATATACTATATAACTTTGTGATGTATTTAAAAATACAAACAAACTGTGCATATGAAATTCAGTTAAATGTTTTGGGAGTTTCTCAAATCGACAACCATCATATAAGATCTATAGTGATGATACATCATTTTGCCTCATTCTACCAGGGCCGTCTTAACCCTTGCCATTACTATAGAACCTTAACTACTATGTGGATCCACTAGTCTATTCTAAAAAGTACCAAAGGAATCATCATAAAAGTATGACACTTTTCTACCCATGATGGCTACATGGGTTATTAGGCATGGAGTGTTTGACTCCCCCATTTCGGTGCTCAATACTGCTAACAAAAATATTATTATATTAACATTTATTTTTTAAAAAGATACTTCTTAGGTGATTTAAGATTAGTTCTCAAAAACTTAGCTCTGAGGCTACCTTGGAAATCAATGCCTCTCCACTTGCTTTATTATGAAAACATATACTCTTTTATGAAAACTAGCTCAAAGGCTCTTTGAAAATCTCAATTTACGTTTTTATTTAAAATATAAAACATTTTAAAACCACTTGGGAATACTTAGTTCACATATAGTCTCTTGAAAAGGCTATTACCTTCCTAAACTTGGTTCTTAACTTCCCTTAAATTTGAAGTCATGGATTTCAAGGTTGTAATTAATGTTCTGGATTATTTCAATATGATTAAAAGTCATTTAGAGTAGTTAGAATGAATAGGAAGTGTTAATCACTTTATAAAGGCTTAAACAGACTAAATGACAAAAACAGGGTGAAAAACACTAATCCAGACATATTCTGGGCGCGCTGCGCTAGGCCTGCCCAACTTACTGCAGCCTAAAATAGACGCACTACTGGTGGGCCGCCACATCCTGCCTTGCGCTTTGGGGCACAAACGTTTGGCCTCGTTTTCTGATCTTTAAGGGATATACCCGATTCTTTTTGTTAAATTCTATTTAGATTCATATACCCAAGTCATATACACAAGGATATAACTTATTAACTCAATAAACTACACTTAAAAATCAAGAAACTCCTAAATCTCAACTCCTGTTCAAGAACAAAAGCAATTAAAAAACAACTACCAAAAACATTCAAATTCCAATCTTTTTGGATTGAATTCACGTCGAATCAAACGTACTTGGAACATGGGAGAACAAACTCAGCATTGTGAAAGGCTCACATACCTTATTGGATCAAATCCTTGAATAAATCTGTAATCAATTCCTTTCGACGACGACGAATCTTGCTTTCTCCTCTTGCCTTTTCTCTTGCGTTATTTCTCCAAAAACTGTAACTGCGTTTTTCAAATGTATAAACTAACTATGTTCAATTTAGACCCCGAATGAATTACCAAAAATTAATTAAATAAAAGGGTTAGGAAAATACAAGAATAGTCCATAAAAATCGGGATTAGACTCTCCATATTCCAACAGTCAAATTTTCAAAGGGCAGAACTCACTCAAACAAACTCGAAATCATGAAACCTTGGTGGCCTTGGGAAGATCATTTGAAGTGATATCAAACCATATATGGATGTTCTCCTAGGTCATCGTGAGCTATAATTTATAGTCATTTGAAATTGATCAAAAAATCACTTTTTTCTAAATTAATTAAATTTCCAAATTTTGAATTATCTCCAAAAATTGACTATTTCTAGTGCTTAGATTCTTCCTAGCTATATCAAATTGTGAGATGTACCAGTAGGAATGAAAGTTTTGTACATCACAATGTCCCATATGTTTCTGTCCTTATTTGTTAAGAAGTCATGCATCTTTGTTTTCCACCAGCTATAGAGATGGTCCTTGTAACGAGGTGGTCTTCTCTGTAATTGTCCTCCTTCCATATTCAGTGGAGCAGTCATCTTTTGGAGAAGTCTCTCTCTCGGTGTTAACCAACTAGATATCACCCGCTTTGATACCAATTGAAAGAGCATGTGATCCACTGTTAGTCAATGGGAAGTCTTATTCGCTTGACTTAGTAATAATTATAATGAAGAGTAAATAATGAACACAAAACAACATATGTAGTTTCCGTGGAAACATCCTTGCTTAAGAGGGAATAACCATGACATGTCCCGCTGGATTTTAAACTGATTTCACTAATTTCAGCAAGCAAAAGTGAAACATAGATTTAATTCCAAATGAGTTTTAGCTATTAATCTTGAGGCTATGTAATAATCCTATTACTTACTGTGCCTAAGAAGATAATACACTACCCACTAAGCTATAAACCCTAGAGAACTTTAACATTAAGTAAGTAGATACAATTATGAGCCCACTAAATCAACTAGCTCCTAGGTTACATAGAATTTTTATCAAGAAAATACAACAGTGCCCACTAAATAAGTTACCCCTAACCAATTCAGACTTTTACAAACCGAACAAGAGATCTGAATCCTTAATACATTTAGGAAGATATTTACAGTATAAGTGTTGAAGAATAACTCCAAAGATACTATAACACTTGCAGCTCGATCAGGTCCTTAGTGTGCTTTTGGAGAATACTTTATCGAGATGGTAATTGCTTGTGTACTTGAAAATGTCAACATGCAAAAATGAAGGTTGTATGTATTCAACATAGCCTTTATGAATAATAGAAACAAGTTTCAATTACATGCTAATGGACGAGGTTTTTGCCACAATTGGAGACATTGCACTAACCAATTGTTACAGCCTGACATTTGTGTGTACATTCACACTACGATCAGGTCACTTTATAAGGTCCCATGGTTTTTTTGAGATCATCAAAACTGTAAATAACATAGATTTATTCCCTCGCTATCTTTCTATTCATTGTAAGGATGACTTCCTCACCTATAAGTAGTAGTGGTTTTCCTTTGTTATTTATTCAAGAAAATATAGTACATAAAAGTTAGTTACAAAATAGATTTTCATTAGTTTAAGGGGAGTGTTCTTTTTTTGAACTTTTGGACTCAACACTTTTCCAAAGTTTGTTGAGTTATACTTTTTGAATAAGCTATTAAAAGATCTTGGGCATATTTTTATGCTTAAAAGACAAGTGAAACCATGTTTTTACAAAATTTGGAAACAAGTTTCGTTGTGTTTGTAGTTATTTAGTCTTGTTTATGTTATCCAAATTGTTAGGTGTTGTAGGTTGGAAAGCATGTGCATTGGAACTTTGAATATATGGAATTGAGGATAGAGTCAGAACAAAGTGTGCATGTCACAAGGAGAGCTGAACAACGAACTCAAATCTAATTTCTATCCATGTGACAAAGCTTAAAATAAAAATATGGCTGCAAAAATAAATTGGAACCAAAGGACTAGAAAAAGGCTCCTAGTAATGGAGCAGTCTTCGATCAGGATAAAATTAAAAATTGACGAGTCATCCGTAACTTTGATTCGTGGACTCGTACAAAAGAAATTTGCCGCGCTTTCCAACCTACATATGATTTTATTATTTTTCTATTGTGCAATTATTCCTTTTCTAATGTTTTGAAGACATGATTTTTGTAAATTTTTTCTTTATTTTCTAGGGTTCATTCCTAATCCTTTTATCTTTTAATTTCTTAAATGTATATTTAAGACCCGAACTCTCCGAATGAAATTATGAGTAGATAAATCCTTTTTTTCCTAAGGTTGTAGCTAATAATGATTGGCTAGTATCAAATTTACTGAGGAAGTTTGATTATAATTATAATTTATTTTTCTGTTCTTAAGTTTACCATTTTAATGTTTCATCACCATTAGAATTAAAATATTTTATTTTCTTGAAATCGGGCGAGAATTGAGAGATACGATGTGGAATACAATAATTATGATGTTTATTTGCACAAAGATGATATTTATTGGTATTTAGGATAAAAATTTACCTAGTTACCATTCTTGGTATTGAAACAACATAAAAGTTTAATGCTCCCTAGTTGTATCAATCCCAACTATTACAACTGCAAGCCCAAGTCTATTAAAATTCTGCACTTTAGCCTTTTGGCACCTTACCTCAGTTAAGATAATTAAGTTATCTATTATTTGAATCAGTTTGTTCGTGTATTAATAACTAGTGTTTCTTAATTTTTTAATTGAATAAAAAAACAACGTTCTTCTAGATTGTTCGTGTATTAGGTCACCAATAACCTAAAAAAATTATTACTTTCAAAGTGAAAGAACCTAAAATTGCAAACTAGAGCGACTCTAACCAAATCAACAATTATTTTTCTCGTTTGCTTTTGTCTCATTTTAGAAATTCAAAAACAACCTAAATTGGTTTGATTTTCACAATAACCAATCCAAATTGAACAACGAATACCTCTAATTACTATTATGATAAATAATTAGGGAAAATTCATAAGTACCCCTGAACTTATGCCCAAAATCTATAGAGACACTTATACTATACTAAGGTCCTATTACCTCCCTGAACTAGTTTTATTAATAATTTTCTATCCCTTTTCGGCCCACGTGGCAGTAGCTTTAAAAATACTTTCAACACGCGCGAAAGCCAGAAGATAGTGTCATCTAGCCCAAAAAAGGTAGAGAATTATTTGTCAAATAAGTTCAAGGGATAATAGGACCTTAGTATAGAATAAGCGTGTCTCTATGATATCTAGCATAGGTTGGGGGGCTACTTATGAATTTTCCCGACGAATTATACTAAGATGGAATATATTACACTTTATAGATGTAAATAATGAAGATATTAGATTAAAATATGATCTCATGAACCGTTTAGATATCCAATCAGTTTTATTTTATTTTTATTTTACTTTCCTCGATAAGTATATAATTAAGTCATACATAATGATGAAAATATACAAATCATTTTTTGACCAAATTCAAAATAGTAATACATAGATTACGTGTAATTACCTTATAATTAATCTTATTGTATACATATTTGTACCTTCGACATATCGCTGATATATAGAACATAAAATTTATAAGGATTTAATACATGGACCATAAAAACAACTAACACATGGAGCATATATTTCTTCTCATGATCTCAAAATTACACATTGTTCCTAAAATTGTAACACCCATAGTTCGATCACTTATACTAGAGCGTCATGTAGTGTATAATGCTAATTCAAGACCTAAACTTATGTATTCAACTTGATTAGGAGGTGTTAAGACGTAAACATCAAGGGACGACCATGACGTCGAAAGATTTGTGAAGATGACCTAGTGTGCCTTATGATATTTCAAAGGGTTTAAGAGTCGGATGAAGACAAACATAGAAAAAAGGCTTAGGATATACATTAAGGTATGTTAAGGGTCAAAACGTCCGGGTACGAGTCCCCAAGGAGCACCCTAAGGGACTCGAGGAGGATCCAAACAATTGATATAAGAAATTATCCAAAACACTATGCAAACGACGAGGGCAAACAACGCACCGTCAAATGACTCACACTCCGTCGTTTGGGATCATGAGTCATACTTAGAATGTGGAGCCAAGGCTCCATTTTAACTAGTCTTTTAACCAAATGACACCTTGCTAGTTCACACCATTCATGGAACCACGCACTGTCGATTGGTGGTCGTTATTGGTGCCTACGAGCTGGTGCAATTCACTTTTAAGCCAAGGGTCAATTAGTAAATTCCAGCCTTGGCCAATTAAATTTGGGGTTGGTCTAATTTGGTAATTTAAATATATTAATGGAATTTAACTCATTAAACTAACCATCATTTGATAACGTCCAAATGAAGAATCAAAACCCACTTTCCCTCTCTCATGAATTCCCTCTTTAGACCACTATTAAAGAAAAAAAATGTACTCAAGCTAGCACACTCTTGATTAATTTTTTTGCACTTCAAATTTGTGGAATATCAACAATTATGATATGAGGATATTTCTTCATGAATTAGTTTCTTCATGAAGCCCTTTAAAATGTCTATTTTTGAAATCTATATTGTGACCAAAACTATGGTTTCGTGATCTAGCCATAGGTTCACTCCTAAACCGTTTTCTTTATATAATTTATCTTGTATTATGAATATATTGGGAATAATTTGTGATATCTATTGTGAAAATCTTCCAAGAACCCATGTTCACTCTATAACCATAATTTCATGAATGTTGATGGTTGAAGAGAGTAAATATGAGCATGATGTATATTAATTGATGATTTTCTAGTTATATAATCATGTTTTACATGATATTGTAATTTAAATGAGGGTAACCATGATACTTGACTCCTAACCTTGAAAAGAGGGTAAATTCTAGGGTTTGTATATATGATGCGGAATATTGTACATAGAATTTGAAATTGTTTGCAAGGTGTTGGCTTATTGAAGGATGCAAGTAAGGTAATTGGGATGATTTACATTCTATTGAACCCAATAAAATTGTGTGGCATGAATTATTTAAGATGAAGTTAGTCTCTTTTGTTGATTGAAAGTATCGTCCTCATTAAAACACTACAATTTAAATTTGTGAAATATCTACTCAAATATGTATGTTGATTCTAGGATGAAAGTATATTCTCACCTAATGAATTTAAGTGATTTATGTTAAATTGTATTGAATGAATCATCAAGAGGATATGGCCAATGAGTAAAAACACCCTTTCGTTAATGCAAGCGGTTGGGTCATCCTAGTGATATACATGAGATAAATACTCCTCTGTTAAGACAATATGTAGAGTCCTTAGGAGAAATATCCCTATCCCTTGAAACTGTGTTCCCCGTAGGACATAGCTAGTGGATCCACAAAGTAGCTAGTATGTACGTTCTACCTTGTCAAGTACAACACTCTTTTTCGGTGTTGGGCTTTATGATACTAGATTCTATGTAACCTTTCATGGTCTATGTTAGTTATGGTTGACCATTCCTACATATTAAAGTAATGAATGTAGTATGAACTATACTATGATATCTTAATAAGTTTACTAAGTACAAGTGGGGGTCTTGTACTTTACTGGTTCATTGCACTAGAAGGTCTTGAAAGATGCTAAAGGATGTTCTTTGTATTCATAAAGTAAGATAGTAATATGAATGTTATATGGATAATAGTTGAAGTGAAAATATCCTTGTATACCAATGTTTCTCATGATGCATTTATATCATTTCGGAATATTCGAATGATGAATGTAAATATTATATATGTGGCCAAGGTGATTTCTATGGGAATGCTTGATAGGGTTGGTCGTATGCAATGCTAACTCTACATATGGACAAGTGTAGCATAGTAAGTGATAAAGTCATGCCTTCAAAGTAGTTTGGACACTGTTGGGGTATTGCCTTATGTGTTAGCTTGATGATGTGAATGACCTTCAAAAACTATATAAACGCATACGTTACATGCAAACCCTTTCTCATATTTTAAATGTTTTTTTATGTCATTCTCCATACTTAGTGCATTAATTGTAGTAGCCCCTTTCTCCCTTTTCTATTATGAGGATAGGTTCCAGCTAATCGGTTTACTCCTATTACCTTGAAGAAAACTTGAACTTCTTATCTCCAAGACCTGTGGTAGGTCCTCAATGATCCGAGGACGTATGCACTTGATGCCACTTTTTGATTTCTCTATTTATATTATATAATTAGTAATATTTTCTCATGTACATTTGTTCTAAAAATTATTGTGTTTAAAGGTATAAGGACCCTATTTGAAGACTTTTTGTGAGACTCTTATTAAAGAGTGTGTATGTGTGACAATGGTATAAATTCTTACTATTTTGCTTATAAAAAGTTAGTTTGAACTTCTATTGTAAAGATTGTTAGGTTCCGCGTTATTTCAAGTTGATTATGTAGTGACTATTATGCTAAGGGCTTGTATAAGACCTCTTCGAGGTTGAGTAAGCCAGTAAATTCTAGAGTGTACTCTACGGTTGTTACAAAATTGGTATAGGTTTTTGGATGATACTAGGGGTTATGTCACACGTACAACATCTATTAGAGTCTTATTAAAAAATGTGAAGCGCGCCACCTTTATGAATAGGCGTCTATGAGATGATTAGGAACCTTCCTTTCTTCATTAATCTATAATCGTACTTGGAATCCTAACACTATCTAATTCATACCTTCTAATCCTTTACTTGTGCTTATGGGCCATAAATACAAGAAGTAATAATCCGAGGAGGGTAGAAGAGGAGAATGTGAATGAGGCATTTCCCCTCAAGATCCTCAAAAAGCTTAAGTTTATTTTAAAGAAGGGGCTATGTCAATGTTAAGATAAGGGCTATCATCCACAACTTGACTCAAGTGTTGTCTACCAAAGTTGATAGAGATTCTAGGGTACAAGTGAAAAGAAATGCTAACACAAACGCATCAAGAATAAAAGATTTCAAAAGTATGAATCCCCTTACATTCTTTGGCTCGAAGATAGAGGAAGAACGACAAGGGTTCATAGCTGAAGTATTCAAGGTGATAGATGAAATGGCTATGACTTCTCAAGAAAATGTGGAACTATTCACCTTCCAACTTATAGGTGTGGATTAAGTTTGGTATGAACAATGGAAAGATAAGAGGCCGGTTAGAGAAGGCCAAATTCCTTTAGGGGGAACTCAAAATGGATTTCCTTGATAGGATCTTTCAGTTAAAACTAAGGGAGAGAAAAATGCTAGACTTCATCAATTTTTGGCAAGAGTATATGAGTGTGAAAGAGTATAGCCTCAAGTTCACTCAACTATCTAAAAAAGCTCCCATTACGGTGGCGGATTCTACAACAAAGATGAATAAGTTTTTATGGGGGTATTTCATCTTGTAATGAATGAATGTGGGTCGGCTATGCTAATTCCAACCATAGGAATTTTATTGTCTTATGGTCCATGACTAATAAATTGAGGAACAAAAGATCAAATAAGTTGGTAGGGAGTTAATCTCAAAGCCTGATGAAGGAACTTCACTAGGTTTGAGGTAAAAGACAAACAAAGGTTCAAAAAGAAGTTTTCTAATCCAAGTCCTTCTAATACATCAAAGACAAATCAAGGGAGGAGAACTACCCGTAAGCCTCAAGGAGGAAATAAGAGTGTTTTTTTCTTCTTAAAGAACTAGTTCTACAAAGTGTGGTAAAAAGCATGAAAGAAAGTGTCTGATAGTACGAGTGTTTGCTTTGGATGTGGCAAGAGTGGCCACCAAATGAAGAATCATCCAATCCGTGAGGACAATGGGAGAGAATGGACCAAAACTCCCATTAATTCTCAAAACATTGATGTTCCCAAAAGATTCGAGTATATGCCCTATAAACCTGATGTGATCAAGAGAGATCTCCGGACGTTGCTACAGTTATGTTACAAGTATTTTCAACTAATGTTTATGCATTGTTGGATCGGCTGTGCGACTTTATCTATTGTACCTCTTTTAGTGGATATGGATTTTATATACTTCCCGATGTCTTCCATGAACCTTTTTTAGTTTGTACCCCGATGGTGATTCTGTACTTGTTAAAAGAGTTTATAGAGGTTGTCCTATGTCATTGCCCAATTGATTAACATTGGTGGAATGTGTAGAAGTCGATATTTTTTAATTTTAATGACATTTTTGGGGTGTATTGGCTACATCCTTGTTTTTCTTCAATCGATTGTAGAACTTGGGTTGTAAAATTTCAATTTCCAAATGAACACGTTTTAAATGGAAGAGGAGGAAACATTGGTCGGAAAAGTCTAATTATTTCATGTCTTAAACCGTGTATGTTAATATCTAAGGGATGTATCCATCATATTGTGAGAGTCAAGAATCTTGAAGATGAGAATCCCTCTCTAGAATTGTTCCCCGTAGTGAGGGATTTTCCTGATGTCTTCCCCAATGACTCACCCAAAATTCTTCCCGAGCGGGAAATAAATTTCTTCATCGATTTATTATAGAATCGAAAGCCCATCTAAATCCTATCTTACAAAATATCTTCGGATGAGTCGAAGGAATTAATGGCTAAACTCAAGGATTTAATATAGAAGGGATTTATTCAACAAGACATATCTCTATGCGGTGCCCCGATGTTCTTTGTTAAAAAGAAAGATTGGTCTCTTAGAATGTTTATTGACTATCAGTAACTGAACAAGGTCACTACAAAGAATCATCTTCATAGGATTGATGAATTTGCTTGATTAACTACAAGGTGAGAGTTACTTTTTGAAAATAAATTTTAGATACGATATCACCAACTAAGATTTATAGAGGTTGACATACCTAAAACGACTTTATGAACAAGGTTTGGTCATTTTGAATTTTGAGTCATGTCTTTTTGCCTATAAAATGGCTCGGCGGTTTTTATCGACCTATTGTATTGTGTTTTTAGAAACTATCTTTATATATTGGTGAGTCGTCTTTATTGATGACGTCTTGATATACTCGAAAAATGAGGGTGACCATGTGAAAAATTGATGATAGTTTTGAAAGTCCTTAAGGGTGAAAAACTCTATGTCAAATTTAGTAGGTGATAGTTTTGGTTGAGACCGGTTGCTTTTCTTGGTCACACTATGCCTAGTTAAGGGGTGAAAATATATCAAAGGATGATGGAAGTGGTAAAAATTTGGCCATGACCTTTTAGTCATACCGACATTCGAAGCTTTGTGGATCTGGCCATTTTATTCCCGTCAAAGCTACTTATTCAGTGGAAGATTCTGCTAAATTGTAAAAAAGAGATTATGAGAGTGCATGAAGTTCCCTTGTCCATCATTTAGGATAGGGGCACACAATTCACTTCTCAATTTTTGAAATCAATATAAAGTGGGCGCAGTACCAAGATAAACCTTAGTACGGTTTTCACCTGCAAACTGATGGTTTGGTAGAACAAACTATCCATACCGTAGAACATATGTTGAGGTAAGGTGTCATAGACTTCAAGGCTAATCGGCATGGCAATCTATCGTGGGTTGAATTCACCTTCAATTATAGCTATCATTCGAGTACTGCCATGGATTCATTTTAAGCACTCTACGGTAGAAAACATCGATCTCTGCTTGGGTGGTTTGAGGTTAGTGAGTTTGCTCTTCTTGGCCCAAAGGTATTCTATGAGGATATGGAAAATTTTTGGATGATAAGATATAGGTTAAAACATCCTTTAGTTGGTAAAATCTTATGACGACAATAGAAGAAGTGACCGTGAGTTTGAAGTAGTCGATTGGGTTTACTTGAAAATTTCTTTCACACAAAGGGTGATGATATTCGTTAAAAAAAGAAAACTTGGTCCCCGGTATTTGGGACATTAAGACATATTAAAACGGGTTGGGAATGTTTCCTATGAGTTGAAATTACAAAGTTAATTAATCCTTATTTACCCATTATACAATGTTTCTATGCTCCAGAAATGAATAGGCACCCATGTTTTATTCTCCCATTAGAAGGGTTAGGGGGTGAATGAGAACCATTCTTATGAAGAGGTTCCGGTTAAGATCCTAGATTGTCAAGTCAAAAAGTTGAGGAATAAATAGGTATCCTCGATAAACGTCCTATCACGCCCCTTTTTTTCTCAATAATTTGATTTTTATTTATTTTAAAAAAAGAGTTATGTAATTAAAGTGACATTTTGAAAAGGGATAATTATTATTCAGAGTCGCCACTTGGAATTGAGTTTTGGTGTTCCAAGTCACCTTATTTAAATGCCTAATCAAAACAAAATTTGACTCTATATTTTTTATTGGTCTGCGAACTAAAAATCTAGGTAAGGAATTCTGTTGACCGAGGGGAAGGTGTTAGGCACTCTTCGAGTCCCGTGGTTTTAGCACGGTCGCATTATTAAATTTTGTGTGACTTGACTTAATTTTTGCTCTTGTTTTTTTTCTCTCGTCTTTCAATCTCCCTTTCTGTGTGTTCTCTATATCTCTCAGTATATTCTTTTCCAACTTAATGTGGGGTTAGATAATTTTTTGGGTGAGAATCTGGTGCTAATTTAAAGGAACGTAGTGTAGTGGCAATAGGATTAAATTTAAAAATTAGTTGACAAAATTGGGGTTGGGATAAGGATATAAAATAAATAAAAAATAATAATAGCAAATTAAAAACACAAAAATAAATTAAAAAAATTGTGTAAACTGTAAAAAAAATTGTCCAAAAGAAGTAAAAAAAAGTATATGGAATGAAATCTTTTAGGAAAATAAGTTAGGAAGTTGGGAGTAATTAGGATAAGGTAAAACAAATTTTAAATTTTTAGGACTCCTCTTTTCTTTCCCTTTTCTATACTATTTCATAATATTTTCTATATTATTGTTATATTTAGACTAGATATAATTAACAAATAACTTAAATTCTTTACATCTATTTTTCAATATTTTTAGTATTAAACTATAATTGATCTTATAATTTTTATTAATTTACAATTTATTATTATTATTTTATTTTGTTTTAAATATGTCCCTTTTTAAATTGGTGTGTACTATATTATGTTTTGGTAAAAAATTAGGTGTTGAGACGTCCTATGGAGAAACCATCTAGTTGAGGCTGCAACGCGGGAGGCCGAGGCCGATATAAAGTCCCGTTACCTTCATCTCTTTCCTCTTACTCCTAGTAAAAGTGAGGTTAGTAGTGCCTCCTAAACTAAAATTATGAATAATGTTTAACATATCTTGTTTTTCTTAGTATGTCCACATCTTTGTAAAGGTTCATGCTTAAAATGAGTTTTTAAGAAATATTCTCTCATGTTTGACTTGAACTCATATTTAATGTGTATATTTTCCTTCATGAGATTGTAGTCAGCATGCTTTGATGTTGTCTTGAGAAGAACAATTTCATGTTAAAGCATTGATGTTTATTTTGATCTCACATTGAAATTAAGAAAGTAGTTCCTCAATATGTGATATGAAATGGTAAGCTCTTATATGTGATGAGTTGTGAAGTGAATTGGTATGCGTAATGCTTTGATTTTTGTGTGGAATGGAGTTGAGTATTTCTCCTATGAGCAACGGAAAGTGACAATTATATTTATGTTGTTGTTGTGGTTGGGCTGCTTGTATCAACTCTCCCCCCCCCCATAAGAATGTTAATGTGTCATTAGGAGAAAATGATCCTTAGGGGGGATAACGTTACGCCCCGCAAGTTCCATGACCTATACTACAGCCTCTTTTAGTGTATTATGCTAATTAAAGACATAAAATAATATATTAAACTTTATTTGGAGGTATTAAGACCTAAACGTCAATGGACGATCACAATGTCTGGAGATTTGTCAAGATGACCTAGTTTACCTTAAGTCATTCAAGGTGTTTATTGGTTCGATTGAAAGCCAAACTTTATGACAATGTTTAGGACATACATTGGGGTACATTTACGGTCATAAACTTTGGGAACAACTCCCTAAGGTCCCTCGAGGACCACCCTAAGGTCCCTCGAGGAGGACAAAAAAAAATTGACCCAAGAATCTGTACAAAATAATGTACAAACGACGATGCAAACAATGCCTCATCGACTGACTTAATCTCCATAGTTTAGAGTCCTGATTCCACACGTAGAATGTGGAGCCAAGGCTCCATTTCGACCAGTCTCAGAACCAAGAGATGCTTTGGAAGTACGGTCAACTCGTGGAATGATGGACTATCGACTAGACGCCGTCGAAGGTTCCAGCGAGCTGGTGCAATCATTGTTAATCCAAAGGTGAATTAGTAAATTCCACCATTGGCCAATTGAGTGTGGGGTCGGTATAATTTGGTAAATTTCAATATAGAAAAGGAATTTAACTCATTAAACAAACAAACACTTGATAACTACCAAATAAAAAATCAAAACCAACATTCCCTCTCTCACAATTTCTCTCTCTAGACAACCATTGACCAACAAGGAATAACTAAATCTAGGACACTTGGGATTCATTCTTACGAACTTAAAATTCCTTGAATATCATTGATTAAGGTATGAAGATATTGATTTTCATGATTATTTTCTCCACGAAGCCCTTCAAAATATCTAATTTCAAAATCTTTACTGTGCCCAAAACTAGGGTTTTGTGATCTATCGATGGGTTAAATCCTAAATAATTTTATTTATGTTATGTGCCTTGTATATGCATATATTAGGATTTATTGATGATCTCTATTGTGAATATATTCCAAGAACCCATGTGCACCCGCACCCTATAACAAAAATTTCGTGAATGTTGATGAGTGAATTGAGTAAATGTGAGGATGTTGTACTATAATTGATGATTTTCTAGTTATAGAATCTGCCTATTTATATGAGGGTAACCATGATACTTTACTCCTAACCTTGAAAAGAGGGTAAATTCTAGGGTTTGTATATATGACAAAGAAAATTGTAAATAGACTTTAATTTTTTTCAAGGTGTATGGCTTATGGAAGGATGCATGAAATGTAATTGTGATGATTTCCATTCTCTTTAACCCTATCTATTGTGTGGCATGAATTATATATTATCAACTTTGTCTAGTGTGTTGATTGAAGGTATAGTTCTCACGAAACACTATAATTGATATTTGTGAAAGTGTTACTCACATATGTGTGTTGATTATAGGAACAAAGAGTATTCTCACCTAATGAATCAAGGATCTTTATGTTAAATTTCATTGAATGAAGATGAATTACTCTTCATACATGTTGATACAAATAAAATAACTAATGGTAGAATGTTAGGAAAGTATCTAAGCACAGAGAGGATATGTCCAATGAGGAAAAGACCCTTCGGTTAAAGCAATAGGTTGGGTCATCCGATGGGGACTCCTCTGTTAGTGCAATATGTAGGGTCCTTAGAAGCAATCTCCCTATCCCTTAACTATGTGCCCCCTTAGGACATAACTAGTGGATCCAGAAAGTATCTAGTATATAGGTTCTATGTTGGGAAGTAGAACATTACTTTTCCAGTGTGGTGCTTTATAATACCGCATTCAATGTAAGATTTCATGGTCTATGTCGGTTTTGGTTGACCTTCCCTAAATAATAAAGTAAAGAATGAAGTATGAACTAGTCTTTGATATCGTAATGAGTTTATTGAGTACAACTGGTAGTATGGGACTTCAATTTTTCAATGCACTAGTAGGTTTTGGATGATGGTATAGGATGTTCATTGTATTCATGAAGTAATATAGGAATTTGCAGTTTGCATGGATAATATTTGATGTGAACAAATCCTTGTATACCAATGTTGATCATGATGCATGTAATTCACTTAGGATTATTAGAATAATGAATTTAAATGTAATTTTTGTGGCCAATGTGATTTATATGGTATGTTTGGTAGGAATTCTATTATGGAATGTTAACTCTTTATTGAACAAATAGACCCTAGGAAGTGCTAAGGTCATGCCTTTATTGTAGTTTGGATATTGTTGGGTAATGCCTTGTATGTTGTCATGATGATGCAAACGACTTTCAAGAACCTCATAATGCATACTTTACATTGTAAATATCCCTTTTTCATGTTTTAAAGGGTTTTTTTTGCATTTCTCCATACTTAGTGCTTTAATTGTACTAACCCTTTTCTCTCTTTTTACTACGAGTATTGGTTCTGGCTAATCGGTTTGCTCCTATATCCTTGAAGAAAACATGGACTTATTATCTCAAAGACTTGTGGTAGGTTCTAAAATATCCGAGGACATATGCACTTTATACCAATTTATGATTTGTTGATGTAATCGAATTAGTAATCTTTTCTCACGTACATTTGTTCTAATTGAGTCTAAAGGGCTAAAGACCCTATTTGAAAACATTTTGTTGAACTCTTATTTATAGATGGTTTATGTGTGACAATTCATTAGATTCCTACGATTTTTCTTACGAAAAGAAAGTTTGAACTTCTATTGTAAAATTTTTTTATATTCCACATTATTTCATGTTCCTTATGTAGTGACTATCATGCTATGAAATTGTATAAGACCTCTTAGAGGTTGAGTACACCAGTAATATCTAATAGGTACGCTCCAGTCGTTACAAAAACAATCAAGTACTGACATTATGGTAATAAATGGATTTTGAGGCTAACTCAACCTTAAAAGTTATCTCATAAGATGTACATACTCAAAGGTGTAATGACTAAGAACAATTATAGGTTGAACTAGATCCTAATGACTTGCTGTTGAGTTCATAATTGGGGTTTTGTGTTATGTAGTGTTATCCCGAATTAAGGGGTTTAGTTAGTCAACGTAAAGGCAAGTGTTAGGATCTGTCTGAAAGACTTATTTGTATGTTGGTTAAGAGTAATGAACATGTGCCAATCCAAGGAGCGTAAGGCCTAAGACAAAGGTCCATGGCTTGTACAACATTCACAAGGCACTTCATAAGGCCACGACAACTTTCAATGCCAGTGGTGTACACCACGGTCCATAAAAGTGTCCGTGAAATATACTTTGTGTCATATAAGGCAAGGACCTATGTCCAAGCCAGTGCCTGAAGTCCATGGGCCATTATACAGCCAATGGTCTAGACCACGGTCCTTAGAAATGGTCGTGAAGGTCAAATAATATTTTAGGGCTTCGCAAGGTAACACAAAGCTACTTTCTAGGAGTACACCAGGTCGATCACGAGACGTCATCCCATTTCATGGTCCATAAAGTCTTCCTTAATCCGTGACGGCGATGACCAAGTGAGGGATTTTAAATAATTTTGTTTTAAGGTTTTAATAAGTGTAGTAGGTTTATATCATATATTTAAATAGTTTCAAGTCTCAAAATCCTTCTTTCACTAAGTATATTCAAAACACAAAATAAAAGTTCAAAGTTCTTTCTCTCCCTATATTTATTTCAAGATCAAGGAAGAAGAAGAAATGAGATTTTCAAATTTTTCTTCATCAAAATTGCTGGGAAATGCTAGAAAAGGTAGCGTGATTCTTCATCCAGGGTTTTTACTTTCATCCTACATTTATTTTCAAAAGAATTCTCAAAAATATCAAGTTTATGAAAAAAATGAAGGGTTTTAGTCAATCTCATGTCTTCCATCAAATGGTTTTAAACATTTCATAATGGCATTTTAAGGTATATTGATGTTAAATTAGTGATTTAAAGTTAAAGGACTCCATGAACCGATGGTTTCTCACTATTCATAGATTATGTCTGTATGAGAGGGTTGTTTGAAATGAATGTTAATAGAACTTGTTTAAATGGATTTAG
Organism: Solanum peruvianum; assembly: GCA_027705065.1. Taxonomy (NCBI): domain Eukaryota; kingdom Viridiplantae; phylum Streptophyta; class Magnoliopsida; order Solanales; family Solanaceae; genus Solanum; species Solanum peruvianum. The sequence goes on from JAKWJD010001761.1 coordinate 22,817,425, forward strand.
ATCATTAAAGTATGTTATTATCCATGTTTTTTTATGATGACTTGTTGATGTATTGGTATATGAGAGTCGTTATACTTGAAGGCAAGATATGAGAAGTTTATTGTTGATTCAAAATTGTTAACTTGATATTGATCACTTGAAAAATGGAGGTGTTTATTTATTATGTGCATTGTTACCATGTCCTTGAAGGCATAGTATATGTTATGAAAGTGTACATTATGTTATTTTATGAATGATGATTCTATGAAGGTTATCTGATCATTTTTAATGCAAGTGTGTTATTATTGAAAGTCTATTTCTCAATTTTAAATTTATGAAATTTAATGATAATAATATGAGGGATTCTTCAACATAAAGTATATCATTAATTGGTAGATCTTGTGTGTTATTTTCTTGTATAAATAACGTTATTTTCTTGTATAAATAATGATAATGTGTATTGTTGAATTCTTGAATCGGTAGGCTGGTAGCACCCTTCCAACCATGCTTGTAATGAAACATGGGATCAATAGGCCTAAGGCACACTTCCACAATTAAGGTAATGAACCATGGAGTTCGTAGGCTTATGACACCCTTTCATGAAATTTAATGATGACCTTTGAATCGGTAGGCACAAGGCACCCCTTAAAGAGGAGTTAATGAGGTTTCCTAAATGTATCAAGAGTCAATAGGCTTCAGGCAACCTTTCATGTGTTAATGAATTTAAATGGAGTTGATAGGCCAATGACACCTTACATATGTGATAATGTCAATAAATGAACTATTCTATGGGAATGTTGGCTATGCATCGAGTTGATTGGGTTAGATGGAAACTTTCCCATGGTTAGCCATGACTTTCAGCGATTGTCTACCTGATCCTATAAACTATCTTTCCAATAGTGTGTATCTATAAATCTAAATGACAATGTTATGAGAGTTGCTTAAATGAAGTAATTGAATTTTTTTTTCTTATGTGCTTAAATGTGATATGTATGTTATAGTTGGGTTATACTATGAGTTATTTTCCCTTGACTTGCTTTATAAAATTTCATGTTTCTTATGTATGAATATGTTGTAAAGGTGAAAGGAAATAAATGGTTAGTTAAATCTTAGTGATTCTAATGTGATGTTTTAGTGTGGATGGTCGTATGAGACGTCATCCATACATTGCACAAGGTTTATTATACGTGCTACTTAAAGTTAAGGTTCCATGTAATGGTAGTGGTTTCCATGCGATTTTTTCTAATTGTGAAGTTATGACTTATATTATGTAGATGCTTGTACATTATGTCTTTTATGCTAATGTTCATGATATTTAAAAAGTGGCATAATTGTATGGTTTCCAACCAAAATGTCCTCGGTAAAGTATATTTTTGCGTGGTCATCATACTTGGTAAATTTTTTGTGTACTAACCCATATTCGTCATGTTTTTACTAAAAGTTTAGGTTCCGAAAAGTTATTCCTTCTTGCTAGTTTGAAGTGTTGAATTGGTTTCCTCCAAGACTTTGAATGTTAATGTGATTCGAGGATAAGCATTTATGTGTCCTTATTTCATATAATAGAATTTTAGTAGTGGTTTTCGAATTGTAAAGGGTTGTGTCCCTAGTACATTTTATGTTCGTGCCTAAGATTGCAATATGCGACATTGACTTCCGTTGTATTTCATGTTTTCCATTGAATGAATTATTAACATTTTAGACTTAAATTAGTTTTATTTTTGCACTATTTCTATACCGAATGCAATGAAATTCTATGCGGCTTGTATGAGGCTTTTCGAAGTTTTGTATATTGTGTCGCGACTTGGGGTTGCTCTAGAGTCATGCGGAAAATGGTATTGGAGACCAACATTTTGGAAATGGTTCTTAGAGTTTATTTCTCACAAGTCACGTCTAGTAGAGTCTTTTTCATCGGTGAGTCGCGATACATCTATGAGTCATGAAAGGCTATAGTACATTAGAAAGTTACACTTCATTTATATTATTGAAGTCCTGCCTTGAATATCATCTCTATGAGTGTTCTCTTTCTAACCCTTCTCATGTGTTTATTAGATACGAATAAAAGAGGGAGACCCAAGAAGAGAGTTGTAAGCGAGAATGTGGTTAAGGGTGTTTCTCCACAAGGTCCTCTAGACAACCAAGTTCTGGTAGAGGTTTCGTATATGACTAATGAGTATATTAGGTGGGCTTTGTTAATCTTGGTCAGTCCATACGACTCAATCGACTAGGGATGTGGAGCCTAAGGTAAATGCTACTGACGTGACTATTGTTTCTAACTTAATATACATTGTGAGGATGAATCATCGATGTTTCTACGTTCCAAAGTGGGAGAGGATGCTCAATAATTATTAGATGAAGTGTACAAGGTGGTGAGTTTTATGGGGTGACTTCTAAGGAAAAACCGGAGCTTCCCTCCTATAAATTTAAATAAATAACATTTTTTGGTTAACCTAATGTAAGGCTAATAGACTGATGGGATCGTATCCTATAGAATGGAGTAGTTTAACGAAGCATTCCTTGGTGCGTATTTTACGTGTGAGAAGAGGGATTGTATGGTTGATGAGTTTATCAACCCTAAGCAAGGTAATTTTAATGTTAAAGAGTACTCCTTGAGGTCACCCAATTTTCTAAGTATGCTCCATCTTTTGTATCCAATCCTAGACATTACATGAGTGGGTTTATGACAAGTCTATCTGACCTAGTAATGGAAGAGTGTCATACGACAATGATCCATAACGACATGAACATTTATAGGAATATAGTGTATGCTCAATCTATTGAGGGGTGTAAACATAAGAGGATGAGAAGGTACGTGAAGGGGTGTAGATTCGATGAGCAAAGTCAACCTGGGTTCAAGAAGAGGGATCAAAACCAAGATTCATGAAGTCATACTAAGTTTAATCAAGAGAAGAGTGGTGGGTCACAATTTTCTAAACCTACTTGCACCACTTGTGGCAATAGACACTATGCGAAGTTGCTCACCAAGATAATGAGGATAAACGAGATAAATCAAAAGAAATCATATGTAAGTTATAATTCCTTTTGCTGTGATAAGATTTCTATGTTGAGTTATGTTTGCCTTAGATGAATTTTTTTTCTTTTGTGGGGTTAGTAGGTTGAAGAGTAAGGTCATGAGAGAATCTTTGTCTTTTACTCCTACTAATCTTATTCGAGCTTGAGAGCTAGAGTTTCTTGTGACTTGTTTTATATGTTGAGTCTTGTATGAATGTATGTTTACATAATGTCCTTGTGATATGCATGTTCTAGTTGAATTATCTTGTAAATGAGAAAATGATATTTTACGAGTTATGTGTTCCTCGTGTTCATATCCATTTAGTATGAGTTTCCTATATGCTTCATTAGTTGAAATGTTAAGCATGCTTATGTTTTTATTTTCTATGATTTGAATTACTTACTTTATGATGATATGATGAGCATATATTAAAATGGAGAAGGTGGTTCCTCAAAATTTAAGAGAAATGTTTAAGTTTAATCCATGATGAGTTTGTAGATGTAGTTCCTACTTTCTTGTGTTGCATTGAGTATATTGTTGTGGATTTGATATTTTTCTCCTATGTTTTATGCATTATATTTGATGTTTCATGATTGTTGGGTTGCTAGTCTTGACCCATTATCCCTTCAAGTGTTTTAAAGTGTCATTCAAAGGTGAATATTCCTATGTGGGGGATAATGTAACAACTCACAAAAATGAGAGGTTAAATTAGGGCATAATAACTTGGTGTTGAGTTCGTAATGGGAGTTCTGGTTGAGTAGTGTTGTCCCGAGTTATGGGGTTTAGTGAGTTATCATCAAGGTACATGTTAGGCTCCGTTTTAAAGACTTTTTTGTATGTAGGTTAAGGGTGCACGTACATATGCAAAGTCAAGGAGGGAAAGGCCTAGGCCAAAGGGCCAAGGCTTTCCCAACCTTTTCGAAGCACTACCTAAGGTCTCGACCATTTTCACGGCCAATGATCTTGACCACATTATATAGAAATGGCCTTGAAATTTACTTGATGGCATGTGAGGCAAGGCCCTATGGCCAAGCCGCTGCATCAAGACCATGACCCACTCTACGACCAATGGTCTAGACCACGGTCTGTACATGTGGCCTTGAAGGTCACTTAGAGTTTTTAGGCTTTTCAAGGCAAAAAGGATCTACTGCCTTAGAGGACTATGGGCCCTGGTCCCCTTTCACAGTCTGTAGAGTCTTCTTTGGTCTCTAACAAGGCGTCCCAAGTGAGGGGTTTTAAGTAATTTTGTTATGTGGTTTTATTTGTGGGGTTGAATTTAAAAGTATTACATCATATATTTAAATAGTTTCAAGTCCTAAAACCCTCCTTCAACTCATTATTTTCAAAACACAAAATCAATACCCAAAGTTCTTTCTCTCTCTATATATCTCTCAAGCTCAAAGAAGAAGACAAAAAGAAGTGAGAGCTAGGGTTTTTGGATTTCAAAGCTCTCTACATCAAAGTTCCAAGGAAATCTTAGCAAATGTGTGGTGATTTTTCATCTAGGGTTTTTGCTTTCACCGTAGAGTCAATTTAAAAAGAGCTTTCAATGACTTCAAGTTTATTACTAAAATTAAGAGTTTTACTCAATCTCATGGGTTCTTTCACAAAATGGTTTTAAAGGTTCATAACAACATTTATGGTTATATTGATGTTAAATTGGTGGTTCAAAGAGAAAACACTCCAAAAAACCATGATTTCACATTATCCCTAATTTATGATTTTATGAAGTGGGTTGTTTGTAATGAATGTAAACACAACTTATTTAAATGGATTTTATATTGTTGGAGAATGTCCTAATCTATGTTTATTTACCATGAATAGTTTATGTGTTGGTGGGTGAGAGTCATCGGCCTTGAAAGAAGGATATGAGAAGTTACTTTTTGATTTAGAATAGTTAACTTGATTGTTGTCCACTTGAAAGGTAATTTATTATGTAAATTTTGAGCGACTTTAAGGAATAGTATGAGTAATGAAAGTGTTATCATGATATTGTATGAATAATAATTCTATGAAGGTAATGTTATCATGTTTTGAATGCAAGTTTGTTATTATTGGAAGGTTATATCTCTATTTTGACACTTATGTATGTTAATGATAAGAATATGAGGGATTCTTCAATATAATTTATATCTTGAATTGGTAGATCTTATGCATCGTTTTCTTTTATAACTGATGATATTGTTAATTCTTGAATCCTTGGATCTATAGGCTAGTAGAACCCTTCCACTCATCCATGTTATGAACTTTGGGATCGGTAGGCTTAAGGCGCCCTTCCACAAATAAAGGTAATGAACCTTGGAATCGTAGGCTTATGGAACCCTTTGTCACGACCCAAATCGGGGACGCGACTGGCACCCACATTTACCCTCCGATGTGAGCGAACCAACCCATCTAAACCTTAACATTTCAAATTATTTCAACAGAAAATAATGCGGAAGACTTAAACTCATTAATGTAACAATTCAAAACTATTATTAATATTCCCAAAATCTGGAAGTCATCATCACAAGAACATCTATCTCAAATTGCTAAACTAAGAATGTCTACGAACTAAAAATACATAAAGGCTAGTCCATGCTGGAAGTTCAAGGCATCAAGACTTGAAGAAGAAGACCCAGTCCAAGCTAGACGCATTAGCTCACCCTGAATTTCCGATGAAGTGAAGACTGGCTAGATCTACTGTTGAATTAAAGTTGACGGAACGTTTGCTGCATTACACAAATAACAAAGAAAGAAACAACAAGTAGGGGGTCAGTACAACCACACGTACTGAGTAGATATCATCGGCTAACTCAAAATAGGGAACAGTATATATCAATAATAATGTAAATCAACTACAATACTCAACATGTAGCAATAGCAATATTAATTCACCAATAAATACAACCGAGTTCACACTTGAGGACTCAAGCCTCAATACAATACTCATTTGGGGATTAAGTTCATTAGATTGAGTATATTCATTATCTTTCAAGATTCATTATCTTTCTTCCTCTTGTGTCGGTACGTGACACTCCGCTCCTCTATTACTATCCTGGTGTCGGTACGTGACACTCCGATCCTCATATTCATTCTATCCTGGTACCGGAACGTGGCACCCGATCCATATTCTATCCTGGTGTCGGAACGTGACACTCCGATCCTCATATTCATTCTATCCTGGTACCGGAACGTGGCACCCGATCCATATTCTATCCTGGTGTCGGAACGTGACACTCCGATCCTCATATTCATTCTATCCTGGTACCGGAACGTGGCACCCGATCCCCTAATTCATCAAGCCTTCTTTTTACACTAAGGCATCATCATTCTCATTATATAATATATCAAGCCTTCTTTCATACTAAGGCATTCATCAATCTTATTATATAATATATCAAGCGAATTAGGGTTATTTCAAGATTTGGGATTCAATAGCTTCATCATGCTTTGTTAATTCATCACAATTTCATAATCATAATCATGCAAGCATACAATTTAAGCACATAGCAGGGTTTACAGTACTATCAACACATAATATTCACTATTAAGAGTTCACTACGAATATCGTAACATAAACCATAACCTACCTCCACCGAAGAATTGAAATCGACAAGAAATCTCCCAAGCTTTGTTATTCTCCTCAGCCTCTCGATCGATCTCTCTATCCCTCTTTCTGTTCTTTCTCTTTTGTTTTCTTATGTTCAAACCCTCTTTCTTTTACCCTAATTAATCATATAATTAAGTGTGAAAAAGGACAATAAACCCCTCTAATTAACTTAAGGTTACCCCTTTTAACCCCTAAGTAATTAGACTTATTAATGTTACCCCTCAATCTTTATAATTAAGGAAAGAATAGTCAAAAACGACCCTTAAAACGTGTGGAGAAATCCTAAACTGCCTGGGATTGCGTGACCTGTGACGGGCCGTCATGCCTGCGACGGTCCGTCACGCAGGTCGTCGCAACTGCCCAAAATTCCAGGTGGTCTGCGACGGCCCGTCACACCTGTGACGGTCCGTCCTGCACCTCCGTCCTGACGGTCAGAAACTCGTTTCTCGTACCAAATTCTCAAAAGTTGAAGTGTTTTGCAACGGAAACTCACGACGGTTCGTCGTGGATGTGACGGCACGTCCTGCAGGTCCGTCACAATTTACAGAGAGTCGATTTTAACATCCAAATTGAAGAATTCTAAGTGTCATGGGACGACACATCCTCGACGGGCCGTCGTGACTACGACGGTCCGTCGTTCCATCCGTTGTCCCCGCCAGTTTTTCCAGAATTAAAATCTGTTGCTCAAAACGACTAAACAGGTCGTTACAATAGATACCAATTTACCCATCGTTCGTCCCCGAACGATCAAAAGAAGAAAAACAGTGGCGAAAAGGAGTACCTGAATCTGTAAACAGATGTGGGTATTTTTCTTGCATATCTGCCTCCTTCTCCCATGTAGCCTCTTCAACCGGTCGATTCTTCCATTGAACTTTGATGGATGCAATCTCTCTCGACCTCAACTTGCGAACTTCTCTATCTAATATAGCAACCGGTTCCTCTTCATAAGTCAAGTTCTCATCCAACAAAACTGAATCCCAACGGATAATGTAGTTTCCATCTCTGTGGTATCTCTTCAACATGGACACATGAAATACCGGATGCACTCCGGACAGACCTGGGGGCAAGGCTAATTCATAAGCCACCTCCCCTATTCTCTGAAGCACTTCAAATGGTCCAATGTACCTTGGACTTAGTTTACCCCTTTTTCCGAACCGCATCACCCCTTTCATGGGTGAAACCTTCAACAAGACTTGTTCACCTTCCATGAACTCCAAGTCTCTAACCTTTCGGTCTGCATACTCCTTTTGTCTACTTTGAGCCGCTAAAAGCTTTTCTTGAATAGCTTTCACCTTCTCTATAGAATCTCTCAACAGATCAGTCCCCCAAGGTCTAACCTCGAAGGCATCAAACCAACCAATGGGAGATCTACACCTCCTCCCATACAATGCTTCAAATGGGGCCATGTCGATACTGGAGTGATAGCTATTATTGTATGAAAACTCTGCCAACGGTAAGAAGCTATCCCAATGGCCACCAAACTCTATCACACACGCACGAAGCATATCCTCCAACACTTGAATCGTTCGCTCAGACTGACCATCGGTCTGAGGGTGAAATGCAGTGCTAAGGTCGAACCTAGTACCTAATTCAGCATGTAGTGTTCTCCAAAACTTAGAGGTAAACTGCGTACCTCTATCCGATATGATGGAGAGTGGAACTCCATGCAACCGAACGATTTCTGAGATGTAGATTTTGGCTAACTTCTCTGCATTGTAGGTCACCTTAACAGGAATGAAATGAGCACACTTAGTTAACCTATCAACAATAACCCAAATGGAGTCATACTTACCCAATGTCTTGGGAAGACCAACCACGAAGTCCATCGCGATTCTCTCCCACTTCCATTCAGGAATGGGCATTCTCTGAAGTGTTCCCCCGGGCCTTTGGTGTTCATACTTTACTTGTTGACAATTTGGACACTTGGCAACAAACTCAACAATATCTCGCTTCATTCTACTCCACCAGAAGTGTTGCTTTAGGTCGCGATACATCTTGGTTGCACCAGGATGTATAGAATATCCGGAACTATGAGCTTCTGTAAGAATAGTGGTGATCGAATCATCGATGCGGGGTACACATACTCTTCCCTTAATCCTCAAAACACCTTCCCCATCGATTATTGCTTCCTTAGCCTCTCCTTGCAACACTTTATCTCGAATTCGCCTTAGTTTCTCATCATCAAACTGTTTCCCCTTAATCTGATCAAGAAAAGAGGACTTTGCCTCTACACAAGCTAACCATCCTCCCTTCTCGTTTATTTCTAACCTCATAAGGTCATTAGCCAAAGTCTGCACTTCTCTAGCCAATGGGCATCTAGAAGCTTGCAAATGAGCTAGACTTCCCATGCTTCCGGCCTTCCTACTCAAAGCATCTGCCACAACATTTGCTTTTCCCGGATGATACAAGATAGTGATGTCGTAGTCCTTCAGTAGGTCCATCCATCTCCTCTGTCTCAAGTTCAAGTCTTTCTGAGTGAATACATACTGTAGGCTACGATGGTCCGTGTAGACTTCACACTTAACCCCATACAAATAGTGTCTCCATTGCTTTAGTGCAAATACTACCGCGGCCAACTCCAAATCATGGGTCGGATAGTTACGCTCATGCACCTTTAATTGCCTCGAAGCATAAGCAATCACATTCTTCTCTTGCATTAGCACTGCACCCAACCCAGAATAGGATGCATCACAATAAACAATGAAGTTTTTGCCCTCTACCGGCAAGGTGAGGATAGGCGCGGTAGTCAACAAAGTCTTAAGCTTCTGGAAGCTTTCCTCACACTCATCCGACCATACAAATGGGACGTTTTGCTTAGTCAAGTTCGTCAATTGGGAAGCAATGGAAGAGAATCCCTTGACGAATCGGCGGTAGTAGCTAGCTAACCCCACAAAACTCCTTATTTCTGACACGTTTGTAGGTCTTACCCAATTCTTCACTGTCTCAATCTTAGATGGATCCACCATCACTCCATCCTTAGAAACCACGTGCCCCAAGAAGGACACTGAATCTAGCCAAAACTCACACTTGGAGAATTTCGCATAAAGCTTTTTCTTCCTCAACAACTCTAACACCATTCTCAAATGCTCCTCATGTTCCTTCTTACTTTTGGAGTATATCAGTATATCATCAATAAACACAATCACAAAGAGGTCCAAGTATGGCTTGAAAATCCCGTTCATCAAACTCATGAAGGCAGCAGGGGCATTCGTAAGACCAAAAGACATTACCACAAATTCATAATGCCCATACCTAGTTCGAAAAGCAGTCTTTGGCACATCCGTTGCTCGTATTTTCAATTGGTGATAACCGGATCTCAAGTCAATTTTAGAGAAGACACAAGCACCTTGTAACTGATCGAACAAGTCATCAATGCGAGGAATGGGGTACTTGTTCTTAATAGTTACCTTGTTCAACTGTCGGTAATCTATGCACATCCGGAAACTCCCATCCTTCTTCTTCACAAACAAAACCGGAGCACCCCAAGGAGATGCACTTGGTCTAATAAAGCCTTTGCTCAACAACTCTTGAAGTTGAGCCTTTAATTCTCTTAACTCCGCGGGAGCCATTCTATAAGGGGGTATAGAAATGGGGCGAGTACCGGGTTCAAGATCGATACAGAAGTCAATATCCCTATCCGGTGGCATACCGGGAAGATCTGCAGGGAACACATCCAAAAATTCACGGACTATCGAAACCGACTCAATTGAAGGTACTTGGGTAGTGTCATCCCTAAGATGGGCCAAGAAAGCTATACAACCCTTACTAACCATCTTCTGAGCACGAATAAAGGAGATGATACGCACCGGATTGGAAGTGTAGTCACCCTCCCACACTAACGGATCTGCCCCAGGCTTGGCTAACGTCACCGTTTTAGCATTGCAATCCAAAATCGCAAAGTTTGGAGAAAGCCAAGTCATACCCAGAATTACATCAAAGTCACCCATTTCTAAAATAACCAAATCTACATAAGTGTTGCTCCCCACAAAATTCACCAAACAAGACCTATACACTTTTTCGACTATCACAGACTCACCCACAGGAGTAGAAACACGAATAGGCATGTCAAGTAATTCACAATGTAAATTTAAACCGTTAGCAAATGAGGAAGATACATATGAAAACGTGGATCCAGGATCAAATAATACAGATGCCATGCAATCACAAACCAAGAGATTACCTGTGATAACAGCATCAGACGCCTCCGCTTCAGACCTCCCAGGGAAAGCATAACAATGGGCCCTATCATTCGTCTGTCCGTTGCCCCTACCATGTTGTGTAGTAGTGGCTCCGTTTTGCCCTTCACCTCTGCCGTTTTGGGTGGCCACCATACCTCGGCCACCACGCCCTCCAGAATAGCGACCTCTACCATTACCACCCCTACCTCTAGCCAGTGGGGTTCTGTAACTCTGGTTTGGACAATACCTCTTAATGTGTCCAATCTCTCCACATCCATAACATTCTCTGGGTTCACGCATCGGCCTCTCAGAGAAGTGTTGACCGTTCTGAGGTGGACCCCCAACTACAGTCTGTAGTGAAGACTGAATTGGTCGACTTGCGTAACCTCCGGAGCTCTGTCCTCTAGAGTGAGAACCATTAAACTCACCTCCCCTTCGAAACCTCTTTGATGTAGACATTGGGGTGAAGTCATCCGGTTTCACTCCTTCCACCTCTATCACAAAGTCTACCACCTCTTGGAAGGATGTTGCTGTTGCCGCTATCTGTAAGGCTGAAATCCGCAATTCTGACCTCAACCCCTTCACAAAACGGCGGATCCGTTCTTGTGGACTGAAGCAAAGTTGGGTGGCATATCTGGATAGTGCGCGAAATTTAGCCTCGTAGCATTAACCGTCATTCTACCTTGCTCCAGACTCAAGAACTCATCCCTCTTTCTATCTCTCAAAGTCCTTGGGATATACTTCTCCATAAACAGGGTAGAGAATGATTCCCAAGTCATAGGTGGTGCCTCTGTTGGTTGACACTCAACATGTGAACGCCACCACATTTTGGCGTTCCCTTGGAACTGATAGCTCACGAACTCGACACCAAACCTCTCTACTATCCCCATCTTGTGTAGTAGCTCATGACAATCAACCAGAAAATCATAAGCATCCTCAGATTCTGCACCCTTGAAGACTGGAGGTTTCAATTTCAAGAACTTACTGAAAAGTTCATGCTGATCGTTTGTCATAATAGGCCCAGTAGTCAGACGTGGAAATGTGCCTATTCCCAATGTTGCATCCATGCGGGGAGCCATAGTAGCCGCATGTCGTATCTCTGAAACCGGAGGTGTTGGTGCAGAAACCACTGGAGGTGCTTGACCCTGATCGGATAACCCGCTAAGATAAGCAAGTACTTGGTTGATCATCTCTGGGGTAGGTTGGGGTGGCAATTCCTCAGTTTGCACTTGTTCAGTTTCCCCTTCCTCACCCTCTCTTACTACCTCCTCAGTCGGTGGAGGAGTCACCTCCCTAGTATCAGATGGGCTAGGGGCTCGTCCTCTTCTTCTAGAGGACGTCCTCCCACGACCTCTTCCACGGCCTCTTGCCGCTGTTCTTCCTCGAGCCACAGCCCCAGTGGCTGGCTCAGTCGTTTCCTGTCTTTCCGTTGTTGCTGTGCTGAGTTCGTTGCTCTAGTTCTAACCATCTGCGAAATAGAGTGAAGATGGTCAGATACCAATTTGTATCACCTAGATACCAATTGGACTCAAGTAGTAGCACGAAAGAAAGAATGAAAGAATGGAATTTTCCTAAAGTCTTATAGCCTCTCAAGGAAAAGTAAAGCGTCCCCCTACCGTTCCTTAAGACTCTACTAGACCTGTTATTGTGTGATGAGACCAATGAAACCTAATGCTCTGATACCAAGTCTGTCACGACCCAAATCGGGGACGCGACTGGCACCCACATTTACCCTCCGATGTGAGCGAACCAACCCATCTAAACCTTAACATTTCAAATTATTTCAACAGAAAATAATGCGGAAGACTTAAACTCATTAATGTAACAATTCAAAACTATTATTAATATTCCCAAAATCTGGAAGTCATCATCACAAGAACATCTATCTCAAATTGCTAAACTAAGAATGTCTACGAACTAAAAATTCAAAAAGGCTAGTCCATGCCGGAAGTTCAAGGCATCAAGACTTGAAGAAGAAGACCCAGTCCAAGCTAGACGCATTAGCTCACCCTGAATTTCCGATGAAGTGAAGACTGGCTAGATCTACTGTTGAATTGAAGTTGACGGAACGTTTGCTGCATTACACAAATAACAAAGAAGAAACAACAAGTAGGGGGTCAGTACAACCACACGTACTGAGTAGATATCATCGGCTAACTCAAAATAGGGAACAGTATATATCAATAATAATGTAAATCAACTACATACTCAACATGTAGCAATAGCAATATTAATTCACCAATAAATACAACCGAGTTCACACTTGAGGACTCAAGCCTCAATACCATACTCATTTGGGGATTAAGTTCATTAGATTGAGTATATTCATTATCTTTCAAGATTCATTATCTTTTTCCTATTGTGTCGGTACGTGACACTCCGCTCCTCTATTACTATCCTGGTGTGGTACGTGACACTCCGATCCTCATATTCATTCTATCCTTAGTACCGGAACATGGCACCCGATCCATATTCTATCCTGGTGTCGGAACGTGACACTCCGATCCTCATATCATTCTATCCTGGTACCGGAACGTGGCACCCGATCCATATTCTATCCTGGTGTCGGAACGTGACACTCCGATCCTCATATTCATTCTATCCTGGTACCGGAACGTGGCACCCGATCCCCTAATTCATCAAGCCTTCTTTTTACACTAAGGCATCATCATTCTCATTATATAATATATCAAGCCTTCTTTCATTACTAAGGCATTCATCAATCTTATATATAATATATCAAGCGAATTAGGGTTATTTCAAGATTGGGATTCAATAGCTTCATATGCTTTGTTAATTCATCACAATTTCATAATCATAATCATGCAAGCATACAATTAAGCACATAGCAGGGTTTACAGTACTATCAACACATAATATTCACTATTAAGAGTTCACTACGAATATCGTAACATAAACCATAACCTACCTCCACCGAAGATTGAAACGACAAGAAATCTCCCAAGCTTTGTTATTTCTCCTCAGCCTCTCGATCGATTCTCTATCCCTCTTTCTGTTTTTCTCTTTTGTTTTCTTATGTTCAAACCCTCTTTCTTTTACCCTAATTAATCATATAATTAAGTGTGAAAAAGGACATAAACCCCTCTAATTAACTTAAGGTTACCCCTTTTAACCCCTAAGTAATTAGACTTATTAATGTTACCCCTCAATCTTATAATTAAGGAAAGAATAGTCAAAAACGACCCTTAAAATGTGTGGAGAAATCCTAAACTGCCTGGGATTTGCGTGACCTGTGACGGGCCGTCATGCCTGCGACGGTCCGTCACGCAGGTCGTCGCACTGCCAAAATTCCAGGTGGTCTGCGACGGCCCATCACACCTGTGACGGTCCGTCCTGCACCTCCGTCCTGACGGTCAGAAACTCGTTTCTCGTACCAAAATTCTCAAAAGTTGAAGTGTTTTGCAACGGAAACTCACGACGGTTCGTCGTGGATGTGACGACACGTCCTGCAGGTCCGTCACAATTTACAGAGAGTCGATTTTAACATCCAAATTGAAGAATTCTAAGTGTCATGGGACGACACATCCTCGACGGGCCGTCGTGACTACGACGGTCCGTCGTTCCATCCGTTGTCCCCGCCAGTTTTTCCAGAATTAAAATCTGTTGCTCAAAACGACTAAACAGGTCGTTACACCCTTCCATGAAGGTTAGTGATGAGCCTTGAATTAGTTGTCACAAGGAACCTTTTCAAAATTAGTTACTAAGCTTTCCTAAATGTACCAAGAGTCTGTAGGATTAAGGCACCCTTTCATGTGTTAATGAATGTAAATTAATTTGGTAAACGGATGACACCTCTCATGAGTGATAATGTCAAGAAAATAACTATTTTATGGGAGTATAGGCTAAACATGAAGTGGATTGGGTTAGATGGAAACTCTCGTGTAGTTAGGGAGGAGTTAAAATAATTGTCTACCTTATCCATAAAATATGTGCCAACATAGGTCTAGCTAGTGGATCTACCTAAGTTATATGAACTTGCCTTCCTAGTAGACAACCCCTTTATAGTGTCGGTACATACGACACCGGGTTCGATGAAATGTTGTGATGGTCTATGTTGGTTAAATGCTTAATACCATCATGTGAGATAGCATAGTGGTTTCTTGATCGGTTCCTACAAGGTGTAGGTAGTAGTATGGGATTCTACCTATACATTGCATGAGTAGTATTTGAAGGGGGTCATAGTGAGTATATATAAATAATAATGAATATGTTATGGAAGTGTTCAAAATGAAGTAATTCAACAATGTTGAATCTTATATCCTTAAATGTTATATGCATGCCGCAGTTGGGTTATAGTATGAGTTATTTTCCCTCTGTCTCGCATCATGAAATTTGATGTTTCTTATGTATAAATATGGTGTAAAGGTGAAAGGAAATAAATGGTAAGTTCAGTATTGATGAGTCTAATGTGGTTCCTTACTGTGGAAGGTGGTATGTGATGCCATCCATATATTGCACAAGATATAGTATAAGGGTTACTTAGAGTGAAGGTTCAAGGTAAATTTAATGGTTTCCATACGATATTTTGTAATCGTGAAGTTATGACTTATATGATGTAGATTCTTGCATATTATGTATCTTATGCTAATTTTCATTATATTTCAAAAGTGGCGTAGTTGCATGGTTTCCAACAAAAATATCCCCTGCAAAGCATGTTTTTGCATGGTCATCATACTTAGTGCATTTAATTGTACTAACTCATATTCTTCGTGTTTTTACTACAAGTGTAGCTTTCCTAGGCATTTTAAAGTGTTGGATTGTTTTCCGCCAATACTATGTACTTCCTCATGATACGAGGACAAGACATTATATTTCTTTATTTCATGTAATAAACTTTTAGTAGTTATTTTGTAATTGTAAAGGGTTGTGTCACTAGCACGTTTAAAATTTGTGTCTAAGATGGTCATGTGAGACATAGACTTCCGTTGTATTTCATGTTTTCTATTAAATTAAGTTTTTATATTTTAAACTTAATTGAGTTTTATTTCTGCACTATTTATATATTCAATGCAATTAAATGCTATGAGGCTTGTATGAGGCTTTTCGTAGACTTGTACACCATGTGATGACTTGGGGGTGCTCTCGGGTCCAGACAGAAGGTCATATAAGGAAAGCACATATCCGTATTTCATCAAACCTAAAACTCTTCAATAATTACATATAAAAAAAATAGACATACTGATAAAATTTTGGGACTAGGTCTTGAAAAATGTACGTACTAATCGAATTATTCATTAGATTTACAAGATTAAAACTTCTTTATCAGGATTTAGGTATTATAACGCTTCAAGACAAAAAACTCCAAAAAATGAACTTGAAAAATTGTACGTACTAATAAAAATAGAGTTTAGCTTTTAAAAAGATGTTACTTCCAAAATAATATGTTTTTGATCTTTTGTAACGGCAAGACCTAAATCATCAATACAATCAACATGAAGAAAATATACGTACAAATAATATTATGGTTCATGCCTTGAAAAAATATACCTTCTAACAAATTAGGGTTTATGTATTGTAATTTCAAGATCGAAAACACCAAAAAATTAAGCTTGAAATTATATATATGTACTAAACGAATTAGGATTTATGTCTTAGTAAAATGTAACTTCTAAAAAATTAAGATTAAAGTATTGTACCTTCCACGTATAAAAAACCAATAAATTAATTTTTTTCTAAAAATGTTCGTACTAAATAAATCTTAACTTAGGTCTTGAAAAAATGTAACTTCAAAAAAATTGCAATTTAGGTCTCATAAATGAATATAGACTATCGAATATAAAAATATTAATTTTAAACATTGCATATATAAGAAAATTTTGTTCTATCATTGGTGATTCTGGCAAGCGTCCATGACCCATAATAATTAATTAATTTTTTTTAATAAGTAAATTTCAAATCTATTAAATTAAATTTCTTGCGATGTACTCCAAAATTTAAAGGAAAAAACTTACCAGCACCATGTGTTTACACAAAACTAATTCAATTTTCATTATTATGTAATTTAATAAAGTAAAATACAGGTTAATTAACGAAAGTTAAGTAAAATGAATTATCAATTTAAGTATAAGTTATATAAATCCCATTGTATAAAACTTATATTGCATCTTACCCCCATTCTTTTCTATTTTACAATAATCCCTTAAATATAGCATCCGGATGCATTATATTCAGCTAGATACATATTGGCTGATACATAAAAGAAACTTGATTATTGCGCTTAAAACGGAGTCTAAACGTAAAATAAATTACCAATCCCACGAATCACAGAAAACATATTTCACAAATCATGCAAAACCGATTGATATCAATCTATTCTAATTTGTAACAAATTCATAGAATTCAAAATTCAAATTTTCTTCTCCTACATCTATCTCAAATCATAACAGATCAAAATAGATGAGTATATCAATTTTATTGACATATTCAGAAATTTGGGTGTGTGATATGAGTTATGAACGATGCAATAGTGACGAAATAGTTATTGGAACAATGAATTTTTTTATTCTCAAATATTTCATTACAGTTGAAGTAAATCTCGAATACACCATTGATGCAACAAACAAGATGGCTAGAGAGATGCATTGCTTTGTTGCTACACTTGGTGAATTATTCTCAAATATGTCATTACAGTTGAAGTAAATCTCGACTACACCATTGATGCAACAAACAAGATGGCTAAAGAGATTCATTGCTTTGTTGCTACATCTGGTGAAATTGTTTTAGTCGAAGTTGGTGAAAACGGCACCCAAGATACTTGTGTGTCTAAATTAGGTAATAGATACATTAAAAAATCTATTCTCTTCCTTTGATATATCATTATCCCTAAGTTGCACGTTATTGGTTTAACATAATTAAGAGAAGTTTTTGCACTCGGCTTATTTGATTTTATCACAGTTGAGCGAGTTGAACTTTTATTGAATAATTGATTATAAATAGTCATAATTCAATATTTTAGGTATTGAAGTAAGTATATTGACTTTTTCTTAAGTTGTACATTAGTATTTTCTATTTTGATACATGAGTTGTGATACAATGTTTTTCTTGAAAGAAGATACATTCTTAGCCTTAAAAAAATATAAATGAGGGAGGTTTCAGCTAGACGACGTGCTTGTGAATACATAATTATTCTTTTATACATGTGACATTTCAACTAGAATAAATACCTTGTGTCATGATATATTGCTGACTACAAAAATAGATACAATTGAAACATGATACATATGAATTAATTGATAGAACTTGACACAATTATAGCCTGTACGTAATTAATGTAATGTATCATGTACATGTGATTTTCTTAATTTTAAATGTATCAATAATTGAATAACTTTTAACATTTAATGTATCCATTATCCATTTTAATAAAATTTTTTGTTTTTAAATTTGTTTATTGATATATAAGACATGATACATTAATGGTTAGAATTTCATAACATACTAATTAGAATCACATTTATGAGTTATTTTGTTGTTTAGATAAATTATAAAATACATGCAATTTTTTTGAATTTGTAACTATAGAATATATATGGAAATGATACATTAATGAAAACAAAAATGTTACAATTGTAGTTTTATACATGTGAATTACTGGATACAATTTCATATAGTTAGAGTGAATGTGTTGTGAATTTATATTTTAAAAATTTATTTGTACGTGAATTTCATTATTTTTTTAATGTATCAGTAGAACAATTTTAATGTATATTTTATCGAATTTAGCATGATTGTTTATTTTTCTTCTCTTTTTTTTTTAATGATACAATAAGTTTTATAATGTATTTAATAGTGCATCTATGAATTAGTATATTTATTGAAAGATTATTCGTGAAAATTGAAGGCCTCTATAAGAAAACACAAATATACGTACATTTGTATTGTTCTGATTATTAAAAATCAGATATAAGTTCCAATAGTTTTAATGTTTGATAAGGACGATTGGTCAGTTTCGAAATTTATTTTGGAAGAAATTGTCTTACAACATAGGTACATAATACCAAGCGATCAAGGAAATAGAGAAAATTCACATGAAAATCGAACCACAAATACAAGTTTTCGTGGACGTTGTGGGCAAGAAGTTCATAATAGAAGAACTTGTAGTTTATTTTTGAGAGATGATTTATAAATCTTTCTAGGATTACTGTATGTTTCTTATAATTTAAGTTAAGTTTAAAGATCAATTCAATTTTTAAATTTTTCATTGTTATATTGATATAAACTATAATTTACGATTAGATGATGGATTTCAAATACAATAAATTGATATCTTAGTATCTTCAATCTTGTGTACAATTATGTTCACGATAATACTCATTAAACATGACACAAAATGTGTGTATTAGAAACTTATATGACTGGATATAATTAATATGATACACATGTTGTATAAAAAAATAGTATCACTGATATATAACTAAATGTGAATGTTCAATGAACATGACACACAATGTTAACTAATACAACATATAACATGTTACTCATTGCAAATGTCACAAAATGTTTGTATTATATACTTTTTAGAACTATATATAATGTATCTAAACCTAATGAAGTAAAAATGGTCGAGAAATTGCATGAGCAAATTTTTTATACCTCTTTTTGGAGGTGTTTTTAAACCTCTGTTTTCAAAGATGAAATGACATCCTTCATCAACTTTTGAATATTAAACTTTAATTACTAAAGGATCATGAAGTTTTTAATATATATGTTTAGTGCAAGTAATATCTTCATATTCAAAACCACAATGTGCAAAACAAGACTAAAAGATAGTGCTTATTCAATATTTGTAACAGATTTGAAGAAGATAAAAATTTAAAAAACAACGATTACTACTATAAGAATTAAATGGTACATAATGTATCAATATTATATATGGAAAAGAAGAATCTTAGGAAATTATAAAATACTATAAAAGGAATAAGTTCTTGGAGAAACAATCTAAAACTTAAGTGAATTTGTCTTCCAAATAAAAAATATAAAATGAACTTAGAGACACATTTTAAAAACCTAAATGAAATTGTCTACAAAATGAAAAATATTATAATATTATTTAAGAATTAATACTTAATTAGTACTCTATGTAAATCAAATCTTCTTCGAGTGGTGGTGTGGATGAACCATTAATCTTTGGTGGATTATCATTTTTCGCTGACATATCCATCATGGGCCATGTCAATGTCATATCTCCACAAACAATGCTGCACAAGATCGAATGAAACTGTCTATCACCGTTAATCAAAATGTAAATGTTGTCTACAAGATACCATTGTAATCCAAAAGGAATTTAAAATCCTTTGATGATCTGGGATATTAAAGGAGACTAATACAACTAACATTTACTAGTACATAATAAAACATGTTGAAATATGACCACTCTATATTGTACATGATACATGAATAAAAAATATTTATTCAACACCAAGAAGGATTTACTGTATATTATGAACATAATATAATGTATATGATACAATATTATGAATATAACTAATCCTTTACAAATTCATTAGTATCCAACAAAATATGAGAACTGTGTGATGTAAAATAACATATTATTTTTTCTCCGAAAAACCCATATACCATAAAAAATGCAAAAACAATGTATCAACTTGTTAGATCCAACATACCAAATAGTTATCAAACATTCAAATTTGAAGGGGAAAAATATAAAAAACATAATTTGGACACTGAAAGCCTGGAGATTCGCGATGTCATTTTCATTCATTTTTGGGGTTCTGTTTTACAAAATTTTATTTTGAGGATGATTTTTCTTCTCTTTTCGACTTGAAATACTTTGATTATTCATGATTGCTGCTAGATCGTTCAAACTTTTGGATCTATTTTCAGCCTTTTTGTCGTCATTAGAATTATGTATTCAATTAGTCTTATAATAAATTAGTGGAGTTATCCCAGTCTTATTTGAAGCACCCTTTTCCATATATATCTGGAAGAAAATTTTAGACAAAAACAGGGACTCGAATAAAAGAAAAACGGATAAGACAACTGATACGCTCAAATTATTCCTCCCTAAAGATGCATAATTGATCGTTATCAAGTAGATAACCAAACTAATAGGTTGGGGTCGATTCCACGAGAGATATGATTTATACTTAACTTTAACTCACAATTATATATATTTAATCAATGTATTTCCAAAGCACGTGAGTAAAGGGGGGGTTTTGTAAAAGAAAATTCTTTAACAATGTAATTAGCTGTTTGAACAAAAAAAAAACTTTGGTTTAATCAAGATAAGAGAGTAACTATCAAGAGCAATCTTTTCCTAGTTTTTTTACTTATAATGTCATAAGTTAGGTATCTCTCACTCCTTTGTCGGACATATAAAGAATGTCACCACTCACATTGATCCTGGTATGTGTGTTAAATTTACTAACTCTTCCATTTACCTCATATTAATCATCATACTAGATGTATGACTTAGTTATTATGTCACAACAATCGACACTAGCTTATTAGATAATATAACACTAAATCAATGTTTATAATTCTTTCCCTATTACTACCTCCGTATTTTGGCAAGAAGCAACAAGCCGAGTTCTAACGCGTGCACTCGTTAAAAAGACTTCAAAGCGAAAGAATTATAAATTCATGCAACAACACTAATCAAGAATTGCTTAATTACTAGGATTACATTGTTAATTAGCCATGGTTCCCACAACCCTAGTTGTGGATTTAATTACCCGTGCTAAAAGTATCAAAATTCATAGCTTTGGACGATGAAATCATGAACTTACTTAACAAGAAGAATAAACCCATAAATCCAACTTGAAATTGATAGAAAATCCTTCAAACCAAATTTGGAAATCAATTAAATGACAAAGTTGCAACAACCAATCTTCAATTCACAAAATAGAACAATAACTATAGTAGGTAACACCAAAAAATGAGGTTTTAATGCCTTATATATAGAAAACATAGTCCTAAAGAAAAAGGAATTAAAATAAGGAAATTTTGTTTAGGTTATGGGGCATCAATCTACGGACAAACCGATGGACTGTCGATCAATCGACGGTCCATAGACTCTGTCAGTCAAGACTTAGAATATTTTTCTCTACTCGGAAGGCACCCTCTCCGAATCAAACAATGGACCAATACCATGGTCCTTCGATCCACATACGGGCCGTTGACACTTCTCCATATCTCCATACTTAGAATCTTCCAAAATTGGGTACTGGAACCTTCTCTAAACCAAACGATGGTTCACCAGTACGGTCCGTCGATCAATCGATGAACTGTCGGGTCCTCTCACTGCTCCACTGTTGTTTAGATTCCCTAATTTTTCTCCAGTGTCCTGAATGCTAATCTACAATCACCAACTACGGTCCATCAATGGAACTATGGACCATCAATTATATCCGTAGTATAGTTTTGCACTATTTTTTTTGTTGTTTTCTTCCCTTTCCACCTGACTATCTTACCTTCAAAAGAAAGCACAAAACTTGTAAAAATCACTACCAAAAGTCTTTAGAAATACACAACTCTAAAATGAAATGCATTAGAAATGTCGTTATTTCAAGGCACCTCAACAAACTCAACTTTAATTAGTTGTTTGTCCTCAAGATACTCACCATGAACCTAAACCACACTTGTAAAGAAGTATACAATTTTAAGCTCTATTGATGACATGACTATGAAATCCGACTCTTTCTTGATTGAGTGCAAGCCTACTCTCTCAGGCTAGACAAGCTAACTCATGTAGATCACATCATGACACAGATTCACCATGCAACGTACACTTCTACTGTTTTTCTTATAACAAAGGTACCAACTATCTCAAAACACAACTATTGTTTTCAACATTTACACTTACTAACAAGTTAAAATATAATAATATTATAAGCCATAGGAATGCCATTATTTTCACTACTCAGGTTCACCACACCAGAATCTAGTATCACAGTGAGACTTTTTTGGCTTGAAACGTAGGCTTAGGGTTAGGTGTTGTACATTTGGATACATTTTAGCGACTTTTTTCCATCCTTTACACTACCTTTAAGATTCCTACCTCTTTTCATTACTTTAGGCCCCCTATTTATCTTATCTTCTTTTTTGCCTTATTTCCCCTTATTTTTCATTAAATGTGACATTCACTTTTCTTGTTGTATCTTTTTCTTAGAAAACTCTTTTCTCTTTATTATTTATTTCTTTTCTTTTTCCATTGCTGTTTCATTTTTCCACAAGTCACATCTTTCACTCACTTATGTTTTTCTTTTCAACATCAAACACTTTTCATACACATTTTTTGGGTCCACACTCATAATAGCCACCCTCAACTCAAGTCTTTGGCATGGGTTGAAGTACACAATACCTGATGTCGGAAAAGGGCCAAGACGAAGTCAATTTCTGCAATCGCCACCCTCAACTTAGGCTTTTGGCCTAAGTAGAGGTGCACATGTCCAAGGAGGGACTACAACCTATAATTAGACCCTAGAAGGTGACTTGGTAAACAAAAAAAATTGGTCTATTAGAGGCTCAACGTATTTGGATAAAAATGAACAATTATTTCATTTAGTCAACTTCATTTAGGCTAGATATTGGCTATTTCAAACAAGGACTTACGATCACTTTCTAGTTTCTAGAGTTGATTCCCTTGGCAGGACAAATCGATAAATTCTAGCTAGGCACCAACTTTTTCAACACTTTAATTTCCTCACACTCTCTTGGCACATGGTTGTAGTATCATATTATCAGAATTCCCAGTTCAGGATCTAGTTGAAGGTAATGTAGTGGGTTCTTTTTCATGTCATGT
This sequence comes from Solanum peruvianum, assembly GCA_027705065.1. NCBI lineage: Eukaryota > Viridiplantae > Streptophyta > Magnoliopsida > Solanales > Solanaceae > Solanum > Solanum peruvianum. The sequence goes on from JAKWJD010001761.1 coordinate 22,840,968, forward strand.
TTAGAGCCAACACATTCAACTTATCTTAGCCTATTCATGCAAACACAACAATGGATGGGGTATTATTTTTATTAGCCATCATGCTTTGTTTTTCATATTTATATTCTTGTACTACCTATGACATGTCGGTTTAACAGAAAATTAAGCAGTCTTTTTGGAACAAAGAATAAAGGCAAGAAAATCCCAATAGAGGACTGTGAGTTGGGATACATACACTTCAACCTACCACTCATTTTCCATTTACCCAACTCGTGACAAAAAATTGTGATTGTCCCCAATGAAATAAATAAATAAATAAACATGGTGGTAGGTGAAGCAAACCCATGGCGCATAGCGCCGAAGAACTATCAACAAGCGGGTGGTTCTATCTTCCAAAGCCCACAGGATCATCAGCTGGGCCACTACAGCTAATCTCTAAGAACTACACCATATCTCATGCCTAGAACCAGATTCCCTATCATCCATCTCTAATGCCCTGATCAATCGTACCTCCTCCTGTGCTAAACACGCCCTCCTAGACTGCATTAGCTGCATCAACTCCGCAATTCTTGCACAGGCCTCATCCTCAACCTCTATGGTGCGGGTGGAGTAGTGCCTCTTCCTATGACCTCTGTGCTTGGACAATGTCTTAGCAGAGACCCTGAACAAGACCTCTAGAACTATGTCCTTTTGTAGCTCAGTGGGAGCACTCTCCGCCTCAGTCCCCCACATCTCCAAAATGAAATTAGCATCAGCTTGAAGGCTGGCAAGCTTAACACAAATAGTAGTGAAGTCAGTGGCAGGGACTGGTCGTGCTAGCACACACAACTCAAAAGAGTAAAGGCATTTGTTAATAGCATGAATTTGATCCTCAACCTTCTTTGCCACTCGCTTCTCTATACGGTCCGCTGCCTCTGCAATGACTTTCTGCATCAAAGGTTGAATATGGTAGAGCATAGTGGACATCTGTGCCTCTAATTTCTGGACTCGAGATAGAGGGACCAATGCTATAGATTGTCGTATAGATCTAGACGAGCTGGGGCCCTTACTAGTTGCATGTGATGTGGAGGACAGAGTGAGATCTACATACTCTAGTATGACAGGGTCATACCTTTGGGCTAGCTCCTCTGTGTGTGCCAAGTTCTTACTTATTAGAGGAATCTCAATCTTGTTCCCTCTGCATGGTACCACTACAATTTCATCATCTATTATGAGACCTATATCCACTTTTCAAGCTGGGTGACGGAGTGTATCCCAGTGCGAAATTGGCACTCCCGCATCCTTACACAACTGAAAGATTAAGCATGGAAATGGGTAAGCGGTGGATATCTAAAATGCCCTCTCATGTATCAACACCAACATAAATTTGGTGAAGTCAATTTTTATCCCAGTCACCATCGCTGCCACTACTATCGCCCTATCTCAAGTGAGAAAGTTATCAACATGAGTCTATAACACTGTTTCGAACCAGAAGCCTAAAAATATGGCCATAAAAGTTATTGTGGCATCTCTAATACTCACTCAGGGGTTATCACCCAGTCATCTCTTTCACCGTATGTCTCTATGCATTGGGCGAACCATTTCTTAACTGCCATTCTTCTATAAACTCCTCTGAAACACACCACTCTACACAATTTCCACCTATTATCAAACTCTTAAGTAGTACGATTCCACTTTTAGCTGGTGGTGGGGGAATATAGGATTCAGCGTATGGTGACGTCTGATATGTCGACTTAATATCCCCTGAAAAGTATAAAAATGAGAGGGTCTTGTTTTCCTGATGTTGCCCATCTATTGATGGACCCTCGAAGAGTGGCAGCATAGGAGGCATAGAACTCCCGCACGATATTGTAAAAACCCAAAATGCATTAGGGTTTGTAGATCCTAACCTGTTCTTATTAAGATTTTAATGTCCTAAAATTACTTATAATATGGTTTATAGGACGTCTGTAAAGTTGGAAGTGATTTGGAAGTCTAACGTCAAGGAACGACCAAAACGTCGGACGACTAGTCACCTATGTTTCTCATGTGTCGATGCGTATTTATTTACCGTATGATATGAGATTATGAAGTCTTAAAATTAGTTTCAATTATGTTTAAAGATAGTATATGGAGTTTTGAGAAGTTTAGAGGTCAAAAGACTAAGAACGTCCAAGGCGTTCGTATGATAGCCCTTAAGCCGCTCAACATGTGTCTTGATGGGGCCTAGCCTGTTTTGAGGAGTTGTGAGTATTAGTTTATGGTGAAACTCATGTGTTAGGTATGACACTTGTTAATGGTTGTATTAACGTTTGAAACTTCCGGGCACGAATTATAAAGGGCCTCGTAAAAGTCCCCATAAGAAGGACCGAAGGCAAGTTGAGACATTGCCTTGGCAGTGTCTATTGACGGACCAAACGATGTCCAGTTGGTCAACAACTGGTCCGTTGGTGAGGTATCATTGATGGAACATATTTTAGGCATGTATAAACCCAAAATTTGGATAAGTACCAATCAACGGAAGCCAAAGCACGGCCAGTCGATTAATCAATGGCCACTCGATTGGGTCTGTCGATGGTGGCCTGTAGCTACTGTATTGCGTTTCTTTTATTTAAGGATGAATGAGAAATTCAACCCATGTCCTAAACTCACTATATTAAGTTTATTTAGCTACTTTAGGTGTATATTAAGGATCAAACACGTGATCAACAAATTCAGAATCCTCTTCAACGAAAATGAACTTTTTCCTCCAAAAATCGTCTGGCTAGAAACCTCCATTGTTTGTGAAGCTCATGAAAAGCTTGGAGCTTGGACTATCATGGATTAATAATAAGTTTTTTAGATATTTTAAACTAGACAAAGGTATGGTGATCCTTCATCTCTATGTAACCTTTAACTTGGAGTGTTCTTCTCAACGTTTTCAAAGAAGATTTTATGATCAATCTTTAAATCATTCAATATAGCCATGGTTTCATTATAAAAAATTTATTAATTGTTAAATAATGATTAATTGATGTTAATGTATTGGTTTTAACGTGATTTTACTACAATTGCACGATGAACCCATACTCCTTCCTTCAATCGATTTAGCCCTTGCATGGGCTTTGTGATCATGGCTTGTTAATGGTTGAATTGTAATTTTCTTACATTGAATTGTATACATCTACTATAATTTATGTTAATTGATTTTGAAATGATGATGAAGGATCAGTGAGGATCAATGTAAGAAGAGTTCAACATGACTAGTATATGATCTATGTGTTAACTGTAAGATTGGCTTTCTGTTGATTGTTGTAAGACCTTGGATTACGTTAAGTTGCTTGTAGACATTGTTTTAGGTTACATAATGATTAAAATTTCGATAGGAATCTCGTATGATCAAAGTAAATATTGATTATCATTTATTAATGTAGTTCTTCTACTCTATCGAGTGATAATACTATGTATGTTATGTGATCCCTATTTTTAGATTATGTGAAGCATGATTTCTTTGAGTAATGATTGAATTTTCTACTGACTAATATGTAAATTATTGTTATAATATGATTGATGATCAAGTCCTTAGAGAATCAATAGTATTGGATAATTCCTCTATATACTAGCGAATTAATAAGTCTAATGTCTATGTTGGAAGCTTGATGTTGAAGTGCTTTAAGCCTGATTTCTTTTGAATAAGTGTATGATTATCTACTGACTTCGATTTATATTATTGATAAAATATAATCTATAATCCATGTAAGTGAAATTCGTTGATGGTCTATGTCCTTCTACATTCTAGCATTTTAATGATATGTTATACTAGTTTGTTACATGGCCTTATAGTAGCTTATGCATGACGTCGTACCTGATTATTATGTTTTAGCTACTGTATTGTACTTGAATTATTTATGAAAGAGTATTAATGGTCAATAATGACATAAGGCTAGAGGATTGGTAAGAATTGTCGTACTTTTCTTCTTTTATAATTTTCTATATTAATGTAATGTTGATGAAGCCTTGTATGGAAGTGGGTGGTATGGTCCACTTATGGTGGCGGCATTTACTTTATTTTCATTATATGTGTGTTGACCATTTCGTTGAAGCCAAATTGATGAATATATGAATATGTGGTTATGATTATTACGCTATGTGAGGTTTATACCTACTTTTTTATTCTAGTTGTGATTTAGGTTGTAAGACTATTGTATAAGCATGTGTATATCCATGTTAGGGTAAAGTATAGGTTCTGCCATTTTTGATTTGAAATGGTAAATAATCCCTTACCTATGTATCGCTATGTGAATGCATGGATAACACAAGTTAGGAGTCTTAAGTGTAATATGAAGTTGACTTTTCCACTATGCTATTGTGTGTTTTATGGTCTATGTTTGAAAGTGTATTATGGTCTAAGAGGGTGGATGCCTCAATGTGTTGTTGATAGCCATTATGTGATCATGTTGACCAATGTACACACACACTTACGTTACAGGCATGTTACGAGTAGTATAGGTCATGGTGTCTAAATAAAGGTTGTTCTCATATTCACTAGTGTCTACTACTGTGCATGTTAAAATGGTGTTTATGAAATTATGATATGTGTTTCCTCAGGTGGGATTAGTTGATAGGTGTACTAGTATGGGCAAGGGTATGGGACTTTGCATATCCATTGCACGTGTGTACCTTGATAAGATAGTTATAGTTTGGGTTTCTATATGTATAAATATGAATGTAGGAATATGTGTGACTTAAGGTGTTATGTGAAAGGTATGATCACATATATGTATACACACACACATGCATGATGATCTAGTAAATAGAGGAGCCTTGAAAGGTGTTCTCAAGTGTATCCTAAACAAGATAGTGATAATACCTATGCTCTGTCCATTTGAAAGGATCTTCTCACATGATTTAGGTTGATGAACTTTCATCTATGACCTATGAGCTAAGAATATGAGGGGATGAGTCCCCTAAGCCTATGTTTTGTAAATAAATGATAAAACAGACTTTTTAAATAAAGGGAACTTAGTTTAGCACCGAGTGAACTTGAATATGAGTGTGTGTCCCTTGCTATAGTAGGAAGATAGGTCACCGTAAACCTCATGGGGTGGATAGCCTCATGACCCAAAAGGGTGTGAGAGTGATGTTGCCATAAGTGAATAACTACAATGACTTATCTTGGGATGAAGATGGTTTTCACATGTACCTCCAAGTTCGATAACTATGCTTTCCATATAGGATCGATCAATGTGATATCATTTAGTATGAAAGCATCTTTTAATATTCTACTTTGGCTAGGTAAGAACACCTTTCATTAATTTAAGGATCTACAACACCAAATTCCATGTTTAGTACCCATGGCCTTAGTGTAAGTTAAGGCTATAGTTTACTTAAAGTAAAATGGACAATGGAAGTAAATGAATGAGATCCTAACTAGGAAGACTTAAGGTAAGTTACTTAGGATAGGTGGAAGTAATGAACCCATCTACACATTGCACATGTAGCTCCTCAGGAAGTACTTTGAAGGTGACCTAATATGTATGAATATATTTATGTCCATATGCATGCCTTTGTATTATTGGTCTACTTGTTATGAAGATGTGCATGGTATGAATCTATATGATGTGGTTCTACCATTAAATGCACTATATTTGTCTAAATGACTCTATGGTGAAGGTCTTCTATTAACATTAATAAAGTTGTCTTCACTTACTAGTTTATGCACAAATTGAATGTTAAGGTTTGTGGTCTCATTAAGGGTTTACTAAGAATGTGTGGTGTTATGAGGCTTCACATGTGCATTGCACTAGTAGACTATGATTGAGAGCATGAAAAAGATCTAGTAATGATTTATATGCAAAGAAGTAAATATAGGTGTGACTTGAAGTAGCTTACTGTAAAACGTATAAATCTTGACTTAACTATGTCAATGATATGTTATACTTATATGATGATATGTTGGCTTTTGTAGGTTGTATGTATGCTTTATTTGTGAACTTAAGGTGATGCATTGCACCAAGTATCACTTAAGGGTTACTTGGGAAGTTAATGAACAAAAGAGAAGATGGTTCACTGTTGAGGGAAAAAGAGCTTACTATAATGTACTTTAAAAATACAATAAATTTTAAATGTGATCTTATGTGATGTTTGGCCTTTGAATATGTTTATATGAATTATTTGAATGATATAAATTCTGTTTTTAAAGGTTCTATAAATATTTACTCAGAAATTCATGAAGTATGATATAAAGAAAATGAAAATGTCCCTTTTAAATGCATGCTTTTGCATGGTTTTCTTACTTAGTGCATTCCGGTACTAATCCCATTCTTCTCTAATTTTTACACAGTGTAGGTTATGGATGATTAAAGGATCTATTGAATGGTGAATAGTTTGATAGATGATACCAAGCTCAATGAAAGGGATCGTTAAGTTCAAGGATCTCCTACTCAAGTCTTTACTATAAAGAGTCTAAATATTGTACTTATGATTACGTTTTAAGGGCTGTGTCCCTGTAATGTATTTTGATGTTGTTGAGTCTAAGATGGCAAAGAGACTTGGGGTTTAAAATTGTATTATGACTATGTTTTATATATATATATTAAGTAAAGTTTCTAGCATATGATGTTCTATGAAAAGTTTTAAATTTTCTGCTAAATTTTGTATATGAATGCGATGAATGATAACTATGCGCTTGTACAAGACTTCCGAGAGGTAAAGTATGCCTTGTTGCTTATTCAAGTTGCTCCGCGGAAGTGACAGATATCCTCACTATATGTGCCCAAGTCCTATGCCAATTATCCGCTCTTGTGGAGATCAAAGAGTCTATGCACCTAGGGGACTGTATGTGGTCAAACTTCGTGTGGGGACTCAAAGATCCTCAGTCAGCAACCTGGTCAACACCCCCTTCTTATTACCCCATCATTGCATCCCGATACACCTGCCACTGTCCCTCTACGCACATGTTTGGTTTATCAGTCACTACAGTAGGGTCATCCTTGGGGGTGTTGGTGCAGACTCTAAAATAGTAGCATCATCAGACGAGGCTTGGTGACCTACATCTACAAATGTGGTGGCTCCCTCAGAGTCGTATCTTAAAGTAGTGTCCTCATTGGACCTCTAAGACTGGTCTGATTCTAACACTATTGCATCATCGAAGCCAGATGCTTAGCTCCCTTATAAAGCAGAAATAGCCTCAGTAGGTGAATATATCAATGTGCGCTTCTCAAAAAACATGGAGGTAGTAACGACATCCAAAGTCACCTTTCGGGGGTTCCCCTAGTGACTCGTGTTGATGGTGTCGGTGTTGTAGAACACAGAGACAGATAGGCTGAGTCTCGCTCATTATTAGTGTCTTCATTGATCAACCAAAAAGATGGGGTGACTGATTTTGATTTCCCCCACTTCCTGTAGACAATGTCCTTCTTGGAATCATCAATACCTGTGAAGTGTTGATTAGTATTATAGCAGCATAACAACACGGTTGAAAATCAAAAGACACAAAAACATATATCATTCATAACAGAGACAGATCGATGGGTTGTCGATTAATCTACGGTCCAAACACCCTTTTAGTCATCTAAAATAGAGAATTATTAAGGGATGGTTGGAAAACAAACTTCTCTAATGGAGACGACAGACGTGTAGAATGGCCCATCGATGAATTGACGGACCGTAGTCCACTTCGGTCGTCTCACACTTAGATTTATTTCAGAATGGGGTAAAATCAAATTCTGTAATGAAAACTAAGGACGTGCATAACGGTCCATCGATCAATCAACGGACCATAGAACACTTCCATCTAGTTTTGACTTAAGCATTTTTCTGGGCGTTTCAATCAAGGAACTGCATTGATTGTTCATTGATTAATCGAATGTTCGTAGACGGGCTCTGGTACTGTTGTCTTGGGACAGAATTAACGTCTTTTTTCAAGTTCAAAATTTTGTGATTTCTGTGACTCCTTTTTACACAATCAAGTTTCAACATGTATTTCAACAAACCAAACAATAGTTCTCATTCCTAGGGTTCCTGTTTCGTGCAAGTATAAATCCAATTAAGTAAAACATGGAACCCTAAGCCAGAACATTCAGACACACGAGACACACCACAATTGAGATAGACAAATTTGCTACCCAACCACAGTATATCATTCCATGTAGTGTAACTACACAACTATTAGTATGCAAATTCATTTAATTCAGCCCCAAAGTCAACATACACACCCATATTCCTATAAATAACTATGAACGAGAATTGAAAGTTAATGGTAAACTAAATCCCTTTTGTAGTAGTGTGGAGTTTTGTGGGTGTGAGACTCGATGAAGTAGCCTACATTTCCGAGACCAATCACCAACCTTTTTATGAGTAGATGAAAAGACAATTTTGGGGAGAGAGAGAGTTTGGAAGTTAGTAATATGATGGAATAAATGATTTTAGGATTCAGAGAGTTTAATATGGGTGTGAAATAGGAAAGAATTTTTAGGATGAATTGGTTAAGGAGGGGAATTTTAAAACAAATGGAAAGAGGGAAAAAATTTGAAAGGGTGTCTTCTAATATTACAAGACGGGTTGGGTCGGGTCACTAGCACTCATGGATCTATGATACCCCGTTGAAGGATCATGGATCGATTAGCTTCCCGTCGATTGGGACCGTCGATCACTTTAGACTTAGAGAAAATTAAAAACACACCAGGGGTCTACGGACACCATCTATGGTTCGTCGATTGAACAATGGACGTCCATGGGGTCCGTAGACCTATGCACCAGACCATTTTCTGCAGATTTGTAATTTTGCTTCCTGCACATGTAGCACCAATTAGGCCATTCTTTCTGTGTTTTTATGGACACTTTTTGAACATGGAGTCAATATAAATCTCTAGCAAACACTAGCAAACAAAAAAATAAAGAAATAATGACAATAACTAAACAAGACAACAACTATTTATACAAGGAAAACAAAACCTGTAGTTTGCTACAAATTACACCTTATGTTGTCTCCAAACAAGCACTTGATTTAATGTCGTGGCACCACACAAGCCTGTTGATTAATAAGACTTCTTCAAGAGTAGGAATCAATCACTTCATGCACACTCTCTGGTTGCCCTAGATAGATCTCCATTCTTTGTCCATTGACTATGAAATTAGCGCCTTCCTTGTTTTCCACCTCAATCTCTCCATGTGGAATCACTTTGATAATGAGGAATGGCCCAGTCCACTTAGACATGAGTTTTCCCGGAAATAAGCGCAACTTGGAGTTGAATAGAAGTACCAAATAACAAACCGCAAAATCTCACTTTTCAATTCTTTGGTCGTGTTACTTTTTCATCTTCTCTTTGTAGATTACTAAACTTTCATATGATTTTAGGAGAAAATAATCAAGCTCATTCAACTCATTAACTCTCTTTTCTGATGCTCCGGTCCAATCCAACTTCAGTTTCTTTATTGCCCACATCGCATTGTGCTCTAGCTCGACTAGTAAGTGACAAGCCTTCCATATACAAGTTTGTATGGAAACATACATATAGGAGTCTTATATGAAGCGTGGTCGGCCCAATGAGCATCATCTAACCTCCTTAACAAATATGTTCTATGGGTATTCATCATTTTTGCCAAAATCTGTTTGATCTCCCTATTAGACAACTATAGTGGCCCGCTCATCTATGGACGGTATGGTGTAGTCACATTGTAACGAACACCATAAATCTCTAGCAAACCTTTGAGCAGTTGATTAAAAAAGTGCGAGCCGCCATAACTAATAATTGTCCTAGGTGTACCAAACATGGAGAAGATATCTTTCTTATGGAATACAATGTCACTCTTTTTTTCATTATTGGGGAGCGCAATTGCTTCCACCCATTTCAACAACTAGTCAACAACCACAAATATATATAATCCCATAAGAACTCACAAATGGGCCCATGAAGTCAATGACCTATACACACAATAGCTCAGTCACTAGGACGGGATTCAAGGGAAGCTCGTGCTGCTTTAAAATTCCACTTTCTCATTTGCATCGATCACATGATTTGGAAAAATCGTGAACATCATGGTGAATGGTTGGCTAATAATACCCACACTGTAAGATCTTAGGCGTAGTGTGTGTACCACTATGGTGCCACCAACAGACGAGGAGTGAAACGCCTCCAGAACACTCAACATCTCTACCTCATGTACACAACGACGAATAATCCATAAGCACAACTCTGGTATTAGTACGACTTTTCCTAAAAAATTTAACATCATGCATGAACTTTTTCCTTTGGTGGAGATAAAATTTGACGAAAACCACATCACATCCCAGATAGTTGGCAAAGTCGGAGCACCATGGGATCAAATTTTGAGAAACAGCCAATACATGTTCATCTAGGAATATATCATCAGTTTCGGTCTTTTCTCCTAATTTCCACATAGCATCATCCTCTAATCTAGAAAAGTGGTCGGCAACTTGATTCTCAGTCCCCTTTCTATCATTAACCTCATATTCAAACTCTTACAGAACTAATACCCATCTGATCAACCTTGTCTTCACATCCTTCTTCGCTATCAAGTACCTCAAAGAAGAATGGTCTGTATGCACAATGACCCTCGTGACAAGAAAATAGGAGCAAAAAATTTTCATTGCAAACACCACCGCATGAAGTTCCTATTTAATTATCTTGTAGTTCTTCTGGGGTTCATTCAGAGCTTTACTCGCATAGTAGATGGGGTGAAGGATTTTATCCCTTCTCTATCGCAATACCAAACCAAGTGCAACCCCACTTGCATCACACATCACCTCAAATGACTCACTCCAATCTGGTAAAACAATAATTGACGGGGACACCAACTTCACTTTTAACTCTCCAAATGCTTTCAAAAAGGATTCATAAAAATATATCTTATATTTCTCTTGATCAATTTGCACAAAGGATGTGCAATTTACGAACGATCTATAATAAACCTCCGATAAAAGAAAACATGCCTAAGAAAACTTCTCACACCCTTGACAGAGATGGGTGGATGGATCTTCTTTTTTACCAGCACTTTTGCTTGATTAATGTCTATCCGCTTAGCCAAGATGCAATGGCCCAACACTCAACCTTTTTTTACCATGAAGTGACATTTCTCAAAATTTAGTACCAAATTACAAGCCTCACACCTCTTGAGAACCTAGCCAAATTAGTCAAGCACCGCCGACTAAAGAAAAATCATCCATGAACACTTTAATAAGGTCCTCAACCATATCACAAAATATAGACATCATATAATGCTGGAAGGTAGTCAGTGCATTACATAACCCAAACTGCATCCTTATGAATCCAAAAATCCCATAGTGACAAGTAAAGGTAGTAATTTCTTGATCTTCCGGAGCGATAGAGATCTGATAGTAAACCGAATATCCATCAAGATATCAATACCAACGCTTGTCTACATGTCTGTCTAAAATCTAATCCATGAAGGGCATGGGGAAATGGTCTTTGTAAGTCCAAGCATTCTACTTTTGATAGTCCATGCAAACTCTCCAACCGGTCACTGGCATCATCAAAATAAGCTTGTTCCTTTGATTAGGTAACACAGTCATTCCACCCTTTTGAGGCACACACTAAACAGGACATACCAAACTTCTATCTACCATAGGATAAATGACTCCAACATCCAACCACTTGATGATATCTTTTTTCACTACTTCTTGCATGAGTGGATCAACCATCTTTTGTTCTCAATACTTAGTTTGTTATCTATCATGAGTTTGATTTTGTGGTAAAAAATATCGGCATGGATTCCAATAATATACGCAATAGTCCAACCAATGGCTTAATTGAACCTATTTAACACCTTCCCTAAGCAATATACTTGTTGCTCATACAACTCTGATGCAATTATTACCAACAAAATGTCATCTCTATCCAAGAACACATATCTCAGATGAGGTGGTAGAGATTTAAGCTCTTATTTTGGTGACTTTACAATAGATGTTCTCGCAGGTGGAGACTCTCGATGCTTCATATCTATCTCCAATTTCTTCATCTTTGACCGATTTTTGTTTTGTTCAAGTGCAGCCACAAAAGAATCACACTCTTCAATACCATCACTTTCAATAATCTTGATGACCGTTGCTAGTTACTCTCAACACCTAGTCGCTCTTTGATTTGCACCTTGGATTAACTCTCATCTAAGTAGGATATAATAGAAACCGTTTGGAGATCACCACTCTACTTCATGGACCTATAAATATTGAAAGTTGATCCTTCATTATTCTTCTTAAACTTGATCTGCCCTTTTTCAATATCGACTAGTGCATGCTCAGTGGAAAGGAATGGTCTTCAAAGAATGATGGAGACCTCATAGTCAACCTCAAAGTCAAGAATCACAAAATCGACGTGAAAGATAAACAATTCCACTTTCACAAGCACATCATGGAGTATGCCTATGGGCCTCTTCACAGTTCAATTGGTCATAAGTAACTGCATAATAGTAGGCTTTGAGTCTCCCAAATGCAACTTCTTATATATGGATAGTGTCATAATATGTATGCTTGATCCAAGATCGCACATCGCCTTGGAATAGTGGAGCAACCCTATAGTACATTGATTAATGAACGCACTTGGATCCTCTTATTTTTTACACAAGAAACCTCGCTGCAATAGAGCTACAATGGTTCATTATTTCATCATCTTCAAAACTCACCGACATCTTATTTGTCACCATATACTTTGTAAACTTAACATAACTTGGCATTTTCTCCAAAACCTCTCTCAATGTGACATTCATAAAAAGTTCTTTGAATATAGTGGTAAACCGCTGATATTTACATCTTCTGTTTAATTCACTAATCTCTCTGCGAATGGTGGTGGAGGTCTAGTTCTGGGACCACTTTCTGAGATAAGTATGCTTCATTCGACGGTACATCACCCAATTGTCCACTAGCTTTTGCCACCTCATCTTCCTTTCTTATTCAATTTCTACTACAGACGGAATAGGTGGATCAATGGTCTACTCACCTCCTCGAGTAGTGATAACCATGAAATTCCCATCATCCTTTGGTTTTTGGATAGTGCTGCTTGGGAGAATGCCAAACTTCAATGGATTCACAGTAGCAGAAAACTGATTCATGTATAACTGAATGTCTTTTATCGAGACCGCATGTGGATCCACTTTTGGTACAATGCCTTATAGTTCACCTCAAATCTCCTCATCATCTTCTGCAACATATCCTCAACCTACGCCATAATACTATCCTCTTAGTTTACATCATTAAATACATAGGTCAAAAACACGAAAAATAAAAAAACTTTCATTACCTATACTTGGAGGGTTACATAGACCTCTACATAAACATAATATATATCCGTATCGAGTATACATAGACCCTTCGTATAGGAAGGTTACATATCCTTATACTCTTATTGCACGTAAGTATATAAAACATAACATAGACATCATAGTCATAAAAGTTGTCTCATCTCAAAACCATCTAATAAGAGTGTAAAAACTTGGGCATCATCCCATACATCAAAGTAAGAATGTGCCTCACATGGGCTATACAATGTTTCATACTTAATGGAAAGAAAGAAATATATAAGTCTTTAACTACAAAGAAAACTCCATAAGCTAGATAGTAGCATCGCCCTCGGAAAATGAGGACTTACCCTACTTGGACGATCAAGAGATCCAAGCCTTCCTCCTTATATAATCATCACCATCAGTAGCTCAATAATAATTGCATGAGTATAAATCCTTTCATTATAATTCATATAGGTGAAGTTAGCACATTAACATCTTCATATAATGATAAGGCACAACGATAAATCATTCACCCTCCTTATAAAATTTACATCTTAACCCATGACCTCACAATCATAATCAAGACATTTCGATTCCATATCATACCACCCTATTAATCCTAATACAAGGCATACTCGAATACGACATCATGACTGAATCACCATTACCACAATTTGATGTAAAGGATAGAGACTATAAGACTTAACAAGTGTCATTCATAGTTCATCATCAAGGTCTTACCATAAATCCTCAATTCAACCCAATTTGGGTATACATCATCACAAGTAGATAGTCAACATGATAAAAGGACTACAAGAATCAATAAATCACAATTCAATACTAGATTATAGCTTAAGAAAAGATACTTATATCAATTCACAATATATTGCATAACCTAGATCATCTTCGCAAAAAGTAGCATTAAAGACTAGAAATCACTCTAATTTGTTCTTGATTATTGTAAAAACATCATCAAATATAAATTCAACAAATGACCAAGTCAATTGAATCAAATACAATCTAATTCATATCAACATCAAGCCTAGGGTTAAGGGGTACGGGTCATCTTCTACAAACTAGACCAAACAATCACGATCTAACATAATTAGGTTAGAAAACATGTTAATAAATTCATATCATCCAATAGAAAACATAAATAAACCAATTCATTACATAATTTTTGAGATTGAGAAAGACCCACATGAGAACTTTACTTTCAAAAATACTTCGAAGGAACCCTTTGAGGAAAGAGGTATCAAAGGTGAAGAATTGATGGCGAAATCATCTCTTAACAGCCCCCAAATCTCTTCCCTAGCTTGTCTTCAATAGAGTCTTCCAATAGAGAGAGTAAGAAGAGAGAAGGAAGAGAGTTTTATTTTGAGAGTTGTAATTAGACTAATGGGATTTAGGCTCTTTATATAGGGGGTTAATTTAAGTTAATTATACTTCCCTTAACCCTAATTATCCACCAATACCCTTAATTAATTAGTTAATACTAACTAAAATTGTGTATGAGATTACAGTGTCACAGACAACACCACGATCGACGGATCGTGGGTCAGTCGACGGACCAGTCCTCTTCCGTGCTTCAGATCTGTGGTTCTGGTCAGAGACTTTTGTAGGGGAGGGATTCAAAAATTTTTATAACTGTTGTTCGATTGTTGGAAACGACGCCCTGTCGATCCACACACGATTCGTCGATTGCATCTCGTGGGTGCACATTGCCCAGGCAATATATACTCCAACGTGCAAGGTTCATCCTTAAGGGACCTTGCTTTGTCCTTGGGTAGTCGTACCTGGCCATTTCAACAATAAATAGACTTAAACAAATGTTAGCTACCCTACCACCAATTTTCATGGATTTCCGACTCCTAAAAGCTAGTGAAATACTCTAACGCACGCTAGTACTTCCATGAGATAGTTTTCCTAACGTAGGGACATTCTTGGAAGTTGTCATTTCTAAGCATCCTAAATGAACTATTTCAATTAAAATGACTCTAACGACACTATCTACATCTCATGACACTTATGTTAGTCTTTAAGAAACGTCTTGGATTTTCGAAGTTTTACATTATCCCTCCCTTAGGAACATTCGTCACAGAATGACACTAAAATATTTTGAAAGAAGGAATTCAAACAAAAATATATAACAATATCAATCATATAACTTACACAAGGCAATTCAAAGCCTCAATTACCACATATAAGACTCAAATATCACATTATGAAGAATTTTCTTCTCATGACAACAAGAGCATCAACTTAACATTTGTTAGTCAATGATATAAAATTTAAGCTCGACAACATGATACATAACATTTCATAGAGACTCACCATATCAAAATGCACAAGATAAGTCAAACAAGTCAAAGAGCAAAATTTCAAGTTCAAACGCACAACTTCTTTGTAAGTCATTGTAAAGCTATTAAAGATGCACATTTTTTAAGACATCACCAAAATCAAAACAAATTCAATTTTAGTCACAACATTCATTATTAGTAAGAATTACTAACCTTAGTTATAAATAGATGAGGGTAACAGGACTACATGTCGGCCTCAGCCTCCCATGTTGCACCCTTAACTAGGTGATTCTTCCATAACAACTTTTGTAGAAGACAACTCTTTATTCCTTTACTTTTTGACTTTCTTATCAAGAATTTTAAGCAGAACTTTCTTATAAGAGAGGTTATCCTTCTTACCAAAACACTCAATAATAAGAATAGACTCGGGATCACCAATAGAGTTTTTAAGTTGGGAACATGAAAAATCGGATGAACCGAAACCAATTCACTAGGAAGTTTCAATTCATAGGCAACCTTACCAACCCTTTGCATGATTTCATAGGGACCCACATAAAAAGGACTCAACGTCTTTTTCTTTCCAAATCTAACCACCCCTTTCATAGGTGAAATTTTCAAATACACCTTATTACCTTCTTAAAACTCCAAATCCTTTCTCCTATGATCGGCATAAGACTTTCGCCGACAATAGGCCATTTACAACAGGGTCCTTATGATATGAACTTTCTCCAAAGTCTTATAAATCAAATCTGTACCAAGAAGCAAAGGCTCACCCACTTCAAAAAAATCCAATAGTAGACCTAAACCTCCTAACGTACAAGGCTTCATAGGGAGTCATGGAGATGAACGAATGAAATCTATTATTATAAGGAAACTCCACCAAAGTGAAATGCTTATCCCAATTCCCTTTCAAATTAATAATACAAGACCTAAGAATATCCTCAAGGGTTTGAATAGTATGATCCACTTGACCATCCGTTTGGGGATGAAAACCGCTACACAACTTCACCTTAGTACCCAACCCTTCTTGGAATGAACTTCAAAACCTAGATGTGATTTTGCACCTCGATCGATTATGATGGATAATGGAATACCATGGCAACATACAATGTAATCTATGAATATCCTAGCATAATTTTCAACCAAATAAGTAGACTTGACGAGAATAAAGTGCGCGGACTTGGTAAACCTATCCACAACAACCTATATAGAGTCATATTGCCTTTGAGTCTAAGTTAAACCCACTACAAAATCCATATTGATGTCTTCCCACTTCTAAGAAAGAACATTTATTTCTTGTAGTAAGCCACTAGGCTTTTGATTTTTTTTCTTTAACTTTTTTGCAATTCAGACACTTAGCAACAAATTTCTCTATGTCTTACTTCAAACCTTCCCACGAAATATACTTCGTTAAGGTCGTGGTACATTTTGCTCTAACTCGGATTAATGGAGTAGCGGGAACACACAATTTTTCTTGGTACCTCAAAATACCATCCCCCTCCCCCCATGGGAAATGCCTAATTAAGCTTGCCAAGAGCTGATTCCTTCAACTCCATTAATGATTTATCAAGGTGTTGTTTGGACTTCACCTAAACTACAAATGATGAATCGGAGTTATGATGGACCATGAATCCACCATTAGGAGAATCTTCCAAACTCACACCCAATCTTGCTAACCTATCAACATCATTCATTAAGTCTTTCATGGCTTCATCTATGTGAGACACACTATGCATAGTCATACTACTTAGATCATCCACAACCACATTGGCCTTGTCGGGGTTATAGAGGACATTCATATGGTAATCTATCAACAATTCTAACTACCATCTTTGTCGGAGATTCAAATCCTTAATGGGTAAACACATAGTGGAGACAATTATGGTCGGTATAAACATCAACATGGACACCATACAAGTAATTCTCCATTTCTTTCAAGGCAAATACCACGGCCCCTAACTCAAGGTCGTGAGTTAGTACCTTCTCTCATGCACCTTAAGTTTCCCAAAAACATTGGCAATCACCTTCACATGTTTCATAAGCACACACCCTAAACTCGCTCAGGATGTGTCACAATACACAACAAAACCCTTTGTGCTCTCCGGTAAAGTCAACACCAGAGTGGAAGTAAGCCTATATTTCAACATTTGAAAACTTCTCTCACATGACTCCGATCACTCAAATTTCTTATTCTCTGGGTAAAAGTATTTAAGTGAGATGCAAACGACGCAGAACCATTCACAAAACTCTGATAATAACCCGTCGATAATAACCCACTAAACCAAAGAAACCCCCAATGTTAGTTGGAGTTAATGCTCTAGGACAATTTTTCACACTTCAATTTTCCTTGGATCAACCTCAAATCCCTCACTAGAGATGATTTTACCAAGAAATGTAACCGAAATCAACCGAAACTCACATTTGCTATATTTGGAGAACAATTGATGTTCTTTAAGTTCTTGCAACACCACCCTCAAATGGTTCATGTGATCACCCTTATTTTTTTAATATAACAAGATGTCTTCAATGAAGATAATGAAAAATGAATGTTGGTAACTTCGAAGCACCCTATGCATTAGGTCCGTAAATGCCGCCGGATCATCAGTGAGACAAAAGGAAATTACTAAGAACTAATAATGACTATATGTAGTCTGAAATATCATCTTGGTATATCCTTACCTCTCACCCTAAGTTGGCGATACCCGATCTAAAGTCAATCTCTGAAAAGTAGCTTGCCCCTTGGGGTAGATCAAACAAGGAGTCAATCTGAGGGAGATGATACTTGTTCTTGTTTGTGACATTATTGAGTTGGCGTTAATCAATACACATACTTAAGGCCCCATACTTCTTCTTCATAAGCAAAACTAGAGCACCCCATGGAGAAATACTAGGTCTAATAAAGCCTTTTTCTAGTAAATCATTGAGTTGAGGCTTCAACTCTTTATATTCAACTAGAGCCATCCGATAAGGCGGAATTGAAATGGGATTTGTATGTTGTAGAAAATTGATACGAAAATCAGTTTACCGTTCGGGAGGAATATGGAAAATATAATTAGGAAAGACCTACGGAAATTTACTCACTACAGGGACAGACTCAATGGAAGGAATTTCGGAGTCTAGATCTTGGACTCTAATAATATTGTATAGACAACCTTTAGAGATCATTTTGAATGATTTTAGACAACAGATGCTATGACCTCCAGGAATATAATTTTCCCCCTTCCACTCTACAACGGGTTCATTTGGAAAGTTAAACTTCACAGCCCTTGTTCAACAATCAATAGAGGCAAAGAAAGCATGCAACCAATCCATCCCATAAATAATATCAAAATCTAGAATACGAAGTTATACTTGTTTAACATAAGAAAATCTATTGGTCAACGTTATAGGTCAATTTCTGTACACCCTTTTTGCAACAACCTACTCACCCACCAAAGTAGACACTATAAAAGGTTCATGCCAAATATCGGGAAAAATGTCAAACTTTTTGTCTACTAGAGGTGTAAAAAATGATAAAGTAACACCGGAATCAACTAAGGCATATACATCAATAGATAATACTTTAAACATAACGGTCACCACCTTGGGAGAAGTCTCTTTCTCACCCCTAGAGCGGAGAGCATAGAAGCGGTTCTTCTTTAGAGCCTTATTCGAAACACTTGTGAACTTGACAACTACCCTTTTATTGAACCCTCACATTAGGAAAATACCTAAGCTAGTGCACACTTTTACCACAACCAAAACAATTGTCTGTCCTCTTGAGGCAATCACCATAGTGCTTCTTGCATCACTTTCGACCAGTTGGATTCTCGGTTGGTGAACTTGTAACTTTTCCCTTCCTAGGATTAGGGTTTCACACTATATAACAACTTCCCTTTGGGAACTTGTTAGAAATTTGATCCGAAACCTGCGTCTTAAATCTAGGCTTGTCTTGTATCTCGAGCCTATTCTTTGAAAAACCTCCATCAAGAGATCTTGCCCTCCTACAATCTCTAATCTTCTTCATATACATCTTACACATGTTTTTCATGCGCCGAAAGATGATAAATTTCATGTTTTTATGTAGCATAGTCGAATGACACTTCCTTGCAAATCATCCGACACCCCTGTCACAAAGCGGCTCATTTCATCTCTATGATCGGAAATTAAAGAAGGAGCATATTTTGAAAATTTAGTAAATTTCATGGAGTATTCATGACCAATCATACCTCCTTGGATAAGGTTGATGAACTCCATTATTTTATCTTCCCTCGTCTCCCTAAGAAAAACTCAATCAGGAAAATCCTTCTTAAAGATCTGTCAAGTCACCGGACCACCCCTTCATGGCCTATTATACCTCTATTAGAAATACCATGCTTGATCCACATACTTGAGTTGATAAGTTGATACGCGGACTTCTCACTAGTAGACAACCCCATATCCAAGAGTATCTTATAGACTTCATCGATGAAATTTTGGGGGTCTTCTTCAACGTTGGAGCCACATAAAGTAGGAGGATTCCTCAGAGAGAAATCCCTTAGAGGGAAGCCATGGTAGAAACTTGTTGATTAGATTGGGGTACAACCTCCAAATTAGCATGAGCCGTCATGGCTTGGGCTTGAGCGTCGTCGTCTTGTTCTTGGGTAGTAATACCTTAAGCCATTTGGAAGATAGCGGCTATGTTCTCATCCGTCAAAGGAGGAGAATTCACCGGGGCTTGGTCATAATTCAGACCTTCCTTAAGAGAATCAACTTGATCAACATGGGCAGGAGATCCCACATTAGGGATCTCTTCAAAAAGTCATCGTGTGCCGCATTCCTTTGAGTATTCATTGACTATAATCACAATAAAAGGATTAAATTCAAAAGAATATAATAAGTATACTCTAGTGGCAAGATATTTGATTTTGAAGAAAGTGAGAGTTAGAATCATGTATGTTCCTAATCATAAGTGTGGCGCACTTCACAAATATGAATACAAACTTACATACACGTGGTTTATAGAGAGACATATACTTTAAGATATTCAACCTCATGCTCTGATACAGAGTTTTTGACATCCTTGTTTTCCCTCTAGATGTAACCGGCGTAGTCGTACATTTGAGGACTAAGACTAGCCTCTTAGTTTATATAATTACATTCATAGGTCAAAAATGCACAAAATTCAAAAAAAAAATTCATTACTTCTACTTGGATGTTTACATAGACATCTACATACACATAATATATACTCGTATCGAGTATGCATAAACCCTTCGTGTAGGAAGCTTATATAGCTTTTTACTCTTATTTAACATCAGTATATAAAACATAACATAGAAATAATAGTCATAATAGTATTCTCTTCTCATAGCCATATAATAAGAGTGTAAGAACTTTGGGCATAATCCCATACATAAAAGTAAGAATGCCTCACATGTGCTATACAATGTTTCATACTAAATGGAAAGAAAGAACTATAGAAGTCTTTCATGAAAAAGCAAACTCCCTAATATAGATAGTGGCATCGCTCTCGGAAAATGAGGACCTACCCAACTTGGATGATCAAGAAATTCAATCCTTCTTGGAGTCGTCTTTAAAGCACTTCAACGATCGGCACCTAAAGTGTTGGGGAAAAGGAAGAAATGGGGTTAGTACGCCACTTGTACTAAGTATGAGAAAATATGCACACATACTATGAAAACATACTAAGGAAAAGGACATTTCATAAAGATATGCAACTGAATTTGCAAACACTTACACAAATTCAGCATGAGTATACCAACCCATAGGACATGTTCTTTAAGTCATAAGAATGTACATTACTAAACCAACATCATCAAGTCTAGTCAAGTCAACATTCATAGCAAATAGTTATATACATATTCTAGTAACTCTGCCATCAAGTCATATTATCTATAAGCATGAATAAGAGTAAATTTCATTATAAAGAAAGAAAGTCAATTACCCATGAACCCTTATCAAGTCAACAAGTGTGATGACGAAGTAAAGCACCATCACCTTACTCAATCAAATAACCCAACAAGAATCATGACTTACATGCTACTTCACATAATATGGCATTTAGGTATACATATCATCTTACATTAATAATATAAACCAACACATATTTTTAAGTGAACTTATCAACACAGAGTATCAACAATGTGCAAGTTCATCATCATATACATATAATATAGAATTATAAACATATTCATACATAAGAACATCCTCATAAGACTCCCCTCAAGGTTGAATAGTGCGATTCTTGGGTAGAGTCCCATGCCCCTACCTAGACTAATCTAGACCCCTTAGGTTATCATAGTTAGAGTTTGATCTTTCGTTAATTTTACCTTTTGGAAACATCTTTACCTAACCGACATAGACAACTTGAGATAATGTGGAATACGGTATCATAAGACCCTACACCGAGGGAAGGCGGACTACGTGTCAAGGTATTACAATAATATGAGACATAGCAGCTATGTGGATCCACTAGCTAGTAAATCTATGGGGGCAACATAGTTCAAGAACTAGGAGATATAATTGAAACCCTCTTTATGCTACATGCATTGTAGTATCTAATCTCAAGAGTACATTAGTGATCCTATCTTCCCTTTGTGGGAAGGGACACTCATAAATCTAGATCACTCGGTGCTAAGCTAGAGTCCCTTTTTGAAATATCTTTAAGTCTTTATTATCAATCATAGCTTTGTTAAGGTCATAGGGTCTACTCATACAATAATCATCATCAATATCTCAATAAGAATATCATGAGTATAAATATTTTGATTACAATGCATATAGGTGATGTTAGCACATTAACATTTTTATATCATAATAAGTCACAATGGTAAATAATTCATGCTGCTTATATCATTTACATCTTAATCCAACACCTCACAATAATAATAACGACATTTTAACTCAACAACATAGCACCCTATCAATCCTAAACGAGGCATACTTCAATACAACATCATGACTTAATCACCATTAACCACAACTTGACGTAAAGGATAGAGACCATAAGACTTACCAAGTATCCTTCATAGTTAATCAACAAGTTCTTACCATAAAACCTCCATTAAACCAAATTTAAGTATACATCATCATAACTCAACATAAACATGATAACAAGTCTAGAAGAATCACTACATTACGATTCAATTCTAGATCATAGCTTAAGACAAGATACTTAGGTCAATTCACAACATACAACCTAACCTAGATCACTTCCTCAAGAACTAGCATAAAAGACTAAAAATCACTCTAATTTGTTCATTATTAATGTAACGACATAATCTAATAGTAATTCAACCAATAACAAGGTCTATTGAATCAAATACAACATATTTCATATCAAGATCAAACTTAGGGTAAAGGGGTAAGGGTTATCTTCTACAAACTAAACCAAACCATCAAGATACATCATAATTAGGTTAGAATACATGTTAATAAATAAATATATTCCAATCGAAAACATAACCAAACCAATTCATGACACAATTTTCGAGATTGAGAAAGACCCAAATGAAAACTCCACTTTCCGAATTACTTTGAAGGAACCCTTTGAGGAAAGAGGTATCAAAGGTGAATTAGATTCCATACCTCAATATATGATGAAGAATTTATTGTAAAATCATACCTTTACATCCCCCAAATCCCTCCCCTAGCTTGTCTTCAATGGTGTCTTCCGATAAGGACAGAAAGAATAGAGAAGGAAGAGAGTTTTGTTTTGAGAGTTGTAATTAGACTAACGGGGTTGGGGTATTTATATGGGGGATTAATAGAGTTAATTAGACTTCCCTTAATCCTTGACTAACCACCAAATCCCTGAATTAATTAGTTAAGACTAACTTAAAATGGGTAGGAAATTATAGTTTCACAGACGACACCACGATCGACGGATCGTGGCTTACTCGACGTTCCAACCCTTCTCCGTGCTGCACATCCCTGATTCTATTTAGAGACTTGTGTAGGTGAGGGCTTCAAAAATTTGTCTACGTTTTGTTCTACTATTGGAAACGATGCCAAGTAAATACACACACGAATCGTTGAATGCTTATCGTGGGTGCACATTGACCAAGTAGTGTTGACTCGAATGTGTAAAGGTCCTCATCAAGGGTCCTTGGTTTGTGCTTACGGAGTCCTACACAGAATTTTCAACCATGAAACGACATAAAACATGTTATCTAACCTTGCACCAATTTGAATGGATTTCCGACTCCTAAAATCTAGTCAAATACCCTAAGTCACGCTAGTACCTCCATGATGTAGTTTTCTGAACGTCATGGAAGTTCGTAGATGTTTTGGTTTCTAAACTTCCTAAATGACTTATTTTAATTAAAGTGAATATAAAAAATTGTCTACACCTTAAGACACTTAAATTAGTCTTTAAGACACGTCTTTGATTTTTTAAATATTACATCTAGTTGTAACTTCCCTATTTGAGATGGAACATATGGCCAACCTCGTTCATTCTTGTTACCATATTTTTTACTGTTGATGTTTTTATTGTGATTGTAGTTCCCATCTTGGACATATTGACCCTCTTGGTTGTAATTACAATAGATCCTACCTTGGTTTTCTTGACCTTAGCACCAATTAATATGATTAAAACCATGGGCGTTAGGTCGAAAAACCCCATGTTTGATTATTAACTACATAAGTATACACTTCATAGTAGGGCTATAATATCGCTGGTTGTTATTTAGCCAAATAGTTTATCACATTAAAATTCACTGACCCTCCACTCACATGCTTAAACCCATTCTTAATTAAGTTCTGATATGCCATCTCTTAACCAAGATCATCATAAGTTTCAGTGCTTGTATGATGTACTGGGAAGTTGTTTCGCATAGTGTCCAACTTTCTGGCGCTCCAAGCTTTATTAATGCGAGATATATTCTCTTACTTATTTGCAATCGGATATGTGCACTCCCCATAAGAGCCACCTGCAATAATATCGAGCACTGCTTTATTATTATTATCTTGAACTTTGTATAAGTACTCTTTCACTGACTCTTCATCAATACAATTGTTTGAGACGCCTCCCACGAACAAAGTAAATTTGTCCTAGAGCTACTCACCAACTCTCCACGTAATGCCACAATGTTGTTCATTTTATCCTTGTGGTTCAGCTTCTTAGATAGTTGATAGTACCTTTCTAGGAATACATCTCTCAAATAATCCCAAGTATAGATATAGGTGTATGATAACTCAGTGGACCACATAGCACCATCTCCTTTAAGTGATAAACACTCGCAACAGGATGATGTTCATATCAAAGTCCGTTCAACCTACACAAATTTTACACGCAAACATCAATTTATGTATATGAGCATGTGGGTTTTCCTATGGTAGTCCCGAAAACAAGTCCTTGTTGTGAGCATCTGCATCAAGCTATTAATCACCATGAAGGACTGCCTAAGAGGAAGTAGGGTTAGGACAAGAGGTCCATACGAGTTTGCAATGTTATCATTACCCCTGTAGTAATCCTCAAGTCATAGGGCTGTTGGAGGTTGCACAATCAAGGCATCACCTAACTTTTTCTCGATATGTGCCGATTGTGTGCCTGAACTTGTAATGGAGGTTGATTGCCTACTCCCTCACCTTAATTCTCTCTGTTGGGTATGACTGGAATCCCTTGAATATCCATTTTTCTTAAGGTTTTATTAAGTTTGGTATAGTATCGAGTGAGTGTACTTTGCATAAACTAGAGCAAGACCAAAGAGAAACAGAAAAAAAAGTAAAATCAGGGAATAGCTGTCTAAATTTAAGTAATGTAAGTAAAATTGATCTAAAATCCAGAATCCCCAACAGCGACGCAAAAATTTGATATGCTCAAATTATACCACCCTAAAGAAGCATAAGAAATCATTACCAAGTAGAGAACCCAACTAGTAGGTTGGGTTCGATACCACAAGATAAATGGTTTCGGCTTAACTTTAAATCACAATTATATCTATTTAGTCAATGTCTTTCCAAAGCATGCACATAAAGGGCGGGGGGTTTTGGGAAAAAAAATCTCTTTAAATGTGTAATTAGTAGTTTAACAAAAATGAACTTTCATTTTATCAAGATGAAAGAGTAACTAGGGCTTATGTGCTTCATAAAGGTTCATAATTTTGTATTCCTAGCAATAGTAATCCTTTCCTAGTGTTTTACAAGTAAAGTGATAAGTTCGGTATCTCTAAATCCTTGATTCCGGAATATTAAGAATTTCACCCCGCACCTTGGTCCGACTACGTGTTTATAATCTACTAACCCTTACATTTACCTCGTACTATACATTATAATCGATGTATGGCTTAGTTATTACTTTGCACCAATCGACACTAGGTTATTAGATAGTATCACACTAAATCTATCTTGATTATTCTTTTCCCATAACTACCTCCTTTATGCGAAAAGTAGGAACAAGGCGAGTTCTAAAGTGCGCACTAGTTAACAGCACTCTATTCAAGAATTGCTTAACTACTGGGATTCATTTGTTAATTATCATTGTCCGAACAACCCTAGTTGTGTATTAAATTACCCATGCTAGCAAGCTCATAATTCATTGTTTCAGATAATGAAACTATGAACTTACTTAACAAGGAGAATAAACCTAGAATCCAACTTGAAATTGCAATAAAATCCTTCATGTAACATACCCGAAATTACATGTCTAGTGAAGAGTCCAATAGGTCTTTACGAATGTGTATTGGTGGTACATAGGCATCCTAATGCCCAATATTGAGATATATTTGGCATTGTATTGAAAATTGCTAAGGTGTATTACAAATTTCTATATAATACCCAAATAAGAAAAATATTGGGCATATTAGAAAATATTGGCTTAAAGGGTGTTCCAATTTTCTAACATTAATGAGCTTGTTAAATAAATGTACCTGCAATGAAGACCCTAAACTAAAAACATATATTTTCTAGTATTTGCACACAAAGTACTAGGCATCCAAGTGTCAAGCCTAGTACCATAGCACATGCTCATTTAAAATGACCATGTAGATTAAACAATGCCCAAGGACATATTGAGGATCCTTGGGACAATAAGAAAACATTCCAGAATGAACCATAAATAATAGTTAGTTAGGGAAGTTCAACCAACGCATTTGCGAGCATGTGCAAGACATGTGAAGAAGCTTCCAAAGGAGGGGACCACCTTCACCGAATTTGGTTAGGGTAGTTCGGGGGGAAAACATGCCCAAGGGACCACTCCATGTGGGGTCTAGCCTCCCTACAAATTCTAGACTCTAACCTACTGCCCTAAATAACTAAATAACCTAGAACTAATCAAATTGGACCTATTATTGCACCTAACAACCTAGGACCAAAACCGGGTTGACACTAACCTAGTACTACATAAAGAGACAAACTAGTACCTAACCTAGGATGGTCAATAAGGTTAGTTATGGTCCTAAAAACATAGGGGTACTTTAGTAATTCCCGTAGGTTACCTAATTAATTAATTTAGAAAATTAAAATTAATTTAAAAGGGCTAAAAGTGAAAATAGAAAAGGAAATTTTGCAGATTTAAGTTAAGACAGGAAAAGGACAACATAGTACCTATCCTACGATGGTCCAAAGAGTTAGTTAAGATCCTAACGAATTAAGATTACTTTAGTAATTATCCTAGGCTACTTAATTAATTAATTTAGCAACTTAATTAATTAATTTAGAAACTTAATTAATTAATTTGAAGGAGTAAAACACAAATCACAAAGCAATATTCAGATTTTGGTTAAAACAAGAAAAAGACAACCTAGTACCTAACCTAGAATGGTTCAAAGGATTAGTAATGGTTGTAATGACTTAAGGTTACTTTAGTAATTACCCTAGGTAACTTAAATAATTAAATTATCCATTTAATTAATTAAATTAAAGGGGTAAAATATAAATTCTTACACTAACCTAGTACAACTCAAGAAACATCCTAGTACTTAACCTAGGAGGTCCAAAAGGGTTTATTTTTGTTCCAATGATTAGAAGAACTTTAGTAGTTAACCTAGGTACCTTAATTAATTAAATTATTTAATTTAAAGGTTCAAAACGAAATTCTTCGGAAAAATTTATGATTTGACCAAGTATTGTGTTTTCGTAGTTCTAGTCAATAAAGAAGGGGCTTTTTAGTAATTAACTAATTTATTTATTTAATTAACTTAATAAAACCTAATTTTAATGATTAAACATATGTTATTAAACCTTAAAATCACATTCAAACTCATAGACAAAAAGGAAGTAAAAATAGTAAGCAACGAACGCAAGAAAAAGGCAGAAAATTTATCGATTTCTCTAGGGAAATTTCAACATTTCTCCAAGGAATCATTCAAGGTGGTATTCGTAGATTAAGTTATACATAAGGTATGGTTTTCTATACTATAATTATTTTTTCAATAGAACTTTCCTTTTAACGATTCAATGAAGTTGAAAACTAGGGTTGTTCGCGTGTTCTCGTCGAACTCCTCTGTCCCTAGTATCCTTTTCGATTCAATGATTAATAGGTTAGAGATCATGTTGTTGATATGTGATGCTGGATTATAATATGTGTAATGTTCTTGACTTCAATTTAATTATGAATTTGTGATCATATAAAGTTAAGTGCTTAAAACGTGAATCATGAATAGACGATGTGTTAGTTACACTCGTAATTGTTTTAAGTTTTGATGTGTTGATCTGAATGTTGCGATGCTTTTATTGTGACGTTATGAAGATTTTAAATTCATAAAATCTTAATATTATGCTGTCCAATATGTATTAAAAGTTTTACACTAATGTGATGAACAAAGATTGGTTAAGAGAATGATACTATGTGAAGATGTGTTAGAAACGGTTATGTAGGAAGATGATTACGATTTATTGTGCATACCTACTTTAAATGTGATTTGTTGATGATGTTGTGCTTGTTAAATGATCATATTATGTTGTTCAATATGTTGAAAAAATGTTTTCCTAAAGTTATGTTATAAGGTTGGCTAAAAAGATCTCCATGAAATCATAATTTTAGTGAATGTTTGTTGTATGCCAATAAAATGGCTAACAATATATTGTACAAAAGTGCAAATGTCTATAATATTATGTTAAATAATTAAAAGATTTGCTAATGAACAATATACATATAAAACCAAGAATGAAAGAATGTAGAATTGGCCTATGCCACCAAAGATGGTTATGAAATCTATACCCAAGTGTTTATGCCAATATTAATCATATGCCAATCGTGTATAGTAAGAGTATCAAATATATTATAATAACATATAAATTAATTCAATGAAACCATAACCAAGGTCATGCCGTCCATTGGGACAACTCCCATCATGCTCCAAAAGAACGAACTATGAACATATGTAACTAATTAAATAAAGTGCTCATCGTCCATAAACGATGAAATAAAGCTACTACACTAAAGTAAAGAAGTAAAGTGACTTATAACATAATTAATGGGGTCTAAATTAAGTAAGTGACCAGAATGGGGTGTTAAAAGAAGTGAGACAAGTCTTACTTACACCTAAGCTACTATGTTCAAAGAATACTCACGAATGAAGGTGTTAGAATGTGTTAGAATAGTCACATTAAAACCTAAGGATGATATGTAAGAACAATTCACATTTCATCATTGTAAAGTAAGGATGATATGTAAGGACAATTCACTTTTCATCAGTGTAAAGTAAGGATGATATGTAAGGAAAATTAAAATTTCATCAATGTAAAGTAAGGATGTTATGTAAGGACAATTTACATTTTATCAATGTAATTTAACGATGACAGGTCATCAAAAGAGTAACTAAATCTCAATCTAAAAGAAAGCCTCCATAATGCTTGAGTCAACACTAGAAGATAAAAAAGAAATGAACATTCACGTAATGAGGTGAGTAATTATGTTAATCTATGATGCTAATGAAAATGGTGACAACATGATAAGAGGCTAATGGGAAAGATCAGAGAAATCTCAAATGAACCTAAGAAAATGTTACCAAGTGTACTCACCTATGAGAGTGTAAAGTTAATGACGAGACCAGTCTATATGACTACTCTAATGAAAGTATTGAAGTTAATGCTTACTTAATACTAATAATGAGATGAGAAATCATCTAATGAGATATAATTTAATCATGGTAGAAGCCAGCTTCCACGATGTATGAGTTGAATGTAATGGAACTTTATATTTAGCACCGATAGGCTATATATGAGCAGTGATGCCTTCCTTCAAAAAGGGCAGAGGTTCACGTAACTCTCATGAGATAAGAATTTCTGGCATTCCTTATATGGGTCTCCTTATATCTCCTAAGTCTTTGAATCTATACTGCCAATATAGGGATCTAGTCGGGTTCGACTCTCTATATGCGCTAGCATGTTAGGGTCACTTTGGCCGGTGATTCCACCTCTTTTCTGCGTGGGTTAGACACTGTATTTCATGATGCTCACATGATCTATGTCAGTTAAGGTTAAAGTTCCCTAATATAGAATGATTCTAGCCTCAAAGTATGAAAAATAATGAAATGTACGATACCGAAGGTGTTTGTGCATGACAATCAGGAGTTGAAATCTAATTCAAGTAATGACATTAGGTCATTTTCAGTCATTGCACTTCATTATCTCGATGAGAGTCATAAACTTCATCCTAAGTATACCTGCTCTTTACATCATCCTACGAATGAATGAAATGAGTAATGTGAAGTACGAATGAAGGAATAAAGCAAACTCTGTGTTTGCTAAAGAAGGCCCCCTGGTTGAGGCCCCATATGTTGGTCTTTCACTTGAGATGTATTATGCAACATCAATGATTCCAAAGTTTCATGTATATTAAATGTATAATTTATAAAACATGAAAGTAATAAAATCAGTGCCATGATCAATAGAGAATTTCTTATGAAAGGTAATTAATATAGTGTAAAGAATGATTCACTATAAGGTAGGGAAATCATTCCTTAGTCCTTGGATTATTTAAATGGATTCATTGTGGGTATGAGACTATAAAGAATCATTGCATTTGTAATTAAAACATAGTACCAAATGAATAATTGAACTACACAACAACAAGAATAAAAAGATAAAAAAAAATCTAACTGTATAAAGAGGAGCTCTCGGCCTAAGGGGATAAAATATCTCAAATCTTCGCCTGAGTTGTTCTAAAATTGTGTTGATGATACTAATATCGTGTAATGATATATAAAATGAGTTGTGTGCTTTGAATTCATTAAAATACATCATATTCATACCACAATTCACAACTAACAATTTTGGAAAGTCTAGTGACTAGGCTTTCTAGAAATAGCTTGTTGTTTCGGGAGAGCTTTCTTTGATCATTACTATACTTATGTGTATGTGTGCATACACCCATACTTAGTACAAGTGGTTTACTAACCCCTACTATTTACTATTTTACTGATGCAGGTTAAGGGACAAATTGACGAGTCTTGCAACGCTTTGGACATCAGCATTTCTCCAGACCGTTTGATAGGTCCTTTTGATTTCGAGGATGCTACAATTTTAGTCTAGCCTTTGTGTTAGAAAAATCTAGTGGATTTTGTGCTTAGAGTTTCTTTCATATTTTCATTTTAAAGCTTTTTAATAAGGCCGTGTTTGGCAAACGTAATTATGATATATTCTTATTCTATTTAAAATTGATTCTTATGAAATATGGTTGTTATATTGTTGAGCTTAGTATATGATCAATACATCAAATTACTATATGAAGTCTATGTATAGTTCATACGTTTAAAAGTTTTAAGTTTTCCGCTAAAAGTAATAAGATTAATGTGATGAATGCAAGACGAGGTTTGTCTACGACCTCTAAGAGGTCAACGACGACGGTTGCGATCCGGATTCTAGAATCTCGGTCATGACACTTCAAACCAAATCCAGAAATCAATTAATTACGGAAGTTGCAACAAGAAATCTCCAATTCACAAAACATAAGAATAACAATAGTAGATAACCCCAAAAATGAGGTTTTAGTGCCCTATATAAATAGAAAACATAGTCCTAAAGAAAAAGGAATTAAAATAAAGAAAGTTTGTTCAGGTGACGTAGCATCAATCTACGGACCAATTGACGGACCGTTGATCAATTGACGGTCGGTAGACTCTCTTTGTTAGTCAGGACATAGAATATTTTTCTCTATTCAGATGGTACCCTGTCTAAATCAAACGATGGGCCAATAACAGGGTTTGTTGATCCACCACAGACCACCGATGCACCTCCGTAGGTCTATATTTAGAATCTTCAAGAATTGGGTATTGGAACATTTTCTGAACTAAACGACAGTTCACCAGTACAGTTTGTCGATCAATTGACAGATGTTTTTTTCCTTTCCTAGTTACACAGTTGGTCAAACTTCCCCGATTTTCCTCCACTATCCTAAGCTTCTCTTATACGATCACCAAATATGGTCCATTTATTGAACGATGGACCCGATTGCATCTGTAGTCATGCTCTGCACTTATTTTAACTTGTTTTCTTTCCTTGCCATGTGAATATCTTTCGTGAAAAATGAAATTAAAAACTTGTTAAGACCACTACGAAAAGGCTTTAGACACACAAATCTTAAGTGCAATACATTTGAAATGTCGTGAAATCAAAGCATATCAACAACCCCCACCTATTAAAATATATGAAATTGATTGACTGGAGAGACAATCATTTTGAAATCAACTTGATAACTGCCAACAATTTGGAGATAATTGAATAAGAGAAAATAAAAGTATAAAAAGAAGTGGGTAACTTGAGTTTCACTTATTTATCCAGAAGTATTGAGAATAGGGATAAAAAGGGATTTTTTTAATATTTTAAAAATGAAGGGAAAATGGAGAATAAGAAAACATAACTTGTGTATATAAGTTATCTTTCCTAAATTCCAACACATGACATGCATGTATTGGTTTGGGTGTAAACATCTGATGCAGGTAAGTTTTACCCAAATTTAAACTTGTTATTATAATTATTAATCTGTTTTCTACATATTAGACAAAATTGGCCTAAATTTGATATAGTTATAACCTTGAGGATACATTAATCATTCAACAGTAAAACTTATTCAAAATGACTTCATGGAATGAAATTTTTTCTAATTTTCTAAGTATGATAATTATTTTTTGTGTCCCAAAATCCTCACTCACCATATCTTCCCATTGTATATATTCAAAGGTACAAGTAATCCCTATGGTTTAATTTTGGCCGCTGGCAATCCACAAAAACCTCTGATGACCTACATCTACATGAATCAGGTAACTTTATTTTTCTCTTTCTAATATTCTACTTTGTACTATCTTTTAGGATTCAAATTATTGTTCATAGTTCTAGTAGAGTTTTATGTAGAGATTTTAAAGTTGGATATGTTTCTATTTAATGAGTTTAACTTTTTCTATATTCTTTACAAGATCAAAGAGTGTGTCTAGAAACAAGATTTTCTATCTGCACAAGGTTCGAGTACGGTTTGGGTATGTTGTTGTTTTTAGATGAGCTTAATTCGGGAAAGTGTATGAATCAATTCTAGTGCTTAAGATTTCTCCAAACCAAGGGTTTATCAAAACAGTTTCTCGTGGTTAAGGACACAAATAACTTATACACCTCAAATCAAATCATTTATTAAATAGTATTTTTGGGAGAAAAACAATTTTTTTGTCTTGTATGTGCTCAAAATATCTTCTTTTTTCGACCAAACACCTCGAATTTAAAAACGCATGACTTTTTGTGCTTTAAGCCTAACAGATGTTTCTAGAAAAATAGCTACTAGAAACGTAAGAATTCCTATTCTTCCAAACATCATAATATTTATTAAGAACTTCGTTAATTACATCTATCAAAAATACAACAATTGGAAATTGAATATATTTCCATGATTATAAACAATGACTACAGAGAAATTGACTTGTCTTAATTGTTGATCATCAAAGAATCTTTTAACTTGAATGAGGAATCATTCTATTTATCATCATAGAAACTGACCAAAAAGGACAAAAGGAATATTAGGCCCCAAAATAACAATATACCTTAGGTAATCCAATAAGAGGGAAGTGGGGATACTAGAATGGTGATGGACTTAAGACATAACATAAGATGTTGTTTGCACTCCTTTCTTTATCTCGTTCACATTATTTATTTGCTTATGTTTTTCTCCATTTCTCTTGCAGGTTCCCATTGGTGGTCCCTCTCGTTCTCATCATTTTCCTGATCCCTGATTCTAGGTTCATCTTTCCAACGTTTCTCTATTCACTTTATTATATATTTCATCTCATACACTTTCTTTATAATGAGATTCTGAGGTTGTAGAAATTTGAAGTCTTCATCCATTTCAGTTTCATTCTGCATTCATTATTTATTATTTGTTTGTTCAAAATTATAAAAAGATCTAAACTTTCGATACAAAATCAGAATATTAAAATGGTTGCATTATAAAATCCAATTTATTTCTAGATCAGGATACTGAATACCCTTTGGTATAAAGGCAACAAGAGAACCGAGTGGATAAAAACATACTTCCTCCTAGTGCAGAACAGGAATATAACAATTCTCACATAAGAACACAACACACGGAATCCTACTTCCTCCTCATGCTCTTGTTACCTTTGTGCAAAAGGGTATTCGTTATCTCGAACTATAAACAAGATGAACAATGTTAGGCAAACATTTTCATATTCATATTTTTATTTATAGTTTATCTCTTTGGATAACTCTATACTAATCAATAATAATAAAGAAATGCAAAATATTATCAATATGAATGAAAACTTCCAGTTTCTACAGCCTTAGAATCTTGTTAAAAAGAATGTATATGGTCTACAAAAAATATTTAAGAAGTATGAAGTAATGCTTGCATCCCAAAATTCTCACTTACCATATCTTCCCTCCATATATATATATATATATATATATATATATATATATATATATTAAGATCTAGAAGTTATAAGTAATCTTTAGGGTTTACTTTTGGCCGTTGACAGTTCACAACAACCTCGAATGACCTACATCTACATGAATCAAATAAATCTGTTTTCCTCTTCCTAATTTGTTCCTTTGTAATACCTATAAGGGTTCAAACTGATGTTCATAGTTCTCATAGAGTTTATTGTGGCGCATCTGATATTGTGTTTTGATAGGTTTAATTGCTTTGATATCCTCTACTTGATTCAAGAGTGTACTGGAAAATAAACAGGATTCTTTATAAAGTACGAGTAAGGTTTAGGCTTGTTGTTGTTCTATGGGCTTAGCTCAACGAAATTAACATCTTTCTGAAACAATTCTAGTGATGAAGCTTTATTTGAGCCAAGAGTTTATTCAAACAGTCTCTCGTGGTTAAGGAATTGAACTCTAGTCTCCATCATATTTTGTAATTTCATGGATCCCTAGTTTATGGCCTTATCCTAACTTGCCTCCATATTTTTTTTCTTCTTTTTCTAGTATACTATTGATGAAGGCGCACTTAAGAACCAACACAAGACTAAGAATGCAGTTAGTACTTCTCCTCGCTGAATGTGCCTATATAAGGGAAAAGTAGTTGGGAAAATTTTAACGGATAAATATTACAAATAAGTATGCATCTTATCTCATGGAAACAGTCATACTTACATTATATGAACTCTAGACTTTATAATATTCTCTCATTTCATTGCTCCCTAGTGTATGGCCTTGGTCCTAACTTGTCTCTTTAGTTTTTTCTTCTTTTTCTGGACACTATTGGCGAAGGTGCACTTAAGACCTAAAATAAGGCTAAGAATGTCGTGAGTGCTTCTCCTAGCTGAATGTGCGTACCTACGGGGAAAGTATGTCATGAAAAATTTAACCAACGAATATTACAAATAAGTGTGCATATAACCTTATGGAAAAAATCATACTTACAATTATTACATAACTAAACACATATAATTTTTTTCTCTATTTGTGCTTTGCTCTTAAATTCCTAACGAACTCTAAAGCCCCAAAAGTTGAGTTGAAAATTATGAATGATCACAATCTGGCCTTTAATCCACTTGCTAGCAAGAATAATCCTATAGAGATATATTTTTACTTTAAATGTAAAGCAAATTGATTCTTTTGTGTGCAATGATCCCGAAAAGGATCTAATGTATTGCACCTAACAATCGGGTTAGATGAGCTTATTGGTTATGTTTTACTAACTGTCAGTGTATTGTTTATTTAACGCTACAGTGAATCTATGGCTTGGTGAACGAGGGAGCCTTCTTCATAGCTTAAATACACCAACATAATGGATGTGGACTCATTATACCTAGTGAAATAAAGGCATTGTGGAAAAATAAATGTTCTCAAAAGCAATGGACTTTGGTGAATGCAGGAGAGCACAACCTTTGCGCCTATTACCAACAAGACGAGGCTACCTTAAAATGTCTAGAAAGGGTTACGCAATGAGGAGTTGTGGGTGTGAAGCCAACCGAGCCATTAAAGGCATCACCTTTTTTTGATTTTTTTTGTCTAATTTAATAATTAATGGGTAACATTACTGTTTATTTGGAGTTCTGAACAACCTCGACTCTGATTTCCCTTTTTTCTCTCTAGTGTGTAGTAAGACTATCTTCTCTATCTTCGCAACCTTCAACATGTACTACTTTTTTCCTCTTCAATTCTTCTTTCTCTTCTGCTGCATGACCTTTAACATGTACACTCTAAGAAATTGTTTTCTTCTTCATCATCAATTCCTCTATCATGTGCTGGCAGTAATGTAATATTTTGTAACTCGTAATAGCCAAAAATAAGCTAAGAAACTAAAATTTATCATTTTTGTAAAGAATAAAAAAAATATGGAAAATTTCTTAAGTTTAAGAAGTAATTTTTGGTCATTTTCAAACTGTCATATTTTGAAGCTCAGGATGAGTTAGACGTAGTTCTTGATTAGGTTTGTAAGCCCTTTGAAAGATCGTTCCAACGGCGGCAATTTTATACAATTTCAATATCGTATGGGGAAGATATGCCTTTCGGAAGTTGGGTTTTTGAAGTGAGAAAAGTCCAATTCTGGATTTTAGTAAGGGAAAACTTGTCGTTTTACAAATCTATTTCCTAATTTGTTGTAAGGGTTTATTTGGGGTAAAACTATGTTTTACTTCATATTAGAAAAGTTATTTTACGCGTAGGTCTTGGAGAACAGAAAAGAAACAAAGGAAAAGGGAGAAACATAAAGGATTCGTCAAGAACAATAAGGTTTTGCTAGTGGATTTTGTCGGGTCTAATTCCTATCAAGGTATGTGAGATCTTCACTTGTTGGGTTAGTTCACCGCACACCAACTTTTTAACTTCAGCAATTTTGAGTACATTGATTGATGAAAATTGAATTTCTTGAAGAATATTGTTGAATTCTTATTTATTCAGTTGTTGCATGCCTAGATTTGATTTGATTAGTTTTTCCGGGTTTCTTATAGAGTTTAATATGTTGGTTATTGAGGCTTTTAGTGATTCTATCTTTTCGGGGAAAGATCCATGGAAGTTTGGAGGGTTTAGAGATGAAAATGGAGAAGAAAATTTGAAACACACGTGAATAGGCCATTGGGGAAACGCGCCTCTCATAGCCGCACAGGAAAGTCTCTATCTGTCGGGCCTTGCGGCGGCGCGCCAGCTAGAGCGCCCCATGTAGGACTCTTAAGTTTTGGGCCTGGTGCCCCATGCCTTACAAAATACCTAGGACGCCTGGACACCCCATTCATTGCCCAGCTTTTCGTACTATTTCCTAAGTGATGTACCCATGTTTCCTAGTTGATTCCAACACTCTAAGGTACATCTAAACATCATCAAATAATCCATAAAGATAAGATCATGAACCTTGAATCAATAATTCAATTCAAGTATAGTTAAGATCAAAGTCAAAAAATTATGACATATGTCTAAAGATTAAGAAGTAAGTCAAAGTAACGTTTCTAAAATATTCAAGAATCTAAGATAAATGTTTAAACTTGCTTTTAAGGATCATGTTTTGAGGTCAGTAAAGAGTAAAGACTTGAAGTTCTTCCTTCATTAAAATATCAGGGAAATAAGTATTCCCTCAGAGTTTATTTAAGACTCAAGTTTCATGCTAAGTAAAGAGTAAACAGTTGAGTTAATTTCTCAAAAGTTATAAGGGAACTAAGTATTCCCTAAGAAAGAACCTTTGGCTAGTTTTATTTAGGAGGGAACTATGATTTCCAAGAGAGCTTTGAAAGTTAAGTTTGTAAAATTACCGCAAACCAAAGAATAAGTTGTTATTAAAACATATGAGTTATGTTTTGTGAAAGCACCGACATGGGTATGCGATTTAATATTTACTCAAACCCCCATAAAACATGTTTCCAATATTAACAGAAGGAGGGTTATACTCTCTCGATGTTTCATTAGTTCTTTTACACATAGACTAGTGGATTTACTTAGTAGTTCAGGTTCTATTCTGATGACAAAGTAGAGGAAGGTGATTTTACAACGCGAGATAAGACGTTATACCATCAGTTAGGCTCATAGTGATGGTTGTCGATTAGAGAATGTCCACCAGAAACTATATTACTTTCATATATAATTAAAGTTGGGTTTGTTATTGCATTTTCTTTTTAAAAACTAAGTTGTATTACTTTTTTTTTACAAAGCTTTATGTATATCGTACATGTTTTTATTGATTTATATTATGTTTAGTAAATCATGACTTGAGCAGAGCTAAGTTCTTTCTTATTCTTATCAAGCTTATGTTATTCTTTAATATTCCAACTCGCATACTAGTATATTCAATGTACTGCTACCAGTTGGCCTGCATCGTCTTATGAAGTTGACGCCGGTAACTAGGATCAGCATCAAGTGCTCATTTCATGTTTGAGCAAACAGAGCCAGTGGTGAGCCTCCTTTGATTTCGGAGGAATCTTTTATTACTTTCTATGTTTTTATTTATAGAATGTTGTGGGGTGTGTCCCAACATCCATCTTAGTATTATAGAGTCTTCATAGTTAGATAGTCACTCAATTTTTTCAGTTTATGTCTCTCCTTACCTTGCATTTAAGATGTTCTAATTTTGAGACTTCCGCTAAGTTAAGTAAATCGGGCCAAGGGTTCGCTCAAGACCAGCAATGATCATTGGTTCTCGTCAACGTCCAGGTTTTAGGCCCGGGGCATGACCAACTTGGTAGACGAGCACAAAATTCAAGAGTCCTATGGAGTCTATGAAGTCGTGTCTGTAGAGTCTTAGTCATTAGTGTGAAGCGTCCCACATATATGATTAAGAGCCTCAAAAATTTACAAATCGCTCATATATTTAATACCTTCTTCATGCGTTAGAATTTATCTCTAAACAGTATTTTTCTAATTCGTGGTCATGCATGTTTTTCATAACTATATCTCTACGTAGAACAGCGCAAGGTCTCCCAACTAGTAGAAATGTTGAACCTCAGGAACAAGACTTACCAAATACACCTGAAGTGCAGCCTCAAGTCGAAGTTATAAACTATGACTTCTGTGAGGATGTTAAGATGTTAAGTCATGATGTGACTAACCAGGTTTGTCAACAAAGGAGATCTCGACAAGAAGGGTCATACAGTTCTAGTATTTGGGAATTCTTGAGGATGAAATCCCCCATTTTTTTCTGGTTTGAGTACAAACAGGGATCTAGAAAACTTTGTGGAATAGTCAAATAAGGTTTTCGATATGATGCATGTCATTGATTTTTATAGGGTTGAGCTAGTTGCATGACAACAGAAGAATATTTCTAGGACATTGTTTAACCAATGAAAGGAGGGAAGAGATCAGGATGCCCCACATCCGAATTGGGCTTGATTCGAAGTGGATTTCTTGGGGCTTTTATTTCCCAGAGAAGTTAAAGAGGCAAAGGTACGAGAATTACTTAATTTTAAACAAGACTCTTTGAGTGTGCACGAGTATGGGTTAAACTTAACACAACTGTCTCACTATACTCCTGATATAGTAATGTACATGAAAAATGGAATGAGCTTATTTGTCGCTAGTTTGGGTCGTGCTTCAAGAAAAGAGGGCAGAGCTTCAAGCAAAGAGGGCAAAGATGCAATGCTGATAAAAGACATAGATATATCTAGGTTGATGGTTTATGTGCAATGTAACACCCCAAAACGAACTAAGGTGAACTAGAGACTCCTGAGTGTTTCATGAGCTATTTTTCTTTTAAAAAAAGTTACTTTAGTGTTCTTAAGCAGTGTGTGAGGTTTAGTTAGGTTTGGAGGTCAAAGGTCCATGAAGTTCGGAAGATATGCCTTATAAAGTTTTCTTGCATCTTCTTGTGTTTGAGTGAGTTTTACGTGCTCGTTTGCTTGATATTGATGTGAGGTGTTCCTTTGATCTATAAGACTTCGTTTAGGGTTTTAAAATCTAGGAACAACCTCACTAGGAAGCACAAGGGGCCCTAGATAAAGGGCCCAAGACTTGGAATAACACTTACAAAAATGTGCAATTCACGAGCCAATCGACGACCATTCAACAAGGCAATGGCCCGTTGACCTGGTCCATCATTTGGAAAAGAACCACTGCAATTTGGGGAGTTGCATCCCCAACCAACATGACTTCACCAATAGCTCGTCCTTTCACAAATGGACCGTTGGTTGGTCCGTCGATGGTGGTTGTTCCAAAAGCTGCACGCTGCCTGTTAAATCTTGGGGTGTTTTGTAAATTCACCCCAAGTATTTTATGACCCTAGGCTGATATTTTTAGTGTTTTAAGTTATATTGGGTTAGTTTTAAGTCCTACACCTAGACAAGACCGCTGCACTTCAAAGATTCAAACTCCCTCTCTAAAGAAAACTCTCTCAAAGTTACCATTGGAGCTAAAACTCAAGGAGGGAAAGAAGGTATGGTTTGAACGTGTGTATTCAAAAAAAATTATAGGGTTTACATCTCTTTAAAAATGGAATTCATCATTGAACCCTTCTTCAAATAAAGGAGTCATTCGAAAAGATCTCAAAAAGGATTTTCACACTAAAATTCCTTCTATCTTTTATTTTAAGCATGGTTTTCTTGTAAATGTGTTATAATTATTCAACTATGTTTATTCTTGTATGAATTTATGATTTTCATGGTCAAAACCTAATTAACTCATGCATATGCATATTTCAAACTTTTAGTTTAAGGAATGCGTTAAATAAGCATGTTTGGGTATTGTATGAACTTTGATTTTGTTATGTTATTATTTTGGGTTAAGCTACTTCCATAAGGACCTTATTATGATTAAATAACGAGAAACGGTTTATATGTTATGGAGGCATGAAAAAATGGTGAGTTGCTTATATTTTATAGTTCTTATTACAAATTGCTCTTGAATGGTATTGTCCTCTTTCATTGTGGCGGTGTTTAGGTGATAGACTTGATATTAATTAGTATGTATTGCTTATATGGTTTTGAAGGCCTAATGGGTGAAATGAAGTGACATTGAAAATGAATCTTGCATTATGTCTTGTGAAGCTTGAATTGTATGTGTGACCTCTACTATGTCTAAATGAAGTACATGATTATGTGAAGCGTGTAGAGTTTGTGTTTTCATGTATGAAGATCTAAAACATGTATAGAAATTGATATAAAAGAATTATTCTTACATGTAAGGTGTGCTCACATGTACATACACTTAACTGAAAGTATTAAGTTAAGTTGAGTAAAAAGAAGACTATTGGGGTGGACACTCTTCGTGAGTTGAGATAAAGTGTTTAGTAGCAACCCCATTATTCCTAGTGTGCTATCTAAGATAGGTTGAATGATGAATTCCCTTCTTGATTTTGTGACGTGGTATTCACTGTTTATCATTGACCTATAATATACAAAGTTGAGAATCCTTGTGGAGTTATGCCTAGCACCAAGAGGATATGAATGGCAGGTGGATTATACTTCATGACTTGAGATGTTGTATTTCTAATGTACCTCTTGATATGAGTACTCCTCATTAGTATAAAATTAGTTACTTACTAGCAATCTTCTTATCCCTTAATTATGTGCCCGCAGAGGTGTAGCTATTTGGAAAGCCATGTAAAATCTAAGAAGCATGGCCTTTCTTAGGCAAGTGAGGATCCGTCATCTGATAGGGGTTAATATCAGGATTCCATGTCTAGCTCTCATGGTCTTTGTTTGTTAAGCTAACTCCTTCAAAAGAATTAATTGAACTAAGTTATCATGTTTATTTAGTGATGTTGTGAATGAATATTGTTAGGTGCTCAATCCAATAAAAACCATTTGGAGCACTAAGTGGGAGTATTATTATGGGATGCTATTTACATATTGCACTTAGTGTGACCTATACCTTCTATGGGGAAGAGTATTTTCATGAAATCCATGTGAATGACTGTAATGGTGTGATGTTATGGATGATAATTGTTAAGTTCTTGAGTTAATGGAATCCATTAGGTTCACTAAGTGGGAGTGGTAGTATGGGATGCTACTCTCTCATTGCACTTAGTTTGACCTATATTTCCATGAGTGTGTTTCATGTTAGCCAAGGCTGTGGATTTGAATTCCAAACGAGGTAAAACAAAAAGATTTGGTGGTCAGAAGGTTGCTTTAGTTTGCCTTGAATGGGGTGTATGGATGATTCCTTCTTGGTTCACCTTAGGGAATCTTAGGATAATCTTTTGTTAGGGAAGTTTCAATAGAAAACGGGTTCGTATGACTTGGACTGTTCCATTCACTTGAAGGCCTTCACTATAATTGTTCAAACTGTTTACTGTAGTGTTCATTTGAGTTCACTGTTAAGTTGTGGTAAGTTCACTGTAAAGTGTTTTTTGGTTCAAATATTATGTGAGTCTTTTTCTGTGTAAAATGATTCTTATTGTATTAATTTATTTCTAAATTCATGAATGTTATTACTATTTGGCATGAAAGCTTATTTAACTAAAATGTCCCTTTTTACATGATTTTGCATATGCCATACTTACTACATTATTTGTTCGAATCCCATACATTTCTATACTATAAGTAAAGGTTGGAAGAATTTGAAGGTTAAAGGCTAGAAGGAAGAACTTGGTAAAATTTCTCTAAAGGAAAAGTATGTCCTAATATATTCGAGGTCATAGTCCTTTTCTTAAATTCTTAGTTAACGACTTACTATGTATTTTACTTTAATGTAAAGGGTAGTGTACCTAAGATATTATATTGTGTCTTAAGTTTGGCTTGTGACGATGAGATTGTCTAAATATTTATGAAATACTAATTTTAATTAAATATTCTTGAAAAGTTTTAATTCCGCACTACTTTTCATGTCTTATGTAATGAATTCTAGTTATAGGCTTGATAAGACCCCAATGGGTCAAGTATGCCCGGTCACAAAATGAGGGTTCTCCCTAATTTCTAGGGGGTACTTTCGGGTCGTGACAGACTTGGTATCAGAGCATAAGGTTATGGGAAATAGTTTAGGTTCTAAAAGACTCAGAATCCACATCTAGTAGTATCTTGGTCATTGGTGTACGCCGCGACACATTAATGAATAAGAGGCTATAGCATGGTAGAAGTTTAACTTTCTTCTCTATTCCAATGTCGTGGGTTAGAGTTGAGTCATAAAATGTGTCTTTTCTTATCCTCTTCTCTTTGTGTTTTAAGGGAATGCATACGAGGAAATCAATCACATGAAGGGAGGAGGGAGGTGTAGATAATGAGAGGATCCCTCCCTGTGTGGACCAAGTTCCTATAGATAGTCTACAGGAAGAGAATGCGGAGGTTCCCCTTAAAGAACCTCAAGTGGCTCCGGAACCCCAAGATCCTCAAGTGCCCCAATTACCTCCTATGGCTCAAGCTCCTTTTCTTGAGGAAGACATGACTAATGCGGAGTTGAGGGTTTCTCTAATGAACTTGACCCAACAGATGATGGCTCAAGCTCATGTCTTCAACAATCGGTTTGTTACTCAAGCTAACTAAGGGGATATGACCCATCCTAATTATAGTACTTTCGCTTCTAGAATTTCTTGATTTCATGAGGATGAATTCTCACATTTTCCATAGTACTAAGGTGGATTAATATACACAAGGTTTAATAGATGATGTTTTCAAAGTGGTAGATGATATGGGTGTGACCCCTAGGGAAAAAGCATAATTAGTCCTTACCAACTCAAAGATGTGGCTCAAGAGTGGTTTTTGAGAAATGGAGGATGGAGAGAACTTTAGATAGAGGTACGGTTTATTGGGAGGAATTCAAGAACGCTTTTCTGGATAGTTTCTTTCCCCTCGAGTGGAGGGAGAAGAAGATTGTTAAATTCATTAACCTTCGTCAATGTCGGATGAGTGTGCAAGGTACTCTCCAAAATTTACCCAACTCTCTAAGTATGCCCCTATCATGGTAGCCAACCCTAAGTCTAAGATGAACAAATTTGTGATGGGAGTGACAACCATGGTGGAGAAAGAGTGTCAAACAATAATGGTTCTTAATGACATAGCTATTTCTAGGCTCAAGGTCTATGTACAACAAATTGAGGAGTCCAAAAATAGGGAGATAAGGCAAGAGGGTAAGAGTCCTAGGACGTAAGATTCTAGTCATCAAAAGCCTAATAAGAGGTTCTATCACCATGATTCATCCATGGGAAACAAGGAAAGGGCTCCTAATAGGACTAGGTGCCCAACATGTGGGAAACAACATTTGGGTAGATGTCTTGTCGGAGCGGATGGTTTTTTTTGTAAGTGGTAATAATGAGGGATTGACCTAACATCTAAGAAAGAGGTAAAGAGTTCAATCAAGATTCCCTAGATCCTAATGTTCCAAAGAAGACCCCTTCCGATAGGATGTGAGCTAGGAACGATAACTAACCCGGATTTGATAGTCTTGGTAAGTCATAAATGTTTATGAATGATGTTTTTATGTTATGAAATGATTTTATGTGTTTTTATAGTTCCTATGATCATTTCATCTTGATGAATTTCTCAAAGAATGGAATTTTGAAAATTTTGAGTAAGTTTGGCATGCTTACTCTAAACCTCAGTGTAAAATTTTTGCTTTTGAAAAAAAATGGTTGTCTTGAATTGAAGTTTCAACGAGTGCGAAAGTGTTTTGTATGAGCATTTTTAATGTTGGAGAAGTTAGTTACCCATAGGAGAAGGTTATGGGTGAGTTTTAAAAAATTTGAAGTTTGCAAGAGTTTCTAGTGTTGCTAAGTATTTGAAAGTGTGAAACGATGATCCTTGCTAGTTTATTCTTTTATTATGAGTGTGTTGATCATTATTTTATTTTATTATATGATAATAAGTGAGTCCTTGTTGTTTTTGAAGTTTAAGTGTCATTCGAGGACGAATGTTATTCTAAGTTGGGGAGAATGTAACACCCAAAAACAAACTAACGCGAACTAGAGCCTCGTGAGTGTTTCTTGAGTTTTTTTTTTTTTGAAATGAGTTAATTAAGTGTTATTAGTCAGTGTGTGAAGTTTGGTTAAGTTTGTAGGTCAAACGTCCAAGAACGTCCCTGACGTTTGTATGATATGCCTTAGAAAGTGTTCTTGCGTCTTGTTGTGTTTGAGTAAGTTTTCCATGTTCATTTGGTTTGTAATTGGTGTGAGGTGTTCCTACGA
This sequence comes from Solanum peruvianum, assembly GCA_027705065.1. Taxonomy (NCBI): domain Eukaryota; kingdom Viridiplantae; phylum Streptophyta; class Magnoliopsida; order Solanales; family Solanaceae; genus Solanum; species Solanum peruvianum. The sequence goes on from JAKWJD010001761.1 coordinate 22,885,875, forward strand.
CCTAAACGACTTAGTTTAGGGGTTAAAATTCCGGGAACGACCCCACCTTGGACCCACAAGGGGCGTTAGATGAAGGGCCCAAGACATGGACCAACACTGCCAAAACAGTGTGCAATTGACAAGCCAATCGACGACCAGTCGACCAGAAAACGGCCCGTCGACCTGGTCCGTCGTTTGGACAAGAACCTCTTCAATTCGGGTAGTTTCATCCCCAACCAATGAGACCTCACCAACATCCCGTCCAATGATAAACGCACCGTTGTTAGTCCGTCGATAATGGCTGTCCCAAAAATTGCACGTTGCCTTATAAGTGTTCAGGTGTTATGTAAATTCATACCTTGTTTTTTATGACACGAGGATGATATTTTTAGGGTTTTAAAGTTATATTAGGTTATTTTTAACTCCTAGACCTAGAAAAGACCCCTCACTTCAAATAGTCAAACTCCTAACCCTCTCTCAAAGTCACTATTGGAGCTAAGACTAAAGGAGGGCAAAAACGGATGGTTTTGACATGTGTATTCATGAAAAAATAGTGGTTTTGTTATCTTTGAATTATGGTATCTATGTTTGAAACCCTCTTCCATTGAAGGAGTTATTTCCAAAAGATTTCAGAAAGGGTTTTCCAACTCAAATTCATTCTATCTTTTATTTTAAGCATAGGTCTTCTTGTAAAAGTGTTCTAATGATTCAACTATGTTAATTCTTGTATTAATTGTTGATTTTCAGGTAAAAATGTAATTAACTCATGTAAATGCATATTTCAAACTATTAGTTTAAGAAATGGGTTAAATAAGCATGTTTGGGTAATGTATGAACTTTGGTTTTTGATGTTATTATTTTGGGTTTAGCTACTACCCTAATGGCCTTAGTATTTTGAAATATTGAGAAATTTATTATATGTGATGACGGCTTGATAGAATGGTGAGTTTCTTATATTGTATCTTTCTTATTGCAAATTGCTCTTGAGTGGTATGATCCTTCTTCTTGGTGGCGGTGTCTGTTTGATTAACAGGATATTACTTAGTATGTATTTCTAATATTATTTTGAAGGCCTAATGGGTGAAATGACGTAATATTGAAATGAGTCTTGCATTATGTCTTGTGAAGCTTGAATTGTTTATGTGAACTACATTATGTCGAAATGAAGTATATGATTATATGAAGCTTGTAGAGTGTTTGTTTTGAAGAATGAAGGTCTAAAGCATGTATAGAAATTTGATTTAAATAAAATGATGCTTACATGTAAGGTTTTCTCACATGTACATACACATATTTAATTGAATGAATGATGTTAAGTTAAGTAAAGAGGGGAGTCTTAGGGTGGAAACTCGTCGTGAGTTGATATGAAGTGTTTAGTAGCAAATCCATTATTCCTAATGAGCTATCAAAGATAGGTTTGAGGATGAATTCCCTTCGTGAGTTGAGATGTGGTATTCACTAGTTATCCTTGACCTATAGTTTATAATGTTGAGAATCCGTGTGGATTTATTCCTACAATCGAGACAATATGAAAGGGAGCTGGATTAGACTTCATGAGTTGAGATGTTGTATTTCCAATGTAACTCTTTATATAACTACTCCTCATTATTAGAGAATGAGTTATTAGGTAGGAATCTCTTTTTCCCTTAACTATGTGCCTGCATAGGTGAAGGTATTGTGAAATCCATGTAAAAGATATGAAGCATGACCTTACTCTAGGAAAGTGAGGATCCCTCGTCCGATAGGGGTTATGTAACGACCTGGTTAGTCGTTTTGAGCAGTAGAGTATTTCTGGTAATAACTGTCTGAGTCGACGGATCCCACGACGGACCGTAAGGAGTACATCGGGTATTTCATGTGTCTATGTTGAAAAGATACCATGGGGATGGAAACTACATCATTCGTTGGGATTCGGTTCTGCTTGATGAAAATTTGTCTTATGAGGAGGAGTCTGTTGCTATTTTAGATACAGAAGTCCGCAAGTTGAGGTCAAGAGAAATTGCATCCATCAAGGTTCAATGGAAGAATCGGCCGGTTGAAGAATCCACTTGGGAGAAGGAGTCTGATATGCAAGAAAGATACCCAAACCTATTTTCAGATTCAGGTACTTCTTTTCGCCCTTGTTTTTCTTCTTGTGATCGTTCGAGGACGAACGATTGGTAAATTGGTATCTATTGTAATGACCTGGTTAGTCGTTTTGAGCTGTAGAGTATTTCTGGTAATAATTGTTTTAGTCAATGGATCCCACGCGGACCGTCATGGGAACGACGGACCGTCGAGGGGGTCTCGTTCCAAAACACATAGAATTCTGAAAATTGGGTACTGAGATCGACTCTCTGAACTTCGTGACGACATGGCAGGACGGACCGTCGTGGGCACGACGGACCGTCACAGACCCTTATTGAAAATTTAGTCTCTGAACTTTGTGACGTAAGCAGCAGGACGGACCGTCGCAGGCACGACGGGCCGTCACAGGCTGCGTAACCCTGACTGGGTCGGATTTCTTTTAAATGTTTTAAGGGGCATTTTGGACTATTCCTGCTTATAATTATAAAGTTAGTGGTTGAATGTTAATAGTTCAATTACTTGGGGGTTAAAGAAGATAACCTTGAATTAATTAGTGGGTTACTTTTGTCATCTTTTATACTTAATTATATGCTAATTAGGGTAAAAGAAAAATGGTTTGAATAAGAAAAATAGAAAGAACAAGAAGAGGGAGAAACGATTGAGAGAGAGAGAGGAACGAAGAGGAAAGCAAAGATTTTGAGGATTAGCTTGCTTGATCGCGAATTCTTCGGTGGAGGTAGGTTATGGTTTATTCTATTTCATAGTAAACTCTTAATAGCGAATGATATGTATTGGGTAGCGTTGTAAACCCTTCTATATGCTTAATTGTATGCTTGCATGAATGTGATTATATAATTGTGATAAAATAAGCATGATGAGGCTATTGAATCCTAAATCTTGAAAACCTCTTTGTTAATGATGATGCCTTGGTATAAAAGAAGGCTTGATGAACTAAAAGAATGAGGTTAGAGGATCGGGTGTCACGTTCCGGCACCAGGATAGAATATGGATCGGAGTGTCACGTTCCGACACCAGGATAGTATATGGATCGGGTGTCACGCTCCGGCACCAGGATAGAATATGGATCGGAGTGTCACGTTCCGGCACCAGGATAGAATATGGATCGGAGTGTCACGTTCCGTCACCAGGATAGTATATGGATCGGGTGTCACGTTCCGGCACAAGGATAGAATATGGATCCGAGTGTCACGTTCCGACACCAGGATAGTATGATGAGGATCGGAGTGTCACGTTCCGACACCAGGATAGAATATGGATCGGAGTGTCACGTTCCGACACTAGGATAGTATGATGAGGATCGGAGTGTCACGGTCCGACATTAGGATAGTAAAGAGAATGAATCTTGAAATATGTTAATATACTCAATTTAATGAACCTATTTCCCAAATAAGTATGGTATTGAGGCTTGAGTCTTCATGGGTGTACTTGGCGTTACTTATTAATGATTATAGTACTTGATGTTGCTACCTGTTGAGTATCGTAGTTGATTTTATGATATTATCTGATATATACTGTTTTCTATTTTGAGTTTGCCAATGATACCTACTCAGTACTTGTGTTTTGTACTGAACCCTACTTGTATTTGTTTTTCTTTGTTAATTGTGGAGTGCAGCAAACGTATCGTCGTCTTCAACCCAACCGCAACTCTAGCCAGTCTTCATTACACCAGATTTCAGGGTGAGCTAATGCTTCTAGCTTGGACTGGATCTTCTTCTTAATGTTTTGATGCCTTGAAGTTCCGGCATGGACTAGCTGTTTATTTATTTTAGCTTCTTAGATACTCTTAGATTTATTAGTTTGAGGATAGATGTTCTTGTGATGATGACTTCCAGATTTTGGGGATAATGATTGATAAATTTTAGAAGTTATTTGATTGATTTCGTAAATGAGTTTAAGTCATCCGCATTGTATTTTGTTCATTATGTTTGAAATGATGGGGTTTAGATTGATTGGTTCACTCACAGAGGAGGGTAAGTGTGGGTGTCACTCGCAACTCGATTTTGGTCGGAAAAACTTGGTATCAGAGCATTAGGTTCGTTGGTATCATCACACAAGAACGAGTCTAGTAGAGTCTTAAGGAACGGTAGGGGGACGCCTTTACTTTTCTTTGAGAGGCTGTAAGACTTTAGGAAAATTCCATTCTTTCTTTCTTTTGTGCTATTACTTAGATCCAATTGGTATCTAGGTGATACAAATTGGTATCTGACCATCTTCACTCTATTTCACATATGGTTAGAACTAGAGCAACGACTGCGCCAACACAAACACCGGGAAGGCAAGATGCATCTGAGCCAGCCACTGGGGCTGTAGCTCGAAGAGGAGTAGTGGCAAGAGGCCATGGAAGAGGTCGCGGGAGGACGTCCTCTAGAGGAAGAGGACAAGCACCAAGCCCATCTGGTACTAGGGCGGTGACTCCTCCACCGACTGAGGAAGTAGTAAGAGAGGGTGAGGAAGGGTAGAATGAACAAGTGCGGAATAAGAAATTACCACCCCAACCTATCCCAGAGATGATTAATCAGGTTCTTGCTTATGTTAGCGGGTTATCTGACCAAGGCCAGACACCTCCAGTGTTTTCTGCACCAGCACCTCAGGTTCCGGAGGTACAACATGCATCTACTGTGGCTCCCCGCAAGGATGCCTCATTGGAAATAGGCACGTTTCCTCGATTGACTACAGGGCCTATAATGACAAGTGATCAGCACGAAATTTTCAGTAATTTCTTGAAATTGAAACCTCCAGTCTTCAAGGGTGCTGAATCTGAGGATGCCTATGATTTTCTGGTTGATTGTCATGAGCTACTACACAAGATGGGTATAGCAGAACGATTTGGTGTTGAGTTTGTGACCTATCAGTTTCAAGGGAACGCAAAAATGTGGTGGCGGTCAAATGTTGAGTGTCAACCAACAGAGGCACCACCTATGACTTGGGCGTCATTCTCTAGCTTATTTATGGAGAAGTATATCCCCCGGACCTTGAGGGATAGGAGGAGAGATGAGTTGTTGAGCCTAGAGCAAGGTAGGATGTCGGATACTGCGTATGAGGCTAAGTTTCGTGCATTATCCAGGTATACTACCCACCTTTGTTTCAGTCCACAAGAGAGGATTCGCCGTTTTGTGAAGGGGTTGAGGTCAGATTTGCGGATTTCAGCCTTACAGGTAGCGGCTACGGCAAAATCCTTTCATGAAATGGTAGACTTCGTGATAGAGGTGGAGGGAGTGAAGCCAAATGACTTCACCATGACATCGACATCTAAAAGGTTTCGTAAGGGAGGTGAGATTAATGGTTCTTACTCCAGAGGGAAGGGTTCAGGAGGTTACCCAGCCCGACCTATTAAGTCTTCATTGCAGACTGTAGTTGGGGGTCCACCGCAGACCGGTCAACATAACTCCGAGTTTGGAGGATATCCCCAGACTTCGTCATTCTCACAGAGACCTATGCTTGAATCCAGAGAGTGTTATGGATGTGGGGAGACTGGACACATTAAGCGGTATTGTCCAAAACAGAGTTACAGACCTCCAATAGTTAGAGGTAGAGGTGGTCATGGAAGAGGCCGTCATTCTGGAGGACGTGGTGGTCGAGGTAATGGTGATCACCAAAACGGCCGGGGTGACGGGAAAACTGGAGCCACTACAGCACAACATGGTAGGGGAAACGGGCATACAGGTGATAGGGCCCATTGTTACACTTTCCCTGGGAGATCTTAAGCGGAGACATCTGATGCTGTCATCACAGGTAATCTTTTGGTTTGTGATTGCATGGCTTCTGTATTGTTTGATCCTAGATCCACATTTTCTTATGTATCTTCCTCATTTGCTACTGGTCTTAATTTACCTTGTGAATTGGTTGACATGCCTATTCGTGTTTCTACTCCGGTGGGTGAGTCTGTGATAGTTTAAAAGGTATATAGGTTTTGTCTGGTGACTTTTGAGGGGAGCAATACTTATGTAGACTTTGTTATCTTAGAAATGGTTGATTTCGATTTAATTCTAGGTATGACTTGGCTTTCTCCGAATTTTGTGATCTTAGATTGTAATGCAAAAACTGTAACGTTGGCCAAGCCTGGGACAGATCCGTTAGTGTGTGAGGGTGACTACACTTCCACTCCGGTTCGTAACATCTCCTTTCTTCGTGCTAAGAGAATGTTTAGTAAAGGGTGTTTAGCTTTCTTGGCACACCTCAGGGATGTTATTACCCAAGTACCTTCAATTGAGTCGGTTTCAATAGTCCGTGAGTTTCTAGATGTGTTTCCCACCGACCTTCCTGGTATGCAACCGGATAGAGATATTGACTTCTGCATCGATCTTTAACTAGGTACTCGCCCCATTTCTATACCCCCTTATAGAATGGCTCCCGTTGAGTTAAGGGAGTTAAAGGCCCAACTTCAAGAGTTGTTGGGCAAAGGCTTTATTAGACCAAGTGCATCTCCTTGGGGTGCTCCTGTTTTGTTTGTGAAAAAGAAGGATGGGAGTTTTCGGATGTCCACAGACTACAAACAACCGAATAAGGTAACGGTTAAGAATAAGTATCCTCTTCCTCGCATCGATGATTTGTTCGATCAGTTACAAGGTGCTTGTACCTTCTCAAAAATCGATTTGAGATCTGGTTATCATCAATTGAAAATACGGGCAACGGATGTGCCCAAGACTGCCTTTCGGACCAGGTATGGGCATTATGAGTTCTTAGTAATGTCTTTTGGGCTTACGAATGCCCCTGCTGCTTTCATGAGCCTGATGAATAGGATTTTTAAGCCATATCTGGATCTCTTTGTCATTGTATTCATTGACGATATAATGGTATACTCAAAGAGCAAGAAAGAACATGAGGAGCACTTGAGAATTGTATTGGAAATGTTGAGGGAGAAAAAGCTTTATGCCAAATTCTCCAAGTGTGAGTTTTGGCTAGATTCAGTGTCCTTCTTGGGGCACGTTGTTTCTAAGGATGGAGTGATGGTGGATCCATCTAAGATTGAAGTAGTGAAGAATTGGGAGCGGCCTACTAATGTTACAGAGATAAGGAGCTTTGTTGGTTTATCTAGCTACTACCGTCGATTTGTCAAGGGATTTTCCTCTGTTGCTTCCCGATTGACAAATTTGACTAAGCAAAGTGTTCCACTCGTATGGTCGGACGAGTGCGAAGAAAGCTTTCAGAAGCTCAAGACTATGTTGACTACTGCACCCATTCTCACCTTGCCAGTGGAAGGTAAGAACTTCATTGTTTATTGTGATGCGTCTTATTCTGGGTTTGGTGCAGTGCTAATGCAAGAGAAGAATGCAATTGCTTATGCGTCGAGGCAATTAAAGGTGCATGAACGTAATTATCCGACGCATGATTTGGAGTTGGCTGCGGTAGTGTTTGCATTATGGCAATGGAGACATTATTTATATGGGGTTAAGTGTGAAGTCTATACGGATCATCGTAGCCTACAGTATGTTTTTACTCAGAAAGATTTGAATTTGAGATAGAGGAGATGGATGGAACTAGTGAAAGACTATGACATCACTATCTTGTATCATCCGGGAAAAGCAAATGTTGTGGCAGATGCGTTAAGTAGAAAAACAGGGAGCATAGGAAGCCTAACTCACTTACAGGTTTCAAGACGCCCATTGGCTAGAGAGGTTCAGACTCTGGCTAATGACTTGGTGATACTAGAAATAAATGGGAAGGGAGGATTTTTTGCCTGCGTGGAGGTAAGATCTTCCTTTCTTGACAAGATTAAAGGAAAGCAGTTTACTGATGAGAAACTGATCCGGATCCGAGATAAGGTATTGCGTGGAGAGGCTAAAGAAGAAAAATTTGATGAGGAAGGTGTCTTGAGAATTAAGGGAAGGGTATGTGTACCCTGCGTCGATAATTTGATTCACACCATTCTTATAGAGGCTTATAGTTCAAGGTATTCTATTCATCCTGGTGCAACCAAGAAGTATCGTGACCTAAAGCAACATTTTTGATGGAGTAGAATGAAGCGTGACATTGTGGAGTTTGTTGCAAAATGTCCAAATTATCAGCAAGTAAAGTATGAACACAAGAGGCCTGGAGGAACACTTCAGAGAATGCCCATTCCGGAATTGAAGTGGGAGAGAATTGCAATGGACTTCGTGGTGGGTCTTCTAAAGACAATGGGTAAGTATGTCTCCATTTGAGTAATTGTTGATAGGTTAACTAAGTCTGCTCAGTTCATTCTGGTTAAGGTGACTTATAATGCAGAGAAGTTAGCCAAACTGTACATCTCAGAAATTATTCGATTGCACGGGGTTCCACTCTCCATCATATAAGATAGAGGTACGCAGTTTACTTCTAAGTTTTGGAAAACATTGCACGCGGAATTGGGTACTAGGTTGGACCTTAGTACCGCGTTCCACCCTCAGACCGATGGCCAGTCTGAGCGAACGAATCAAGTGTTGGAGGATATGCTTCGTGCATGCGTGATAGAATTTGGTGGCCAATGGGATAGCTTCCTACCCTTAGCAAAATTCTCGTACAATAATAGCTATCACTCAAGTATTGGTATGGCCCCATTTGAGGCACTGTATGGGAGAAGATGTAGGTCTCCCATTGGTTGGTTTGATGCATTTGAAGTTAGACCTTGGGGTACTGACCTTCTGAGGGATTTGTTAGATAAAGTGAAATGCATTCAAGAAAAGCTTTTAGCGGCCCAAAGTAGACAAAAATAATATGCAGATCGAAAGGTTAGAGACTTGGAGCTTATGGAGGGTGAGCAAGTCTTGCTGAAGGTTTCGCCCATGAAAGGGGTGATGCGGTTTGGTAAGAGAGGTAAGCTTAGTCCGAGGTAGCTTATGAATTGGCCTTGCCCCCTGGACTGTAAGGAGTACATCCGGTATTTCATGTGTCTATGTTGAAAAGATACCATGGCGATGGAAACTACATCATTCATTGGGATTCGGTTCTGATTGATGAAAATTTGTCTTATGAGGAGGAGCCTGTTGCTATTATAGATAGAGAAGTCCGCAATTTGAGGTCAAGAGAAATTGCATCCATCAAGGTTCAATGGAAGAATCGGCCGGTTGAAGAATCCACTTGGGAGAAGGAGGCTGATATGCAAGAAAGATACCCACACGTCTTTTCAGATTCAGGTACTCCTTTTCGCCCTTGTTTTTCTTCTTGTGATCGTTCGAGGACGAACGATGGGTAAATTGGTATCTATTGTAACAACCTGGTTAGTCATTTTGAGCTGTAGAGTATTTCTGGTAATAACTGTCTGAGTCAACGCATCCCACGACGGACCGTCATGGGCACGACGAACCGTCGAGGGGGTCTCGTTCCAAAACACTTAGAATTCTGAAAATTGGGTACTGAGATCGACTCTCTAAACTTCGTGACGACATGGCAGGACGGACCGTCGTGGGCACGACGGACCGTCAAAGACCCTTAGTGAAAATTTAGTCTCTGAACTTTGTGACGGAAGCAGCAGGATGGACCGTCGCAGGCACGACGGGCCGTCACAGGCTGCGTAACCCTGACTAGGTCAGATTTCTGTTAAGTGTTTTAAGGGGCGTTTTGGACTATTTCTGCTTGTAATTATAAAGTTGGTGGTTGAATGTTAATAATTCAATTACTTGGGGGTTAAAAGAGATAACCTTGAATTAATTAGTGGGTTACTTTTGTCATCTTTTATACTTAATTATATGCTAATTAGGGTAAAAGAAAAAGGGTTTGAATAAGAAAAATAGAAAGAACAAGAAGAGGGAGAAACGGTCGAGAGAGAGGGAGGAACAAAGAGGAAAGCAATGATTTTGAGGATTAGCTTGCTTGATCGCGAATTCTTCGGTGGAGGTAGGTTATGGTTTATGCTATTTCATAGTAAACTCTTAATAGCGAATGATATGTATTGGGTAGCGTCGTAAACCCTTCTATATGCTTAATTGTATGTTTGCATGAATGTGATTATATAATTGTGATAAAATAAGCATGATGAGGCGATTGAATTCTAAATCTTGAAAACCTCTTTGTTAATGATGATGCCTTGGTATAAAAGAAGGCTTGATGAACTAAAGGAATGAGGTTAGAGGATCGGGTGTCACGTTCCGGCACCCGGATAGAATATGGATCGGAGTGTCACGTTCCGACCTCAGGATAGTATATGGATCAGGTGTCACGTTCCGGCACCAGGATAGAATATGGATCAGAGTGTCACGTTCCAGCACAAGGATAGAATATGGATCGGAGTGCCACGTGCCGACACCAGGATAGTAGATGGATCGGGTGTCACGTTCCGGCACCAGGATAGAATATGGATCGGAGTGACACGTTCCGACACCAGGATAGTATGATGAGGATCGGAGTGTCACGTTCCGACTCCAGGATAGTAAAGAGAATGAATCTTGAAATATGTTAATATACTCAATTTAATGAACCTATTTCCCAAATGAGTATGGTATTGAGGCTTGAGTCCTCATGGGTGTACTTGGCGTTACTTATTAATGATTATAGTACTTGTTGTTGCTACCTGTTGAGTATCGTAGGTTATTCTATGATATTATCATATATATATTGTTTTCTATTTTGAGTTGGCCGATGATACCTACTCAGTACTTGTGTTTTGTGCTGACCCCTGATTGTATTTGTTTTTCTTTGTTAATAGTGGAGTGCAGCAAACGTACCACCGTCTTCAACCCAACCGCAAATCTAGCTAGTCTTCATTACACCAGATTTCAGGGTGAGCTAATGCTTCTAGATTGGACTGGATCTTCTTCTTAATGTCTTGATGCCTTGAAGTTCCGGCATGTACTAGATGTTTATTTATTTTAGCTTCTTAGATACTCTTAGATTTAGTAATTTGAGGATAGATGTTCTTGTGATGATGACTTCGAGATTTTGGGGATAATGATTGATAAATTTTAGAAGTTATTTGATTGATTTCGTTAATGAGTTTAAGTCTTCCGCATTGTATTTTGTTCATTATATTTGAAATGATGGGGTTTAGATTGATTGGTTCGCTCACATAGGAGGGTAAGTGTGGGTGCCACTCGCGGCTCGATTTGGGTCGTGACAGGTTAATATCGAGATTCCATGTCTATCTCTCATGGTATTTGTCGGTTAATCTAACTCCCAAAAAAGAATTGATTGAACTAATTTATCATGTTTGTTTAGTTATGTTGTAAATGACTATCGTGAGGTGCTCAATAAAATAGAAACCATTAGGAGCACAAAATGATTGTAGTAGTATGGTATGCTATTCTCACATTGCAATTAGTGTGACCTATAGCATCTATTGGAGAATAACATTTTCATAAAATTTGTGTGAATGAGTGTTATGGTGTAATGTTATGGATGATAATTGTGAAGTGCTTGAGTTAATTTAATCCATTAGGATCACTAAGTGGGAGTGATAGTATGGGATGCTACTCTATTATTGCACTTAGTGTTACCTATATTTCCATGAGTTTTTTGCACATGTTAGCCAAGGGCGTGGATTTTAATTCCAAATGAGGTAAGCCTAAGATTTGGGATTCTTAAGGGTCGCTTAGGTGTGCCTTGAACGGTGTGTATGGATGATACCTTGTTGGCTTACCTTAGGGACTATTAGGATAACCTTGGGTTAGGGAAGCTTCAATGGAGAATGGGTTCATATGAATTGGACTATGCCATTAACTTGAACGCTTTAACTATAATTGTTTAAACTGTTCACTGTAATATTTATTTAAGTTCACTGTTAAGTTGTTGTAAATTCACTGTGAAGTGTCTTTTGGTTTAAAAATTATGTGATCTTTTTGTAATTGTTAAATTATGCTTATTATATTAATTGGTTTCTAAATTCATAAATGTTATAATTATTTGGTAAGAAAGCTTATTTAACTAAAATGTCCCTTTTTAAATGATTTAGCATACGTCATACATAGTACATTATTGGTACTAACCCCATACATTTCTATACGATAAGTATAGGTTGGAAGCATTTTGAAGGTTAAAGGCTAGAAGGAAGAGCTTGGGAAATTTTCTCTCAAGGTAAAGTATGTCGTCATATATTCGAGGGCATAGTTATTTTCGCAATATCTTAGTTAAAGACATAATGTATTTTACTTTAATGTAAATGGACGTTTCCCTAAGATATTATGTCGTGTCTTAAGTTTGGCTTGTGACAATGAGATTCTCTAAATATTTTTGAAAGACTAGTGTTTATTAAATATTCTTTAAATGTTTTAATTCCTCACTACTTTTCATATCTTATGTAATGAATGCTACTTAAAGGGCTTGTATAAGACCTTAAAGGGTCAAGTATGCCCAGTCACGAAATGAGGGTTCTCCCTAACTTCTATGGTGTACTTTTGGGTCGTGACATTCCGGATGTTGAATAGGACAAGCTGACGGACAGAGAGGAATATAGGAACAAGAAAGCAATATCCGAAAATGAGTCTTCGAAGCAAAAAGGTTTTTCAAATCCGCAACAATTTCAGAAACAAAAGGGGCATGCACCATCATCTATTAGTGCACCTGCACCCTGAAACAAAGGTGAGTATAATCACAAGAATTCACAGAACTTTAAGGCTAGACTTGGAGATGTTAAAGGTGGTTCTTGATATGGCTGGAAATTCCTTGAAAATACCTTTCCAACGGCACCAAGTTTGCACGATTTTTATGTCGTATGAGGAACATATGTCTTTAAAAAGTTAGATTGTTGAACTGAGAAAAGTTCTATTACGGATTTTAGTAAGGGCAATCGTTTCTTTTCACCAATATATTTCCTAATTAATTCTAAGGGTTTATTTTGTGTAAAAATAAGTTTTACTTCAAATAAGAAATGTTATTTTACGCTTAGGGCTTGAGAAGATAAAAGAGAAAAAGGAAAATGGATAAAGATTAAGGATTCGTCAAGAACGAGGTTTCGCGAGTGAAATTCCTCGGGAGTGATCACTATCAAGGTATCTGAGATCTTTCTGTTTTGGGTTAGTTCACCCACACACCAACTTGTTTATTTAAACAATTTGATTAGATTGAATGATGAAAATTGAAGTTCTTATAGAATATTGTTGAATTCTTGTTCGTTGAGTTGTTGTATGCCTAGAGTTTATTTGATTCGTGTTTCTAGGTTGTTTTTTTGAGTCTCATCTCTCGGGTACGGAGGGTATTTGTGCTTCTAAGTATTTGGGGAAAGATCTAGGGATGTTTAAAGGGTCTAGAGTATAAAATAGTCGAAATACACATCCATAAGGACCTGGGGTGTTGCACCTCCTGTAGCCCCCACAGGACAGTCTCTATCTGTAGGAACTTGAGGAGGCGCCCCAACATGGCCTCTGCATTTTGGGACCTGGAGCCCTATGCCTCTCAGAGCGCCAAGGATGCCTGGACACCCCATTCATTTCTCCATCCTTTTGTACTATTTTCGTTTGTGATGTACCCACATTTCCTAGTTGATTCCAACAATCTAAGGTACATTTAAATATCATAAAATCTTCCATAAACATGAGATAATGAGACTTCAATCCATTATTCAATTCAAAATAATTTAATATCAAAGTCAAAGAAGTTGAGAATTAATTCTAACGATTAAAAAGTAAGTTAAAGTAAAGTTTTTTAAAGTTTCAAGAGTCTTAAGTAAATGTTTATACAATGTTTTAAGGCTCAAATTTCAAATTAAGTAAAAAGTAAAGAGTTGAAGTTGTTTCGTCAATGAAATAAAAGAGATTTAAGTATTCCCTAAAAGCTTATTTAAGACGCAAGTTTCAAGCTAAGTAAAGAGTAAAGGGTTGAGTTAATTTATTAAAAAAAGTTATAAGGGAACAAATTATTCCCTAAGAATTACAAATGTTTTCACATTTTGGGCAAAAAAGAAGCTAGACTTCGATCAGAGCATTTGGCTAGTTTTTAATAAGGAGTGAAATATATTTTCCAACAAATCTTTTAAAGCTATGTTTGAGCAATTACCTCAAACCAGAGTAGAAGTTTTAAAATATATTAGCTAATTAATATGGGAATATTATTGAACACCGATATGGGGAGCGAGTTCACATTAACTGAAGCCCCCAGAAACCATGTACCAAACATGAACAGAAGGAGGGTCATACATTTTAGATTATTCCTTAGTGCTTTTTAGAATAGACTAGTGGATCCATTTAGTATTTCAGGTTTTGTATTAAAGGGAAGGTATAGGACGGTCCTCTTGCAACATGAGGTAAGATGTTGTACCATCGCTGAGGCTCATCGTAATGGTTGTCTGTTAGAGAATCTCCCACAAAAAACTATATTAATTTCATATATAAGTAAAGATGAGTTTGTTATTGCATTTTATTTAATGAACTATGTTGTGTTACTATTGTACAAAATTTCATAAATATCGCATGTGTTTTTAATATTTTACATTAATTTTAGTAATTCATGAGTTAAGCAGAGCCAAGGTAAATTCTTTCTTATTCTTATCAAGCTTAAGTTATTGTTTATCATTCCAACTCGCATATTTGTACATCCAATGTACTGATGCTAATTCACTTGCATCATCTTATGATGGAGACACAAGGTAACCAGGATCAACTTCTAGCACCTCCTTAATCCGGTATGAGGACTCAGAGTTAGTAGTGAGCCTCCTTGAATTCTAGAGGATTCTTTTATTGTTTTCCATTTTATTTACTTATAGAATATTTTTTACTTTGTACCAACATTCATCTAAATATTATAGAGTCTTTATAGATATATAGTCAGTCATATTCTTCAGTTTCAGTATGTCTTTATCTTACATTTCAGATGTTTTAATTTTATGACTTAATTGTCATTTTCGCCATGACATTTATTTTTGTTTTTTTATGAGAATAATTCTCACCTTATGACTATATTAAGTCTTAATTTGAGTTAAGTAACCTAGGATAAGGGCTTTCTCAAGACCAACAATGGTCATTGGGTGCCAGTGACGTCCAGGATGTAGGCTCTGGGTGTAAAAGTTTTCTGTACAATATTAGTTTATTTTTATGCTTTGTTATCTATATATTCAAAAGGTCAAGTGCATCTTCGCGTGGCAAGGAATATCTTTGTCGCATTTCTCCATCTAAAACACTTTAATTAATACCTTTATATTTATTACTTTTATTTGGATAGGGATGTTGGGGGTGGGGGGGGGAGAGAGAGAGAGCGGAGTAAGAATGAGGTAATTGTGTATTTTACTACAGGGTCATCAAACTTTTGTATCCTTTTTGTTGAATTTTTTATGTTTTACTAATTGCCTTCTCTTCAATATTTTGAATTCAGGAAAGTGTTTACTCTTTTGTATTTAGTGTTACTGATGAATATTTAGCATGTAGGTCATCGGATAAATGCATGAATGTATGATTAGTGAATGGGCCAATGATTATAAAAACTTACAATAGGGATAGTGGTATTTTTTAGTGCGTTTGTGCAACGAAAGAAACAAGGGGGCAACTTCTTTTGCTAGAAACAAGGTTTGTTTTTTATATTTGAATGTAGAGGTTGAAAAGGACCTAGGAACATAGATGTAGGAATTTTAAAATTTAAGAAATTCTATCGTGCAAAAAATGGAGATGGTAGATATGTTTCGTTTAATATATCACACAATGTCCAGCTTACCCACTGCAAGCATAAGTTCAAATCAAAGCCGTAATGAATTAGCTGGACCCAATTTTTGTAATCCTGACAGCGTGTGACAGATAAAAAAAGGCTTATCTACCATCTGCATTTTTGCAAGGAAGAGTTTCTTTCATTATGAATTCTTGACTCTGTGTTCTCAAGTCGTTGTAAAGTTATTCTCAACTTCTATAGTCGAATAGAAAACACACTAACCTTGTTATTTGCAAAATAAGTTGCAACATTGTTTCCTTCCTTGTTCGAACATATGCACTTCAAAATAACGCCATCGCCATTGAAAGTTTATACATTCTTGGCCTGATTGAATGATCATATATTCATGCATTTATTATTCACCGTTTGGACTAAATGAAACAAAGTAAACAAGTTTCCTAGATTAAAGAAGAAAGAGAACCTACTCAATAAAAAAAGCAACCAAATGGAATAGAGTTCTTATTACTTAAAGGGGTGTTCTTTTGGTGGAGCTCTAGACTTAACTCTTGTTCTGAGTTCATATAGTTATACTTTGTTGTTAGTTATTGTTGTATATTGGAGAGGATAAGTCAACAAGAGTACAGTTGGACCGATTCAATGGTAACCATTTGAAGAGATGGAAGTGTAATATACTTTTCAATTTAAGTCTCTACTCAATATTTCTTTTGTGACCATTGAGAAGAATCCTAATAAATGTGACAGTACCTCCATAAATGATGATAAACTTATTTCTCATCTAGAGAAAATAAAAAGGTATGATAATGATTCTTAGGAGTGTCAATATTATATTCTTAGTTGTCTATTATATTTGATAATTTTTATGATTATTATAATAGAACTTACTTTAATACAATGAAACTTTATAAAACATTGCAAAGTATGATACAAAAGAAGGTTGAGCGAAAAATATGCAGCTACATGATTTTTTATTTTCAAATGGTGGACGACTAATCAAGGGTTGACCAAGCTCAAGAATTTATAATGATTGTTGGAGAACTCCGGTCCGAGGAAATCAAAATTTGAGATAACCTTATTGTTTGTGACATAATAAATAAACTTCCACCTTCTTAAAAGGAATTTGAAAAAAAGGCCTCTCATGAGATATTGACAATGTGAATCTTCATGGAAAAGGAGACAAGGTGCCAAGATGCGCTTCTAAAATTAGAAGAGTAACATCACGCTGAGGTAAAATTAATATGTTCAAATAATGCTATTCCTGAAACTTAGAAAACTCTTTCTACAAAATATATGAAGAAAAATTTAAGGAATAATAATAGTGGACCTCTCAAAAAAAATTGTCCAAATAGTCGTAACCAAAATCAACAAGTTAAAGATAAGGGACCCTGCATTGTTTATGATAAAAGTGAAAATATTGCTCAATTTTCCATATTTTAGCCATGTGGTCCTACACCTCTTCAAAATGTTTTGTAGATATGTCACGACCCAAAAACGGGCCGCGAGTGGCACCCACACTTACCCTCCTATGTGAACGAACCAACCAATACAAACCCCAACATTTCAATATAATAACAGGATACCATGCGGAAGACTTAAACTCATTAATAAAAATCAATTCAATAAACTTCTAAAAACTCAACATCTATTGTTCCCCAAAATCTGGAAGTCATCACCACAAGAACATCTATGATCAAATTACTAAACTAAGAGTATTCTAAGAAGCTAAAATAAAAAAAAAAACTAGTCCATGCCGGAACTTCAAGGCATCAAGATATGAGGAAGAAGATCCAGTCCAAGCTAGAAGCATTAGCTCACCCCGAAATCCGATGTAATGAAGACTGGCTAGAGTTGCGGTTGAGTTGAAGACGACAGTACGTTTGCTGCACTCCACAAATATCAAAGAAAGAAACATACAAGTAGGGGTCAGTACAAAACACGAGTACTGAGTAGGTATCATCGGCCAACTCAAAATAGAAAACAGTATAGATCAGATAACATCGTAAAATCAACTACAATACTCAATCTGTAGCAACATCAAGTACTATAATCATTATTAAATAACGCCAAGTACACCCATGAGGACTCAAGCCTCAAAACCATACTCATTTGGGAATTAGGTTCATTAAATTGAGTATATTAACATATTTCAAGATTCATTATCTTTATTCCCCTCGTGTCGGTATGTGATACTCCGCTCCATATACTATCCTAGTGTCGGAACGTGACACTCCGATCCTCATATACTATCCTGGTACCGGAACGTGGCACCCGATCCATATACTATCCTTGTGTCGGAACGTGACACTCCGATCCTCATATACTATCCTGGTATCGGAACGTGGCACCCGATCCTCTATTTCTATCCTTGTACCGGAATGTGGCACCCGATCCCCTAATCTCACCACTTTCATTCATCAAGCCTTCTTTTATACCAAGGCATCATTATTAACAAAGTAGATTAGGGTTTCTTCAGGATTTGGGATTCAATAGCTTCATCATGCTTATTGATTCACAATTACATAATCATATTCATGCAAGCATACAATTAAGCATATAGAAGGGTTTACAATACTACTAACACATATCATTCGGTATTAAGAGTTTACTTTATGCAATATGAAAAAGATGGCCTTATCAGCACTACATGAAGTATTATGATGATATTTTTACTTGATTTATGTGAAGTAAGAGCATATCTATTCAAATGAGAAGTAATGGGAATGTATATGTTCTTTTCATGTATGTTAAAAAATCACGTAGACTATGACTATGTGTTTCTATGTGTAGTCTTCGGGTTCATGCATGGTTGTTCTTACATGACTATATGAGTTAGTAATGGTCATATTAATGTTTATATTGTACTGTATAGGATAAATTAAAGATGATAATGGTTATTCCTCAATGGCTTATAGAATGACTTGTAATATGTCTAAAAGTGAAGCAAATGGTGTCTTATCTTGGTTGACTTGTGTCCATTCTTTGATGTATGTATGAAAGTGAATATGTGATGTCTTGAATTAGGATGGTAAAAACTCTCAGTATTTTATGAATTAGTAATATGTGACCTTGAATGATGTTAAGAGGGTCTTTATGGGAAACGTTGAACCTAGTGGTAAGGTTATGAATGTTGAAGTTGAAAGTCGTAAGTGTATCTTTCAAGTAAAGGAATGATTTATTTTAGGTTGATTGGCCTGAAAGACATCATATCAAACCTTAGTAAAGTTATCATGAGCTTCTCGTTCCCATTTGAAGCTAGCCCTTAAGAGCTCTTTGGTAGGGTAAATGTTATTGGGTTATGAACTAGATATGGAACCCAATTATATGAACTTTTAATATGAATCACTCTATGAGAACGAAGGCTAGCACCCAGTGAGTAAGGCAAGGGAAGTATTACAAGTTAAAGATGAGAGTAGAATACAAAGTATGTCCTTCATACTCCTTAACCATTTGCCTTCATGGGATGTGTCCAAGATCTCCCATTGGCAAGTAGAACACCCTCACCGGAGTATGTTAAAACTACGGATTCCATAATCTAGCTATAATGGTCTATGTCGGTTATTGCATTTTCCCATCATATGGGATACCTACTAGCATTAGATAAGTTCTATGAGGTTTAGGTAGTGTTATAGGACACTATTAGCCATTGAAAAATAGTCTTTGAAGGTGTTAGTGAGAGTCCCTAGGTTTTGTCCAAGACTATTACTTGAATGTCCTTTATGTATTGAATGTATCCTATATGAACTATTTAATGTAATGACCTATGTTAAGAAAGTATGTTAAATGAATAAGTAATTATCTAAAGTAGTTAAGGGTGTCTAGTTAAGGTGTGAAGGGGACATAGGAATGGTAACTTCTTAAAATACCTTGATAAGTCTTAAGAATGACTCTTGTTAGCAAAGAGGGTTGATTTTGTAGACATGATCTAAACTAAGGTATACTTAAGGATTACTTTGGTAATCTTGGAGAGTTCATTATGGAGGTTATCTACTTCATTTGATTAAGTAAGTCTTTTGTAACCATTGTAGAGGAGAATGTCATATTATGTGTATGCTTATATATTAAGTGAGAATGATTCTATCTTAGGTAGTCTATAGGACTTTTATAAGTGTGTGTGAAAGGGATTGTATGGGTGGTCGCTTCGAAACTTAGTCAAGTGAACCTTAGAATTTCCCTTTAGTATGAAGATATCATGTTTATATGTTTGATGTCTTGTAAATGTATGTTGATCTTATTATGGGTTGTCTTAAGGATCATTTAGGCGTGCTTTGGGAGGGTGTATGGGAGTTCTCTCTTTGTATTACTTAAGTGATTATTAGTATGACTTTTTGTGAGGGAAATATATGCTAAAAGGTGTGCCAAGTGAAGTGAAGGAACTTCACCGTAACAGTGAATTGAGTTAACTGTACAGTGAATTTCAGTGAAACATTTCCTAAAATGTGACTATCTGCTTAAATGATTTCTTATGTGTTTCTAAGATTTTAAGTGTTGTTCTTGTGATTATAGTATGATGTTTTAATCGAAATTTATTAAAACCATGTTATTTACTAAATGTTTCTTTTTCATGTTTTTTGCATGGCTTTCATACTTAGTACATCTTATGTGCTAACCCCTTCTTTTCCCTTTTTGACTGAAGTTTAGGGAATTATATGTATTGATGTTCCATGGAGGATGAATAGGTTTCTAAGGCTTTGAAGATGATATATTGGTGAGTCTTCATCGATTCGAGGACAATATCCACAAGTTCTTTTGTCTTACTCTTTACTTTTATGTCTTATATGAGAATAGACCCAAGTGTTGTAAACTCCAACTTTTAGATGGTTCAATAAGATTGTTGTAAAGGTTTAATTTTTGAAATGAAAGTCTTCCTCTTGCGTATTGTTTTTGAACGAGTTCTTCATGTATGAAGAAAGTATTAATTTTTTACTCATTTTGTAATGTTTATTATGTATTGAACGATACGAGTGGCTTAGAATATACTTATTGAAGAACCATTTGTCATGTGGTGACACAGGAATACTCTAACTTCTAGGGTGTACTTGTGGCTCATGAGAAACATGTAATTAGAGCATAAGGTTTAGGGACTCTATTAGTTGTCTGATGTAGTACATCTTGTAGAGTCTTGTATATAATGTGAAGAGCGCCACATTATAAATAGGAGGCTATTGCGTGCTAGGAAAAGTTCACTTCTTCATATATTTAATCGTGCCTAAGAGCTTTGTATATGGTGTGTTTCCCTTGTTTCCCTTATGTTTTGTTCCCTTAAGGGTGACTTTATAAAGGTTGGTTTGAGGGAGAAAATATATGAATTGTGGCTTGTTGGATGAGGTGTGAAAGATTGTGTTGATGACCTTATGTTAGCTTGGTTAACTTTTGAAGGGTAGTTAAGCTCAAAAAAATTGTAAGGTATAGTGTTAAAATGGGAAGGAGTGGTTGTTGAGATAGTATTATGTTTGTTAAGACCCAACCATAGGAAAGGAGGTGATGGGATTTGTAAGAGTAAAGGTGATTTCTCCTAGTAAGAGGGATGTAGTGGTTACATAGTGAGACCTTTGAGAGTCTTTATCCCCCATGAGATAGACCGTGGTAAAAAAGTATTAGTAAGGCTTAAGGTTCGTTGAGGGACTTCCTTGTAGTGGATGTTGTGTTGACCTTAGAATAGGTTTCTCCTAATTGGGAAAGTATGGTGAAGAGTATAATTGTTCGGAGTGAGGTGACCTTCACCTTTCTTATTGTGCTTATTGAAGCATAAAACAAAGAGTTCTTGGTAACTTGAGTTTGTAGGTGTCTTTTGTTGACGATGAGTTCCTAACATTCTTCTTATAATATATACATATATGTTGGTTGAATGTTTGATATATGAGAAAATGAGTTTTCATGCATGCTATCTTCCTTATGGTTCATGCACATCTATTTTAGGTTGCTAATTGTTTCATATAGTTGAATAGTGAGCATATCTAAATGGTTATATGAGATTGATTTTTAGACTATTTGTAAGGAATATCATAAGTGTTGCATTGTTAAAAATTGTGAACCATGTTCAATGTAGGAATTGCTTGCTCACTGTGAATTTTTTTGAAAAATGACTAATTCATTCTTTCCTTGAAATTTGTTGTAACGTTGTTAGAATGATGTATATGAGTATCATAATGATAATAAAATAAGTTTTTGCTATTTAGAATGAATAATGTGAGTATTGTAGCTTGATGAGTTATAGAATGTTTTCTAGTTTCTTGTTGTGTTGTTGTCACGACCCAAAACCGAGCCGCGACTGGCACCCACATTTACCCTCCTATGTGAGCGAACCAACCAATCTAACCCTTAACATTTTAATACAATATCAACAAAAAGAAATGCGGAAGACTTAAACTCATTAATAAAACAATTCAAAACTATTATTATTATCCCCAAAATCAGGAAGTCATCATCACAAGAACATCTATCTCAAATTACTAACTAGGAATGTCTAAGAACAAAAATAACTAAAAAGCTAGTCCATTCCGGAAGTTCAAGGCATCAAGACTTGAAGAAGAAGACCCAGTCCAAGCTAGAAGCATTAGCTCACCCTGAAGATCCGTGGAGTGAAGACTGGCTAGATCTACTGTTGAGTTGAAGTTGACGGAACGTTTGCTGCATTACACACAAATAACAAAGAAGAAAACGTAAAAGTAGGGGGTCAGTACAACCACAAGTACTGAGTAGATATCATCGGCCAACTCAAAATAGGGAACAATATATATCAATAATAATGTAAATCAACTACAATACTCAACATGTAGCAATAACACTATTAATTCATCAATAAATACAACTGAGTTCACACATGAGGACTCAGCCTCAATACCATACTCCTTTGGGAATTACGTTCATTTAGATTGAGTATGTTCATATCTTTCAAGATTCATTATCTTTCTTCCTCTTGTGTCGGTACGTGACACTCCGCTCCTCTATTTCTATCCTGGTGCCGGAACGTGGCACTCCGATCCTCATATACTATCCTGGTACCGGAACGTGGCACGCGATCCTATACTATCCTGGTGTCGGAACGTGACACTCCGATCCTCATTCTATCCTGGTACCGGAACGTGGCACCCCGATCCATAATTCTATCCTGGTGTCGGAACGGACACTCCGATCCTCATATTCATTCTATCCTGGTACCGGAACGTGGCACCCGATCCATAATTCTAAAATCCTGGTGTCGGAACGTGACACTCCGATCCTCATTCTATCCTGGTACCGAACGTGGCACCCGATCCCCTAATTCATCAAGCCTTCTTTTATACTAAGGCATCATCATCTCATTATATAATATATCAAGCCTTCTTTTATACTAAGGCATCATCAATAACAAGTGATTAGGGTTCTTTCAAGATTTGGGATTCAATAGCTTCATCATGCTTTGTTAATTCATCACAATTTCATATTCATATTCATGCAGCTTACAATAAGCACATAGTAGGGTTTACCATACTATCAACACCTAACATTCACTATTAAGAGTTTACTACAAGTAGCATGAAAACCATAGCCTACCTCCACCGAAGAATTGATCAAACAAGTTAATCCTCAAGCTGCGTTTTCTCCTCCCTCTCGATCGATCCCTCTCTTTCTCTTTGTTCTTTCTGTTTGTTTTATTCAAACCCTCTTTTCTTGACCCTAATTATCATATAATTAAGACTAAAAGAGGACAATAGAACCCACTAATTAACTTAAGGTTACCTCTTTTAACCCCCAAGTAATTAGACTTATTAATATTAACCCTCAATCTTTACAATTAAGGAAAGAATAGTCCAAAACGACCCTTAAAACGTGTAGAGGAATCCTATTCTGCCTTGGATTTGCGCAACCTGTGACGGGCCGTCGTGCGTGCGACGGTCCGTCACGATGGTCGTCGCAGCCTCCCAAAATCCAGGTGAACTGTGACGGCCCGTCACACCAGTGATGGTCCGTCCTGCACCTCCGTCCTGATGGTCAGAAACTCGTTTCTTGTACCAAATTCTCAAAACTTGAAGTGTTTTGCAACGGGAACTCACGACGGTTCGTCGCGGATGTGACGGCACATCCTGCAGGTTCGTCACAATTTACAGAGAGTCGATTTTCCGTATCCAATTTCAGAATTCTAAGTATGCTGAAACGATGCACCCTCGACGGGCCGTCGTGCCTGTGACGGTCCGTCGCAGTGCCCGTGGTCTTGGCCAGTGTTTCCAGAATTAAAATCTGCTGCTCAAACGACTAAACAGGTCGTTACAATAGATACCAATTTACCCATCGTTCGTCCCCGAACGATCAAAAGAAGAAAAACAATGGCGAAAAGGAGTACCTGAATCTGTAAACAGATGTGGGTATTTTTCTTGCATATCTGCCTCCTTCTCCCAAGTAGCTTCTTCAACCGGTCGATTCTTCCATTGGACCTTGATGGATGCAATTTCTTTCGACCTCAACTTGCGGACCTCTCTATCTAGTATAGCAACCGGTTCCTCCTCATAAGTCAAATTCTCATCAAGCAAAACTGAATCCCAACGGATAATGTAGTTTCCATCTCCATGGTATCTTTTCAACATGGACACATGAAACACCGGATGCACTCCAGACAGCCCTGGAGGTAAGGCTAATTCATAAGCCACCTCCCCTACTCGCTTTAGTACCTCAAATGGTCCAATATACCTTGGACTTAGCTTACCTCTTTTGCCAAACCGCATCACCCCTTTCATGGGTGAAACCTTCAACAAGACTTGTTCACCCTCCATGAACTCCAAGTCTCTAACTTTCGGTCTGCATACTCCTTTTGTCTACTTTGCGCCGCTAGAAGCTTTTCTTGAATGCGCTTCACCTTATCTAACGATCCCTCAAGAGGTCAGTACCCCAAGGTCTAACCTCAAATGCATCGAACCAACCAATGGGAGATCTACACCTCCTCCCATACAATGCTTCAAATGGAGCCATATCAATACTAGAGTGATAGCTATTATTGTATGAAAACTCTGCCAAAGGTAAGAAGCTATCCCAATGGCCACCAAACTCTATCACGCATGCACGAAGCATATCCTCCAACACTTGAATCGTTCGCTCAGACTGACCATCGGTCTGAGGGTGAAATGTCGTGCTGAGGTCCAACCTAGTACCCAATTCAGCATGCAATGTTTTCCAAAACTTAGAAGTAAACTGCGTACCTCTATCTGATATGATGGATAGTGGAACCCCATGCAATCGAACGATTTCTGAGATGTAGATTTTTGCTAACTTCTCTGCATTGTAAGTCACCTTGACCGGAATGAAATGAGCTGACTTAGTTAACCTATCAACAATCACCCAAATGGAGTCATACTTACCCATTGTCTTCGGAAGACCAACCACAAAGTCCATTGCGATTCTCTCCCACTTCCATTCAAGAATGGGCATTCTCTGAAGTGTTCCTCTGGGCCTCTGGTGTTCATACATTACTTGTTGACAGTTTGGACATTTGGCGATAAAGTCAACGATATCATGCTTCATTCTACTCCACCATAACCTCGACCACCGCGTCCTCCAGAATGACGGCCTCTTCCATAACCACCTCTACCTCTAGCTATTGGGGGCCGATAACTCTGTTTTGGACAATATCTCTTAATATGTCCAATCTCCCCACATCCATAGCACTCTCTGGGTTCATGCATAGGTCTCTCAGAGAAGTGTTGGCCGGTCTGAGGTGGACCCCCAACTAAAGTCTGTAGTGAAGACTGAATTGGTCGAACTGAGTAGCCTCCAGAACTCTGTCCTCTAGTATATGAACCGTTGAACTCACCTCCCTTTCGAAACCTCTTTGATGTCGACGTTGTGGTGAAGTCATCTGACTTCACTCCTTCCACCTCTATCACAAAGTCTACGACCTCTTGGAAGGACGTTGCCGTTGACGCTATCTGTAAGGCTGAAATCCGCAACTCTGACCTCAACCCCTTCATGAAACGGCGAATCCGTTCTTGTGGACTGAAACAAAGTTGGGTGGTATACCTGGATAATGCACGGAATTTGGCCTCATATGCGTTAACCGTCATCCTACCCTGCTCGAGACTCAAGAACTCATCCCTTTTTCTATCTCTCAAAGTCCTTGGGATATACTTTTCCATAAACAGGGTAGAGAATGATTCCTAAGTCATAGATGGTGCTTCTGTTGGTTGACACTCAACATGTGACCGCCACCACATTTTGGCGTTACCTTGAAACTGATAGCTCACGAACTCAACGCCAAACCGTTCTACTATGCCCATCTTCTGTAGTAGCTCATGGCAATCAACCAGAAAATCGTAGGCATCCTCTGATTCTGCGCCCTTAAAGACTGGAGGTTTTAATTTCAAGAACTTACTGAAAAGTTCATGCTGATCATTTGTCATAATAGGTCCAGTAGTCAGACGTGGAAATGTGCCTTTCCAATGATGCATCCATGCGGGGAGCCATAGTAGCCGCATGTCGTACCTCTGAAACCGGAGGTGTTGGTGCAGAAACCACTGGGGGTGCCTGACCCTGATCGGATAACCCGCTAAGATAAGCAAGTACCTGGTTGATCATCTCTGGGGTAGGTTGGGGTGGCATTTCCTCATTCGGCCCTTGTTCAGTTTCCCCTTCCTCACCCTCTCTAACTACCTCCTCAGTCGGTGGAGGAGTCACCGCCCTAGCATCAGATAGGCTAGGTGCTCGTCCTCTTCCTCTAGAGGACGTCCTCCCACGACCTCTACCACGTCCTCTTGCCGCTGCTC
Source organism: Solanum peruvianum (assembly GCA_027705065.1). Taxonomy (NCBI): domain Eukaryota; kingdom Viridiplantae; phylum Streptophyta; class Magnoliopsida; order Solanales; family Solanaceae; genus Solanum; species Solanum peruvianum. Next base: position 22,912,148 of record JAKWJD010001761.1, read on the forward strand.
TTCCTCGAGCCACAGCCCCAGTGGCTGGCTCAGATGTTTCTTGCTGTGCCGTTGTTGCTGCTGGTGCGGTCATTGCTCTAGTTCTAACCATCTGCGAAATAGAGTGAAGATGGTCAGATACCAATTCGTATCGCCTAGATACCAATTGGACTCAAGTAGTAGCACGAAAGAAAGAATGAAAGAGTGGAATTTTCCTAAAGTCTTATAGCCTCTCAAGGAAAAGTAAAGGCGTCCCCCTACCGTTCCTTAAGACTCTACTAGACATGTTCTTGTGTGATGAGACCAGCGAACCTAATGCTCTGATACCAAGTTTGTCATGACCCAAAACCGAGCCGCGACTGGCACCACATTTACCCTCCCTCCTATGTGAGCGAACCAACCAATCTAACCCTTAACATTTTAATACAATATCACAAAAAGAAATGCGGAAGACTTAAACTCATTAATAAAACAATTCAAAACTATTATTATTATCCCCAAAATCTGGAAGTCATCATCACAAGAACATCTATCTCAAATTACTAAACTAGGATGTCTAAGAACAAAATACTAAAAAGCTAGTCCATGCCGGAAGTTCAAGGCATCAGACTTGAAGAAGAAGACCCAGTCCAAGCTAGAAGCATTAGCTCACCCTGAAGATCCGGTGGAGTGAAGACTGGCTAGATCTACTGTTGAGTTGAAGTTGACGGAACGTTTGCTGCATTACACAAAAACAAAGAAGAAAACGTAAAAGTAGGGGTCAGTACAATCACAAGTACTGAGTAGATATCATCGGCCAACTCAAAATAGGGAACAGTATATATCAATAATAATGTAAATCAACTACAATACTCAACATGTAGCAATAACAATATTAATTCATCAATAAATACAACCGAGTTCACACATGAAGACTCAAGCCTCATACCATACTCCTTTGGGAATTAAGTTCATTTAGATTGAGTATTTCATTATCTTTCAAGATTCATTATCTTCTTCCTCTTGTGTCGGTACGTGACACTCCGCTCCTCTATTTCTATCCTGGTGCCGGAACGTGGCACTCCGATCCTCATATACTATCCTGGTACCGGAACGTGGCACCCAATCCATATATTATCCTGGTGTCGGAACGTGACACTCCGATCCTCATTCTATCCTGGTACCGGAACGTGGCACCCGATCCTTAATTCTATCCTGGTGTCGGAACGTGACACTCCGATCCTCATATTCATTCTATCCTGGTACCGGAACGTGGCACCCGATCCATAATCCTATCCTGGTGTCGGAATGTGACACTCCGATCCTCATTCTATCCTAGTACCGGAACGTGGCACCCGATCCCCTAATTTATCAAGCCTTCTTTTATACTAAGGCATCATCAATCTCATTATATAATATATCAAGCCTTCTTTTATACTAAGGCATCATCAATAACAAGTGAATTAGGGTTCTTTCAAGATTTGGGATTCAATAGCTTCATCATGCTTTGTTAATTCATCACAATTTCATATTCATATTCATGCAAGCTTACAATTAAGCACATAGTAGGGTTTACAATACTATCAACATATAACATTCACTATTAAGAGTTTACTACAAGTAGCATGAAAACCATAACCTACCTCCACCGAAGAATTGATCAAACAAGCTAATCCTCAAGCTGCGTTTTCTCCTCCCTCTCGATCGATCCCTCTCTTTCTCTTTGTTCTTTCTGTTTGTTTTATTCAAACCCTCTTTCCTTTACCCTAATTATCATATAATTAAGACTAAAAGAGGACAATAGAACCCACTAATTAACTTAAGGTTACCTCTTTTAACCCCCAAGTAATTAGACTTATTAATATTAACCCTCAATCTTTATAATTAAGGAAAGAATAGTCCAAAACGACCCTTAAAACGTGTAGAGGAATCCTATTCTACCTGGGATTTGCGCAACCTGTGACGGGCCGTCGTGCCTGCGACGGTCCGTCACGATGGTCGTCGCAGCCTCCCAAAATCCAGGTGAACTGTGACGGTTCGTCCTGCACCTCCGTCCTGACGGTCAGAAACTCGTTTCTTGTACCAAATTCTCAAAAGTTGAAGTGTTTTGCAACGGGAACTCACGACGGTTCGTCGTGGATGTGACGACACGTTCTGCAGGTCCGTCACAATTTACAGAGAGTCGATTTTCCGTATCCATTTTCTGAATTCTAAGTATGCTGAAACGATGCACCCTCGATGGGACGTCATGCCTGTGACGGTCCGTCGCAGTGCCCGTGGTCTTGGCCAGTTTTTCCAGAATTAAAATCTGCTGCTCAAACGACTAAACAGGTCGTTACAGTTGTGATTCTCCTACTCATGTGAAATTGATGTTCTCTTGGATGTTTGTATTGTATGAGATGTGATATGGTATTTACATGAGTTGCTAATTGAGTTTATACACTTGGAAGTATTCATAGAGTGGCAAGTAACATTCGAGGACTAATGATGTCCAAGTAGGGGAGAATGTAACACCCTGAAAATGACTTAGGTGAATCTAGATCCTAACATTGTTGTCATGATGGTATAAGGTCCTAAAATTGTTTATAATGTGGGTTTGAGGCAGTGTCTAAGAGTCTAGATGCATTGGAAGTTAAGCGTCATGGGACGACCAAGACGTTCAACGACTAAGTCACCTTCCTCATATGTGGTTTTACATGTTTATATGTGTTTCATATATTTATAAGGTCCTTAATGATTTATTATTATGTTTATAGGAAGTGTGTCTATTTTTGTGAAGTTTGGAAGTGAAAAGTCCAAGAAAGTTAATGACGTTCGAAATGTTTGCCTTGAAAGAACCTTGTGTGTCTATGTATGTTTCACCGCGTTTTACGTGTTCATTTTGGATGAAATTAATGTGGTAGGTCCTAAACTCATACACAAACATATTTGGGTTGGAAACATCGGGGTACGAATCCATGTAGGACACACAAAGGTACTAGAAGGAGGACCCCAACTTGTAGCTCAACACTGCCAGGCAGTGCGAAACGACGGCCCGTCAATGGGTGACTTCAATGGAGCTTGAAGGTTTGAAGGTTAAGGAGAGTCAGTAGTAAACTATGAGACCCCATCAACGGAGCATGAAGGATTAGAATTTACATTTTGTAGGAGAATTTAATGTTTATATGTTTGATGTCATGTAAATGTATGTTGATCTCATTATGGGTCGTATTAAGGATCATTTAAGTGTGCTTATGGAGTGTGTATGGGTGGTGTCTCTCTCTATTACTTACCTGAGTCTTAGGATGGCTTTTTCCGAGGCAATTATATGCTAAAAAATGTGCCAAGTAAAGTGAAGGAACTTCACTATAACAGTGAATTGAGTTACTATACAATGTGAATTCACTGTATTATTTCCTAAAATTTGACTATTTGCCTAAATGATTTCTTAAGTGTTTCTACGATGTTAAATGTTTGTATTTTTATTTTAGAACAATGTTTTAATCGAAATTTATTAAAATAATGATATTTACTAAATATCCCTTTTCATGGTTTTTGCATGGCTTCCATACTAAGTATATCTAATATGCTAACCCCTTCTTTTCCTTTTTTAAAAAAAGTATAGGGAATTGGAAGTCTTGATGTGCCATGATGGATGGAAAGGTTTCAAAGGCTTTGAAAATGATGTATTGGTGAGTACTCAACGATTCGAGGACAATATCCCCAAGTTCCTTATGTATTAGTCTTTACTTTTATGTCTTGTATAGGCATAGACCTAGCTATTGTAAACTCTAAAGTTTAAATGGTTAAATATGATTGTTGTAAAGGTTTAATGTTCCAAATAAAAGTCTTCCGCTGCATATAATTTATGAAAGAATTCTTCGTGCGTAATAAAGTTTTTAATTTTTACACATTTTATAAAGTTTATTATGCAATGAACGATATGAGTGGCTTAGATGAGACTTCTTGAAGTCCCATTTGTCATGTGGCAACAAAAGTATACTCTAACTTCTAGGGTGTACTTCTGGGTCGTGACATCTGGTACTTGCAAATGGGCAAACCGTCTCTAGGCAACCACTAGGCGCTAAGAGAAAGAGAACTCTCTAGAGGTTATTACAATTATCATAAAAGTCTTTACTTTTGATGTTTATGCTTTGTTTGATCCAGAAGCAAGTTTATCATTTGTAACTCGTTATCTTCCAAATTAGTTTGAGATTCTTCCTGAAAATTATTGTAAACTTTTTAGTGTTTCTACACCGGTTGGGGAGTCTATTATAGAGGAAAGAGTGTATTGTGATTTCCTATTTCCATCAATCACAACAGTACCATGGCTGATTTATAAGAGTTAGACATGGTAGATCTTGATGTCAATCCAGGTATGTCCTTGCTCCATGCCTGTTATGCATCAATTGACTGCAGATCTCGAGTTGTCAAGTTTCAAATTTCTAATGAGCCATTAATAGAGTTGACTAGTAGTTCAGCAATGCCTAATGTTCGTTTCATTTCATACCTTAAGTTGAGGAAGTTTGATTGAAAGGGGTGCATCTTATAACTTAGTCTGAGTTAATGAAGCAAGTGTAGAGGTACCTTCCCTTCAGACAATGCCTATAGTTACTCAATTTCCAGAAATTTTTCCTTATTATCTACCCGGAGTCCCTCCCAAAAAAGAGATAAACTCCGGCATAGACGTCATCTCGGATACACGTCCTATATCTATTTCTCCATACAATATGGCACCAGCAAAGTTAAAAGACTGCAGCGAGAATTGAAAGATTTGCTAGATAAAGGTTTTATTCGACAAAATGTCTCGCCTTGGGGCACTTGGGTCTTGTTTATAAGGAAGAAGGATGGTTTCCTTAGGATGTCTATGGACTACTACCAATTTACTAAGGTGACCATCAATAATAAATATCCTTTTGCAGTGATAGACGATCTCTTTGATCGACTTCAAGGTAGTTCTTGCTTTTTCAAGATTGACTTGAGGTCAGGAAATCATCAGTTAAAAGTTATGGAATGTTATATTCCTAAGAAAACTTGTAGAACACAGTATGGATATTATGAATTATTTGTAATGTGCTTTAGTTTGAATAATTCACCTACAACATTCAATTCTCTCATGAATAAAGTCTTAACACTATATTTATATGTGTTTGTCATCGTCTTGATTGATGATATACTTGTGTATTCAAGGAATGAAGATCATGCTAGTCACCTCAAGATTGTTCTACAAACTTTGAAGAATAAGGAGCTATATTCTATGTTTTCCAAGTATGATTTTTTGCCTAAGTCTGTGACATTCTTGGGTCACATTGTTTCTACTGAAGGGATTAGAGTTGACACTAAGAAGATTGACGCAATTCAGAGTTGGACTAGACCGACATCTCCAACAGATATAAAGAGTTTCCTTAGTTTGGTAGGTTATTATAGGAGATTTGTTGAAGGGTTATCCTCTATCTCATCTCTATTGACCAAGCTAACTCAAAATAAATCGAAGCTTCAATGGTCTAAAGTTTTTGAGAAAAGCTTTTAGGAGTCGAAAAATTGATTGATGACAACTTTGGTTTGGACTTTACTTGAAGGAGCTCAAGGTTTTGTGGTGTATTGTGATGCACCAAGAGTATGTCTGGGCTGTGTATTGATGAAGAATGGCAAGGTTATAGATTATGCTTCTAGAAAGTTGAAGGTTCATAATAAGAATAATCCAACTCATGACTTGGATTATACTGCAGTAGTGTTTGCTTTTAAGATATGGTGGTACTACTTGTATGGTGTTCATGTTGACATATTAAATGACCACAAGAGTCTCCAATATGTGTAAACTACGAAATAATTCTATGTCAGAAAGAGGAGGTTGTTGGAATTACTCAGGCATTATAAAATGAGTATTCCATATCACCCACGTAAGCATATTGTGGTTGCTGATGCCTTAGGAAGGTTCTATATGGGAAGTACTTTCCATGTTGAAAAATTAAAGAGGGAGTTAGCAAAAGATGTGCACATACTTGCATGATTAGTAGTCAGACTCATGGATTCCACAGAAGGAGGCATAATGGTGACCAATGGGGATGAGTCGTCATTAGAGTGAGAGGATAAAGAGAAGCAATACCAAGACCCCATTCTGGTTGACTTAAAGGCCAATGTTCATTAGCAAAGAATATTGACTTCTTAACAAGGGGGAGATGGTGTGCTGAAGTAACAAGGTAGATTATATGTACTCATTGTGGATGAAATTCAAGAAAGGATAATGGAGGAATATCATATCCATCGGGGTTACACAAAGATGTACGGCGACTTGATAGAGGTATATTGGTGGGAAAGAAAGAAAAAAGATATTGCTGAGTTTGTTGCCAAGTGACTAAATTGCCAGAAAGTGAAAGTAGAACATCATATGCCTGGAGGTTTATCTCAGAATATAGAATTTATGGAATGTAAATAGGATATTATAAATATGGACTTCATTACAGTCTTGCCAAGATCTCGAAGGCAGCATGATTCTATTTAAGTGATTTTTGATAGAATGATAAAATCAGTCCATTTCTTATCGGTAAAAACTACCTATATGATAGAGGGTTATGCTAAGTTGTACATTCAAGAAGTGGTAAGACTCCATGGAGTTCCATTCTCCATTATTTCATATAGAGTTGCACACTTTACTGCACAGTTCTGAAAATCTTTCCAGAGCGGTTTGTGTTCAAATATAAACTTAAGCACTTTTTTTCATACTCAGACAGATAGACAAGAAAAATGTACTGTCCATACATTCAAGGAAATGTTGTGAGCTAGTATCATCAATTTCAAATGGAATTGGTATGATCAGATACATCTCATTGAGTCCTCTTAGAATAACAATTATCATTTTAGCATCCAAATGGCTCCCTATAAATCTCTTTATGAAAGAATAAGCAGATCTCCTATTCGGTGGTTTGAAGTTGGTGAAGCAGGATTGATATGACCAGATCTAGTTCATCAAGATATGGAGAAGGTGAAAGTGATTCAATAAAGATTAAATACAGCACAGAGTTACAAAAAGTATTACATAGATGTTAGAAGAAGGACATTAGAGTTTGCGGTGGATGATTAGGTATATCTGAAAGTTTCACCCATGAATGGTGTTATGAGTTTTGGAAAGAAGGGGAAACTTATTTCCTTATATAATGGACCTTCTAGAATCTCCAAGATAATAGGAAATGTGTCTTATACGCTGGAGTTACCCCAAGAGTTAGAAGGAGTTCATCTTGTATTCCACATTTCTATATTGAAGAAGTTCTTAAGTGATCCTTCATAGATAGTACCAACTGAGAATGTTGGGATTAAGGATAAATTATCCTATGTAGAGGTTCGAGTTCAGATTTTTGATCATCAAGTTTGCAAGTTAAGGACAAAGGAAATTGCTTTACTCAAGGTCCTTTCGAGAAAAAAATTCATGGAGGAAGCGACAGGGGGATTTGAGGAGGATATGAAGAAGAGATATCCACATCTCTTTGAATCCAGAGAGAATGTGAATCAAGGTATTAAATTATCTTGCTAGCATTTCATTAGACTATGCGAAAGCATGTTATTACTTGTTTTTGTTGTTTTGTTCTGACGTAATGTTATTACTCTTAGTTTAGTGACAGAATTCTTATTCAAGGAAGAATTTTCCTAAGTGGGAGATATTGTAACATCTCGTAACTTGAATTTACTAAGAATAAACTAAGGCACCAAAAATAATAATATTTTGCAAATAAGTAGGGAAATTTTGAAAAATTTCAGCTTTCAAAAGTGAGTTTTGGTTATTACCAGACGGCCATAAATTCTTGCTCAGGAGTATTTAGATGGGTTCTTTATAATGTTGGAAATCCATTTACAAGTTCTTTCCAATGCAGCAGAGTTTGCGAAAATCGGATATCTTATGAGGGAGATATGTCTTTCGAAAGTTGGGTTGTTGAGCTGAGGAAAATCTAATTTGGATTTTAGCAAGGGTAAACTTGTCTTTTGACCTTAGTATTTTATTATTTATTTTTAGGTTATATTAGGGTTAATTCCAAGTCCTATAGTAAAACTAAGACTGCTTAGGGCTTTGGAGAAAGGAGAAAAGTAGAGAGAAGATCAAGAATTGCCCAAGAACGCCAAGATTGTTTCGTAGATTTCGTTGGGGGTGATCCCCATCTAGGTATGTGATATTATTTTGTGTTGGGTCCTTTATACACAATAAGTTTCAATACAGCAAGTTAAAGTTTATGGAATGATAAATGTGGGAATTCTTGAAGAAAACTCGTTAAATTTTTGTTGGTTGAATTGCAGTGTATCCCAAATAGATTTGATTCACGTTTCCGGACAAATTTTGGGTCTAATATGTTGGGTAATGAAGCATTTATTATCCATGAAAATTTGGGAGCTTAAGAATGGAAATTGGAGAAGAAAAGTCGGAAATCCGTGTGACAGGCCCTGGGGCGCTGCACCTACTATAGACCCTCAGGATAGAGTTTGTCTGTCAGGATATGGTGCGGCGCTCCAGCCAGAGGGATTGAGAGGAGCCTTTATATCTCAGGCTCTGGCGCTACGTGTCTCTCAGAGCGCCAAGATCCCCTAGAGACCCTGTTCCTTCCCTATCATTTTGTACTAGTTCGTAAGTAATTTACATACCATTCTTAGTTGATTCAAAAACTCTACTATACATCTAAATATCATCAAATCATCCATAAACATGAGATCATGATCCTTGATACCATAATTCAACTTAAGGAAAGTTAAGATCAAAGTCAAGAAAGTAGGGAGTCAAGTTTAAAAGTAAGAAGCAAGTCAAGGTAAATTCTTAAAGTCTTCAAAGAGTATTAAACATCCATTTTAACTTTGTTTTTAAGGGTCAAATTACAAGTTGATAAAAGAGTAAAGAGTTGGGTTAAATTACCAAAGCTATTAGGGGACTAAGTTCCTGACGAGTTAAATTTCATGTTTATTAAAGAGCAAGAGTTGAGTCCATTTCGCAAAAGCTATAAGTGAACTAAGTAATCCATAAAGGTTTATATATGGTTCACATTTAAGTGAAAAGGAAACTAAGAGTTCCAAAAGAGTTTTGAACTACAAGGCGAACATTGATTCAAGAAAGGGGCTTTTTTAAGTTAAAGGCTTCAGTAAATTAACTCAAACAAAAGGAAGAATGAATTCTTTATTAAAAGTGTGAGTTAAAACATCTTTTGGGAGTAGTATTGAGCACCGATGTTGGGATGAAAGTTCATAGTAATTCAATTCTCCATGTAAACCATAAAGCCATCATGGGAATTGACGGGTCATAATTTTTAGATGATCAAGTAAGTTTATCTAGTGGATCCACTAAGCTGTGTAAGGTCCTATATTAATGGAAATGTATAGGATGGTCCTTGGGCAATGTGACGTAAATTGTGTATCATCACATAGGCTTAAAGTGATGGTTGTCGGTTATAGAATCTCAGAAAAAAATTATATTACTTTTATATATAAGTAAAGTTTAGTTTGTTATTGTATTTTGACAAACTAATTTATTTTATTGTTTACAATATCTATAGATATTGCATTTGTTTTAATATGCTTTATACACATACTTTGAGTTAAGCATATTCTTGAGTTGAGCAAAGCCAACGTAAGTTCATCTTAATCCCTTCGAGCTGAAGTCATCAATTACCTTTCCAACTCGCATACTCGTACATTCAATATATTAATGCCAGTTTGCCTCCATCATTTCATGATGCAGACGCAGGTAACCAGGGTCAGCACGCAGTAAACCGTTGATCCCGTTGAGCACTCTCAGTCAAATGGTGAGCCTCCTTGCATTCAAGAGGACATCCCTTTTATTTCTTTTCTAGGTTAGTTTATTAGGATGTTGTTTGCTTTTCCCCACCTCAGTCAGTTTAGAGGCTTTGTAGACTTTTAGTAGTTCATTTTTGGATTCTAATTTATCCATATTTTCATGTAAGCTTTGTAGACTTTTAGTAGTTTCTACCACATCTAGGGTGTAAGGTGTTACATTTAAAAAATCCAAGACGAGTCTTAAAGCATAACATAGGTGACATGGGGTCTAAACGCTATTTTAAAATGCATTTTTATTGAATATATGTCATTTAGAAGGTTTAGAAACTAAAACGTTGAAGAACGTCCATGACATTTTGAAATTTTGTTCAAGGACGTAGTAGCTTGCCTTAGCTTTTAGGAGTAAAAAATTCATGATATTAAATATAAGTGTGTATAACATGTGTTATAATTGATTCATGGTTGAAACGTCTGGGTACGACTCCCCAAGGACCAACCAAGGTCCCTTGAGGAGGACACTAACACGTACGAGGCAACGCTGCCTGCGCAGTGTGCACCAAATAAACCTAAACGATAGGGCATATCTTGATTGACGGGGCGTCGATGACAACCGTGGACCAAAACATAGAAAATTCGTGGAAGACCCTTACCTGCATAGTCTCTGACCAGATCGGTGGATGTGCAGCACGGAGGGAAGTTTTGATCGTTGACTGACCCACGATCTGTCGACCGTGGTGTCATTTATGGCATTGCCAGTTTCCTGAAAATTTTAAGTTAGTCTCATTTAATTAATTATTGTTTTAGGTGGTTCGTTAGTGTTTTAATGGAGTTTAATTATGTTAAATAACCCCCTATAAAAAGACCCCAACCCTCAATAGACTAAACATAACTCACTAAATAAACTATCTTCCTTCTCTCTTCTTTCTGTCTCTATTGGAAGACACCATTTAAGAAAAGCTAGGGGGAGGTGTTGGGGGATGGGAAGGGATGATTCCACCATCAAATAATCATCAAAGGTTAAGGCATGGGAACTAATTCACCTTTGAGACTTCTTTCCTCAAAGGGCTCCTTCAGGGTATTTCTAAAAGTAGGGTTTTCAAGAGGGTTTCATCCAACTACGAGTTTGATGTTATGAATTTAGTTTGTTTATAGTTTTCTTAGTATATAATGAATATATTAACATGTATTTAAACTTGGTTATGATAAATTGTGATGGTTTGGTCTAAATTGACGAACATGATCCTTAACCCTTAATCGTATGTTTGATCTTGATGTGAATTGGGTTGTGATTGATTCAATTAACTTGATTATTGGTTAAATCACTATAAGATGATGTTTTTACATTAATCATGAATTAATCAAAATGATTTGTAGTCTTTTAAACTAGTCCTTGAGAAATGTTCTAGGTTATGGGAATTGACCTAAGTATCATGTCTTAAGCTTCGATTTAGTATTGAATTATGGTGTAGTCACTCTTCTAGACTTGTTATCATGTTTATCATTGAATTATGATTATTTTGTGACGTTATTGGTTTTAATAAATGTTTGATGGTAAGACCTTGATGATGAATTATGAAGGAGATTTTCTAAGTATTGTAATCCCTATTTCTTACTTCAACTTGTGGTTTATTATGATTAAGTCATGATGTAAGGTTGGAGTATCCCTTATTTATGATTCATAGGGTGGTATTACGTTGTATTTAATTGTCTTGATTATGGTTGTGAGGTTTATTAAGATGTAAATATTATAAGGATGCTGATGTATACCAATGTTCCTTAGTATGAAGTGATATGTAATGTGGTAACTTCACATATATTAATGGTAATGAAATGATTTATACTAATACAATTTTTATTGAGATATTGATAATGATATTATACAAGGGGTAGACCCTATGACCTAAACCAAGATATGATTGATAATTAAAGTCTTAAAAATATTTCAAAAAGGGACTCTAGCTTAGCACCGAGTGAACTCGATTGAAGAGTGTCCCTTCTAACAATGGGAAGTTAAGAGAACTAAAGTACTCTTCAGATTGGAGAGTACAATGCATGGAGAATAAAGAGGGTCCAACTTATATCTCCTAATTCTTGAACTATGTTGCCCCCATAAGCAAAACTAGCTTGTTGATCCACGTAGTTGTTATGTTTTATATTTTTGTACTACCTTGGCAAGTATCCTCCTTCCTTCGATGTAGGGTTTTATGAAAATGGATTCCACAATAGCTCATGTGGTCTCTGTTGGTTTGATCAAGATGTTCCCAAAAGGTAAAATGAATTAAAGGATTGAACTCTAACTAGGATAACCTAATGGGTCTAGCTTAGTCTAGGTAGGGGTATGGGACTATACCAAAGTGTTGCACTAGTTAGCCTATAGGGGAGTCTTAGGAGGATTTTCTTATGTATATTTATGTTAATGATTATAGCTGATATGTATATGATGTACTTGCGCATTGTTGATACTATATGTTGATTAGTTCACTTATGAGTATATGTTGGTTTATACTGTTAAATGTATATCTAAATGTCATGTCATGTCAAATAGCGGTTTACTAAGGTTATGGGGCTCTGCTTAGTCATTGCACTTGTTGACTTGATAAGGATTCACGAGTAGTTGTCGTAGTTGTTATGATTTGGTTAACTCTTATTCATGCTTGTGATGTTATTCCTTGATAAGGATTCGCGAGTAGTTCTCTTAGTTGTTATGATTTGGTTAACTTTTATTCATGCTTGTGATGTTATTTCTTGATAATAGGGTTTTAATAGATTATGGGTCCAAGTATGTTGATATGCATATTACTTTTTTGAGATAATATGCATTTTTTGTTACTTGGTATGACTAGCTTCATTGTGTATAAGACTTTTAAAGGGTAAAATAGCATGGTTTAACATAAATATTTCTTTTTAGCATATTTTTATCTTATATGTGCATATGGTCTCACACTTAGTACAAATAGTGTACTAACCCCATTTTGTTCCTTTTTACCAAACATTTTAGGCTCCGATCGTTGAAGGCTCATTTGAGAAGACCTGAAGAATGCTTGGATGTTCTCTATCATCGAATCAGGTAGATCCTCACTTTTCGAGTGCAATGCTAATATCTTGCTTATGGAGTTGCTTTGTTTTCTAAGACTCTTATGTTCATTCTATTTTCAATTCAATATGATTTTTATAAGACTAATGTGGCTTCTATACATTGATGTAAAGTTATGCCCAAATTGTTGTGATCCTTTAGATGGTATGAGATGAGACAGTTTTTGAGACTATTTTCTATCGTATATATATGTATGTGCAATTAAAGTACAAGATTATTGAACATTTCTATACGAAGGGTCTATGAATACTCGATACAAATATATTATGTGTATGTATAGGTTTATGCAAACCTCGAAGTAGATGTAACGAAAACTCTTAAATTTTTACGCACTTTTGACCTATCAATGTGATGATGTAAACTAAGAGGCTACTCTTAGTTCTCAAAGAGGACAACGAAGCCAGTTACGTTTAAGGTGGTAAACCCAGATGTGACGAACATGGTATCAGAGCATGAGGTTGGATATCATTGAGGTAAGTTTCTCTCTCTACTACGTCTATGTAGGTTTGTATTCATACTAAAGCGCGCCACTCTTATGAATAGTAATCTATGTGATGCCTAGGAATTGCTCTCTTTCTTGGAAATCTTATGTCTTGCCATTAGTGTATAATTATGGTGTGATTTTTCATGTAATCCTATTGTTGTGATTATAGGAAAAATTAACACTTGAAGGAATGCGGCATGAAGACTTAAAGAGGAAATTTTCAATGCCGCAAATCCTCCCCGTTGGGAAAAAGTTCCTCCACTTAAAGAAGATGTTACTATTGAGCAAGCTCCGCTCAATCATCCACCATTGACAGATGGATATATAAGGACTACCCTCATCCAATTGGCTCAATCCTCCACTTTTCATGCCAAAGATATGGTGGCCCAAGCCATCCGAGAGCTTGTACCCCGTCCTCATCAACAAGTAACAACTATGGTTTCCCTTCTAAGGAACTTCACTCGAATGAACCCTCCTACCTTCTATGGGTCTAAGGTTGATGAAGACCCCCAACTAAAGGATGTGGCTCAAACATTGTTTGTGCAATGGAGGGATACTAGGCCATTGAGGGGTGGTCCGTTGACTTTGGAGATCTTTATTTTCTAGATCGGTTATTCCCTAGGGAGATGATGGAGGCTAAAATGGTGGAGTTCTTCAACCTTCACCATGGATGTATGAGTGTTCTTGAATACTCTTTGAAATTCACTAAGTTGTCAAAAAATGACCATTCTTTGATTTCCGATAATAGAGATTAAACGAGCCACTTTGTGACGGGGGTGTCGGATGATTTACAAGAGGAGTGTCATTCTGCTGTGTTACATGACAAAATTACCATTTCATGTCTTATGGTGCATGCCAAGCATGTGGAGGAGGCAAGGACTAGGAGGAAGAGTAGAGATGCTAAGAGGGTAAATTCTTTTGATAGAGGTTTTTCAAAGACTAGGCTTTAGATACAAGACAAGCCTAAGCTTATGAACCATGTTTCAAATAATGTTCCTTCCAAGTTCAGAAAGGCTAGTGGTGATAGGGTGTCGAACAATAAATTCAAGAAGGGAAAAGGTACTTATTCACCAATAGAGAAGCATACTTGTGGAAAATGTGGCAAAAAGCACTATGGTGATTGCCTTAATGGGACAGACAATTATTTTGGTTGTGGAAAGAGTGGGCAAAAGGTTAGGGATTTCCCTAATGTGAAGGGTCAATACAAGGGTAGTGGTCAACCAAGTGGTTCAAATGAGGCTCCAAAGAATAACAACTTATATGTTCTATGCTCTAGGGGTGAGAAAGATAATTCTTATGACGTAGTGATCGGTATATTGAAAGTCTTCTCGATTGATGCATATGTCGTACTCGATCTCGGTGCTACTCAATCATTTGTTACACATCTTGTAGATAAAAAGTTTGAAATTTTTCCTGACATTTTGCATGAACCTTTTATAGTGTCTACTCCAGTAGGGGAGTCGGTTTTTCAAAAAGAGTGTATAAAAGTTTCCTATAATGTTGCCCAATAGAGTTTCTTATGTTGACCTAGTAGAACTTCATATGCTTTACTTCGATATTATATTGGGTATGGATTTGTTTCATTCATGTTTTACCTCTATTGATTATAGGAAAAGAGTAGTAAGGTTTAACTTTTCAAATGAACTCATTGTTGAGTGGAAGGGGGGAAATTGTATTCCTAGAGGTCGTAATATCTATTATCTAAAAGCATGCAAAATGATCTCACAGGGTTGTCCATATGTCAAAAACAGAGTCCAAGATTTATACTTTGAAATTCCTCCCATAGAGTCGGTACTCATAGTGAGTGAATTTCCGTAGGTGTTTCCTAATGACCTTCCCGGTATTCCTCCAGAATGGGAAATTGATATTTGTATCAATTTGCTACTGCAAACGAATCCTATTTCAATTCCTTCTTATCGGATAGCGCCAGGCCGAATGGAAGGAGTTGAAGGCACAACTCAAGGATTTACTAGACAAAGTCTTCATATGTCCTAGTATTTCTCCGTGGGGTGCTCCGGTGTTGTTCGTAAATAAAAAGCATAGGTCCTTGAGAATGTGTATTTATTATCGCCAACTCAACAAGGTCACTATTAAGAATAAGTATCCTCTTTGTTGGATTGACGACTTGTTTGATCAACTCCAAGGGGCAATGTACTTTTCTAAAATTTATTTGAGATCGGGGTATCACCAACTTTGGGTGAGAGGTGAGGATATACTAATGATTCCCTTACGGACTAGGTCTGGGCACTATGAGTTCTTGGTCATGTCCTTCGGTCTCACTGATGCTCTGGCGGCGTTTATGAACCTTATGAATAGGTTGTTTTGAAATTGCGTAGATTCATTTGTCATTATCTTCATTGAAGACATCTTGCTATATTCCAACAATGAGGGTTATCATATGGGTCATTTGAGGGTGGTATGGCAAACCCTTAGGGAACATCAATTGTTTGCCAAATATGGCAAGTATGAGATTTGGTTGAGGTAGGTGGCATCTCTTGGGCATAACATCTCTAGTGAGGGAGTTGAGGTATACCCAAGGAAAATAGAAGCGGTGAAAAATTGGTCGAGACCATTAACTCCAACCGACATTAGGAGTTTCCTGGGTCTAGCAGCTTATTACCAGAGGTTTTTGGATGGTTTTCAATACATTGAATCTCCCTTGACTACATTGACCCAAAAGTCTAAGAAATTTGAGTGGTCAGAGGCATGTGAAAAGAGTTTCCAAATGTTGAAAGATAGGCTTACTTTTGCTCTGGTGTTTACCTTACCGGAGGTTACAAAGGGGTTTGTGTTTTATTGCGATTCATCCCGTGTGGAGATAGGGTGTGTGCTTATGTAACATGGAAATTTAATAGCCTATGCTTCAAGGGAACTTAAGGTGCATGAGAGGAATTATCCAACTCAGGATGTTGAGTTAGCAGCCGTGGCGTTTACCTTTAAAATTTGGAGGCATGACTTTTATGTGGTTCATGTTGATGTATTTACCGACCATAAGAGTCTACAATATGTGTTTACCTTAAAGGAGTTGAATCTCCAACGAAGAATATGGTTAGAATTGTTGAAAGATTATGACATGAGTGTCATCTATCACCCCGGCAAGGCTAATGTGGTTGTGGTTGCCCTAATTCATATGACTATGGGTAGTGTATCACACATAGATGAAGCTAAGAAATACCTAGTGAAGGATGTACATAGGTTTGCTAGGTTGGGGTGAGGTTGGAAGATTCTTAGCATGGTGTTTCATGGTTCGTAAAAACTCAGAGTTATAATTAGTAGTTGAGGTGAATGTCTAAACAACACCTCGACAAATCATTGATTGAATTCAAGGAATCGGTTCTTGGCAAGCTTAAGGAGACATTCTCCTTGTAGGGGATGGTATTTTAAAGAGCCAAGAAAGACTATGTGTTCCTAATAAAGATGGTTTGAGGGACCATATCCTTGAGGAAGCCCATGGGTCTCGGTACTCAATTCATCCGGGTTCAAAAAAAATGTACCATGACCTTAGGGAAATATTTTAGTGGGAAGGTTAAAAGAAGTACATAGCGGAGTTTGTTGCTCCCTGTCTGAATTGTAAACAAGTAAAAGACGACTATCAAAAGTTGGGTAGCTTAGTACAAGTTATCCAAATTCTTACTTGGAGGTGGGAAGACATCAATATGGACTTTGTAGTGGGTTTACCTCGGACTCAAAAGTCATATGATTGTATATGGGTGGTTGTGGATAGGTTGACCAAATCCGTTCGCTTTATTACCGTCAACTCTACTTATTCGGAGGAAGATTATGCTAGGATCTTCATAGATGAGATGGGTTTATTCCTATATGGGTGATTATGATAGGTCCGCAGACAAGAATTTTGCCGTGTTTTTTCCAACCTATAACAAACTCATCCTTTTTTGTACAATCATTCCTTCTCAGATTTTAGGAGGAGGAGACTTGGATGACTCTTTTAGTCAATTTCTAGGCTTCATTCTTATTCATTTTCATCTTTCAGTTTCTTGAATGTATATTGAAGATTAAAACTTTGTGAATCAAATTATCTGTAGCTAAATCCCTTTGTTAGGGCGGTGGTGATGAATTCTTGTTGAATATCAAATCTAAAAATGAAGTTTGCATCACTAAAACTTATTTTTACTTTCTTAATTTAACTATTTTAATGATTCATCACAATTATAATAACATATTATCTTTTCTTTAAATCGTAGAGGATTAAATATAATGTAAAATGCAAGTAATATGATTTTGTACAATAATTATATTGATTTGTATCTAGGATAGAGATATAGTTGGTTACCATGATTGGTTGTGAAACAAGATGAGTATATCCCGCTCAACATAGTAGTTAGATTGTCAATTGTGGTAGGTGGTTCAAGGTCACGAGATCATAATCGTATTATTAATCTTGTAAATCATTGATTTGATAACCATTCAAATCTTACGGTAAATAATATTATGCATGAATTCTTATTTAAGTGCAGCCCTAGAATTTCTTAAGTCCTATATATAAGTGAACTGAATAATTGCTAGTAAATTTATTTAATTTTTATTGCAATTTTTAGTCTAAAAACCAATTAAACTCTCTCCTTGCACTTGCATTAAATTTGTGTTACAAGCGATATAGAATATTTGCTAATCATAAATAATTTGGGTTCAACAATTCGCCTCTTCAAAGTCACTGTATTAGTTGTGTGACCATGTACGCTCACTACAACAAAAATAACTTTAAGCCACAATAAATATTGACATTAATAATGATTGTTAAAGTATCTACCGACATTAGATAAGTGCCATTAGAACCAACTTCGCTAAAGACACTAGGGAAATATTGTAACGACCTGTTTAGTCGTTTGAGCAGCAGATTGTAATACGGGGAAAACTGGCTGAGACGACGTGTGTCCCGACGGACCGTCGTGGTCACAACGGCCCGTCGAGGAGGTGTCGTCCCATGACACTTAGAATTCTTCAAATTGGATATTAAAATCGACTCTCTGTAAATTGTGACGGACCTGCAGGACGTGCCGTCACATACACGACGAACCGTCGTGAGTTCCGTTGCAAAACACTTCAACTTTTGAGAATTTGGTGCAACAAACGAGTTTTTGACCGTCATGACGGAGGTGCAGGACGGACCGTCACAGGGGTGACGGGCCGTCACAGACCACCTGGAAATTGGGAGGTTGCGACGGCCATCGTGACGGACCGTCGCAGGCACGACGGCCCGTCACAGGCTGCGCAATCCCAGGCAGTTTAGGATTTCTCCACACGTTTTAAGGGTCGTTTTTGACTATTCTTCCTTAATTATAAAGATTAAGGGTTAACATTAATAAGTCTAATTACTTAGGGGTTAAAAGGGGTAACCTTAAGTTAATTAGTGGGTTTATTGTCCTTTTTCACACTTAATTATATGATTAATTAGGGTAAAAGAAAGAGGGTTTGAACATAAGAAAACAAAAGAGAAGGAATAGAAAGGGATAGAGAGATCGATCGAGAGGCTGAGGAGAATAACAAAGCTTGGGAATTTCTTGTTGATTTCCATTCTTCGGTGGAGGTAGGTTATGGTTTATGTTAAGATATTCGTAGTGAACTCTTAATAGTGAATGTTATGTGTTGATAGTATTGTAAACCCTGCTATGTTCTTAAATTGTATGCTTGCATGATTATGATTATGAAATTGTGATGAATTAACAAAGCATGATGAAGCTATTGAATCCCAAATCTTGAAAGAACCCTAATTCGCTTGATATATTATATAATAAGATTGATGATGCCTTAGTATGAAAGAAGGCTTGATATATTATATAATGAGAATGATGACGCCTTAGTGAAAAAGAAGGCTTGATGAATTAGGGGATCGGGTGCCACGTTCCGGTACCAGGATAGAATGAATATGAGGATCGGGTGCCACGTTTCGGTACCAGGATAGAATGAATATGAGGATCGGAGTGTCACGTTCCGACACCAGGATAGAATATGAGGATCGGGTGCCACGTTCCGGTACCAGGATAGAATGTATATGAGGATCGGAGTGCCACGTTCCGGCACCAGGATAGAAATAGAGGAGCGGAGTGTCACGTACCGACACAAGAGGAAGAAAGATAATGAATCTTTAAAGATAATGAATATACTCAAACTAATGAACTACATTCCCAAATGAGTATGGTATTGAGGCTTGAGTCCTCATGTGTGAACTCGGTTGTAATTCATTGATGAATTAAACATTGCTATTGCTACATGTTGAGTATTGTAGTTGATTTACATTGTATTGATATATAGTGTTCCCTATTTTGAGTTAGCCGATGATATCTACTCAGTACTTGTGGTTGTACTGACCCCCTACTTTTACGTTTTCTTCTTTGTTATTTGTGTAATACAGCAAACGTTCCGTCAACTTCAACTCAACAGTAGATCTAGCCAGTCTTCACTTCATCGGAAATTCAGGGTGAGCTAATGCGTCTAGCTTGGACTGGGTCTTCTTCTTCAAGTCTTGATGCCTTGAACTTCCGGCATGGACTAGCTAGTAGTTGTTTTAGCTTCTTAGACGGTTTTAGTTTAGCAATTTGAGATAGATGTTCTTGTGATGATGACTTCCAGATTTTGGGGATAATAATAATAGTTTTGAATTGTTTTATTAATGAGTTTAAGTCTTCCGCATTTCTTTTGTTGATATTGTATTAAAATGTTAAGGGTTAGATTGGTTGGTTCGCTCACATAGGAGGGTAAATGTGGGTGCCAGTCGCGTCCCTGATTTGGGTCGTGACAGACTTGGTATCAGAGCATTAGGTTCGTTGGTCTCATCACACAAGAACAGGTCTAGTAGAGTCTTAAGGAACGGTAGGGGGACGCCTTTACTTTTCTTTGAGAGGCTATAAGACTTTAGGAAAATTCCATTCTTTCATTCTTTCTTTCGTGCTACTACTTGAGTCCAATTGGTATCTAGGTGATACGAATTGGTATCTGACCATCTTCACTCTATTTCGCAGATGGTTAGAACTAGAGCAACGTCCGCACCAGCAGCGACAACGGAAAGACATGAAACGACAGAGCCAGCCACTGGGGCTGTGGCTCGAGGAGGAACAGCGGCAAGAGGCCGTGGAAGAGGTCGTGGGAGGACGTCCTCTAGAGGGAGAGGACGATCCCCTAGCCCATCTGATACTAGGGCAGTGACTCCTCCACCGACCGAGGATGTGGTAAGAGAGGGTGAGGAAGGGGAGAATGAACAAGGGCAGAATGAGGAAATGCCACCCCAACCTACCCCAGAGATGATCAACCAAGTACTGCTTATCTTAGCGGGTTGTCTGATCAGGGTCAGGCACCTCCAGTGGTTTCTGCACAAACACCTCCGGTTTCAGAGATACGACATGCGGCTACTATGGCTCCCCGCATGGATGCATCATTGGGAATAGGCACATTTCCACGTCTGACTACTGGGCCTATCATGACAAACGATCAACACGAACTTTTCAGTAAGTTCTTGAAATTGAAACCTCCAGTCTTCAAGGGTGCAGAATCTGAGGATGCTTATGATTTTCTGGTTGATTGTCATGAGCTACTACACAAGATGGGGATAGTAGAGAGGTTTGGTGTCGAGTTCGTGAGCTATCAGTTCCAAGGGAACGCCAAAATGTGGTGGCGTTCACATGTTGAGTGTCAACCAACAGAGGCACCACCTATGACTTGGGAATCATTCTCTACCCTATTTATGGAGAAATATATCCCAAGGACTTTGAGAGATAGAAAGAGGGATGAGTTCTTGAGTCTGGAGCAAGGTAGAATGACGGTTAATGCATACGAGGCTAAATTTCGCGCACTATCCAGATACGCCACCCAACTCTGTTTCAGTCAACAAGAACGGATCCGCCGTTTTGTGAAGGGGTTGAGGTCAGAATTGCGGATTTCAGCCTTATAGATAGCGGCAACAGCAACATCCTTCCAAGAGGTGGTAGACTTTGTGATAGAGGTGGAAGGAGTGAAACCGGATGACTTCACCACAACGTCTACATCAAAGAGGTTTCGAAGGGGAGGTGAGTTTAATGGTTCTCACTCTAGAGGACAGAGCTCCGGAGGTTACGCAAGTCGACCAATTCAGTCTTCACTACAGACTGTAGTTGGGGGTCCACCTCAGAACGGTCAACACTTCTCTGAGAGGCCGATGCGTGAACCCAGAGAATGTTATGGGTGTGGAGAGATTGGACACATTAAGAGGTATTGTCCAAACCAGAGTTACAGAACCCCATTGGCTAGAGGTAGGGGTGGTAATGGTAGAGGTCGTTATTCTGGAGGGCGTGGTGGCCGAGGTAATGGTGGTCACCAGAACGGCAGAGGTGAAGGGCAAAACGGAGCCACTACTACACAACATGGTAGGGGCAACGGACAGACAAATAATGGGGCCCATTGTTATGCTTTCCCTGGGAGGTCTGAAGCGGAGGCGTCTGATGCTGTTATCACAGGTAATCTCTTGGTTTGTGATTGCATGGCATCTGTATTATTTGACCCTGGCTCCACGTTTTCATATGTATCTTCCTCATTTGCTAATGGTCTAAATTTGCATTGTGAATTACTTGACATGCCTATTCGTGTTTCTACTCCGGGGGTGAGTCTGTGATAGTCGAAAAAGTGTATAGGTCTTGTTTGGTGAATTTTGTGGGGAGCAACACTTATGTAGATTTGGTTATTTTAGAAATGGGTGACTTTGATATAATTCTGGGTATGACTTGGCTTTCTCCAAATTTTGCGATTTTGGATTGTAATGCTAAACAGTGACGTTAGCCAAACCTGGGGCAGATCCGTTAGTGTGGGAGGGCGACTACACTTCCAAACCAGTTCGTATCATATCCTTTCTTCGTGCTAAGAAAATGGTCAGTAAAGGGTGTTTAGCTTTCTTGGCACATCTCAAGGATGACACTACCCAAGTACCTTCGATCGAGTCGGTTTCAGTGGTCTGTGAGTTTTTGGATGTGTTCCCTGCAGATCTTCCCGGTATGCCACCAGATAGGGATATAGACTTCTGCATTGATTTGGAACCAGGTACTCGCCCCATTTCTATACCCCCGTATAGAATGGCTCCCGCCGAATTAAGAGAGTTAAAGGCACAACTTCAAGAGTTGTTGAGCAAAGGCTTCATTAGACCAAGTGCATCTCCTTGGGGTGCTCCGGTGCTATTTGTGAAGAAGAAGGATGGGAGTTTCCGAATGTGCATAGATTACCAACAGTTGAACAAAGTAACTATTAAGAACAAGTACCCCATTCCTCGCATTGATGACTTGTTCGATCAGTTACAAGGTGCTTGTGTCTTCTCAAAAATTGACTTGAGGTCCGGTTATCACCAATTGAAAATACGAGCAACGGATGTGCCAAAGACTGCTTTTCGAACTAGGTATGGGCATTATGAATTTGTGGTAATGTCGTTTGGTCTTACTAATGCCCCTGCTGCCTTCATGAGCTTGATGAACGGGATTTTCAAGCCATACTTGGACCTCTTTGTAATTGTGTTTATTGATGATATACTGATATACTCCAAAAGTAAGAAGGAACATGAGGAGCATTTGAGAATGGTGTTAGAGTTGTTGAGAAAGAAAAAGCTTTATGCGAAATTCTCCAAGTGTGAGTTTTGGCTAGATTCAGTGTCCTTCTTGGGGCACGTGGTTTCTAAGGATGGGGTGATGGTGGATCCATCCAAGATTGAGACAGTGAAGAATTGGGTAAGACCTACAAACGTGTCAGAAATAAGGAGTTTTGTGGGTTTAGCTAGCTACTATTGCCGATTCGTCAAGGGATTCTCTTCTATTGCTTCCCAATTGACGAACTTGACTAAGTAGAATGTTCCATTTGTATGGTCAGATGAGTGTGAGGAAAGCTTCCAGAAGCTTAAGACGTTGTTGACTACCGCGCCTATCCTCACCTTGCCGGTAGAGGGTAAAAACTTCATTGTTTATTGTGATGCATCCTATTCTGGGTTGGGTGCAGTGCTAATGCAAGAGAAGAATGTGATTGCTTATGCTTCGAGGCAATTAAAGGTGCATGAACGTAACTATCCGACCCATGATTTGGAGTTGGCCGCGGTAGTATTTGCACTAAAGCAATGGAGACACTACTTTATGGGGTTAAGTGTGAAGTCTACACGGACCATCGTAGCCTACAGTATGTATTCACTCAGAAAGACTTGAACTTGAGACAGAGGAGATGGATGGAACTACTGAAGGACTACGACATCACTATCTTGTATCATCCGGGAAAAGCAAATGTTGTGGCAGATGCTTTGAGTAGGAAGGCCGGAAGCATGGGAAGTCTAGCTCATTTGCAAGCTTCTAGACGCCCATTGGCTAGAGAAGTGCAGATTTTGGCTAATGACCTTATGAGGTTAGAAATAAACGAGAAGGGAGGATTGTTAGCTTGTGTAGAGGCAAAATCCTCTTTCCTTGATCAGATTAAGGGGAAACAGTTTGATGATGAGAAACTAAGGCGAATTCGAGATAAAGTGTTGCAAGGAGAGGCTAAGGAAGCAATAATCGATGGGGAAGGTGTTTTGAGGATTAAGGGAAGAGTATGTGTACCCCCGCGTCGATAATCTGATCACCACTATTCTGACAGAGGCTCATAGTTCCGGATATTCTATACATCCTGGTGCAACCAAGATGTACCGCGACCTAAAGCAACACTTCTGGTGGAGTAGAATGAAGCGAGATATTGTTGAGTTTGTGGCCAAATGTCCAAATTGTCAACAAGTAAAGTATGAACACCAGAGGCCCGGAGGAACACTTCAGAGAATGCCCATTCCTGAATGGAAGTGGGAGAGCATTTCTAAGTTTTGGAGAACATTGCATGCAGAATTAGGTACTAGGTTGGACCTTAGTACGGCGTTTCACCCTCAGACGGATGGTCAGTCTGAGCGAACGATTCAAGTGTTGGAGGACATGCTTCGTGCGTGTGTGATAGAGTTTGGTGGCCATTGGGATAGCTTCTTACCGTTGGCAGAGTTTTCGTACAATAATAGCTATCACTCCAGTATCGACATGGCTCCATTTGAAGCATTGTATGGGAGGAGGTGTAGATCTCCCATTGGGTGGTTTGATGCATTTGAATTTAGACCTTGGGGGACTGATCTGTTAAGAGATTCTATGGAGAAGGTGAAAGCTATTCAAGAAAAGCTTTTAGCGGCTCAAAGTAGACAAAAGGAGTATGCAGACCGAAAGGTTAGAGACTTGGAGTTCATGGAAGGTGAACAAGTCCTGTTGAAGGTTTCACCCATGAAAGGGGTGATGCGGTTCGGAAAAAGGGGTAAGCTAAGTCCAAGGTATATTGGACCATTCGAGGTACTAAAGCGATAGGGGAGGTGGCTTATGAATTAGCCTTGTCCCCAAGGCTGTCCGGAGTGCATCCGGTGTTTCATGTGTCCATGTTGAAGAAATACCACGGAGATGGAAACTACATTATCCGTTGGGATTCAGTTTTGCTTGATGAGAACTTGACTTATGAAGAGGAACCGGTTGCTATATTAGATAGAGAAGTTCGCAAGTTGAGGTCGAGAGAGATTGCATCCATCAAAGTTCAATGGAAGAATCGACCGGTTTGAAGAGGCTACTTGGGAGAAGGAGGCAGATATGCAAGAAAAATACCCACATCTGTTCACAGATTCAGGTACTCCTTCTCGCCATTGTTTTTCTTCTTTTGATCGTTCGGGGACGAACGATGGGTAAATTGGTATCTATTGTAACGACCTGTTTAGTCGTTTGAGCAGCAGATTGTAATACGGGGAAAACTAGCTGAGACGACGTGTGTCCCGACGGACCGTCGTGGTCACGACGGCCCGTCGAGGAGGTGTCGTCCCATGACGCTTAGAATTCTTCAAATTGGATATTAAAATTGACTCTCTGTAAATTGTGACGGACCTGCAGGACGTGCCGTCACATACACGACGAACCGTCGTGAGTTCCGTTGCAAAACACTTCAACTTTTGAGAATTTGGTACAAGAAACGAGTTTCTGACCGTCATGACGGAGGTGCAGGACGGACCGTCACAGGGGTGACGGGCCGTCACAGACCACCTGGAAATTGGGAGGTTGCGACGGCCATCGTGACGGACCGTCGCAGGCACGACGGCCCGTCACAGGCTGCGCAATCCCAGGCAGTTTAGGATTTCTCCACACGTTTTAAGGGTCGTTTTTGACTATTCTTTCCTTAATTATAAAGATTAAGGGTTAACATTAATAAGTCTAATTACTTAGGGGTTAAAAGGTGTAACCTTAAGTTAATTAGTGGGGTTTATTGTCCTTTTTCACACTTAATTATATGATTAATTAGGGTAAAAGAAAGAGGGTTTGAACATAAGAAAACAAAAGAGAAGGAACAGAAAGGGATAGAGAGATCGATCGAGAGGCTGAGGAGAATAACAAAGCTTGGGAATTTCTTGTTGATTTCCATTCTTCGGTGGAGGTAGGTTATGGTTTATGTTACGATATTCGTAGTGAACTCTTAATAGTGAATGTTATGTGTTGATAGTATTGTAAACCCTGCTATGTGCTTAAATTGTATGCTTGCATGATTATGATTATGAAATTGTGATGAATTAACAAAGCATGATGAAGCTATTGAATCCCAAATCTTGAAAGAACCCTAATTCGCTTGATATATTATATAATAAGATTGATGATGCCTTAGTATGAAAGAAGGCTTGATATATTATATAATGAGAATGATGACGCCTTAGTGAAAAAGAAGGCTTGATGAATTAGGGGATCGGGTGCCACGTTCCGGTACCAGGATAGAATGAATATGAGGATCGGAGTGTCACGTTCCGACACCAGGATAGAATATGAGGATCGGGTGCCACGTTCCGGTACCAGGATAGAATGAATATGAGGATCGGAGTGTCACGTTCCGACACCAGGATAGAATATGAGGATCGGGTGCCACGTTCCGGTACCAGGATAGAATGAATATGAGGATCGGAGTGCCACGTTCCGGCACCAGGATAGAAATAGAGGAGCGGAGTGTCACGTACCGACACAAGAGGAAGAAAGATAATGAATCTTGAAAGATAATGAATATACTCAAACTAATGAACTACATTCCCAAATGAGTATGGTATTGAGGCTTGAGTCCTCATGTGTGAACTCGGTTGTATTCATTGATGAATTAAACATTGCTATTGCTACATGTTGAGTATTGTAGTTGATTTACATTGTAATTGATATATACTGTTCCCTATTTTGAGTTAGCCGATGATATCTACTCAGTACTTGTGGTTGTACTGACCCCCTACTTTTACGTTTTCTTCTTTGTTATTTGTGTAATACAGCAAACGTTCCGTCAACTTCAACTCAACAGTAGATCTAGCCAGTCTTCACTTCATCGGAAATTCAGGGTGAGCTAATGCGTCTAGCTTGGACTGGGTCTTCTTCTTCAAGTCTTGATGCCTTGAACTTCCGGCATGGACTAGCTAGTAGTTGTTTTAGCTTCTTAGACGGTTTTAGTTTAGCAATTTGAGATAGATGTTCTTGTGATGATGACTTCCAGATTTTGGGGATAATAATAATAGTTTTGAATTGTTTTATTAATGAGTTTAAGTCTTCCGCATTTCTTTTGTTGATATTGTATTAAAATGTTAAGGGTTAGATTGGTTGGTTCGCTCACATAGGAGGGTAAATGTGGGTGCCAGTCGCGTCCCCGATTTGGGTCGTGACAAATATATGTAAAGTGCTAATTGCCACTAATGATCATTTTTTATGTAGTGACTTGCGTGTGCGTTTTGAAGCAATATTGTATACTATATTTGTGCAGTACGTTTAAAACTCCATAAAGTGAGTGAGATATCCACGTCTCAACCTTGAGAGATTTTTGTTTTCTTCATTTAATTTTTCAATTGAAACTTGTAATCTTGTAAGTCTCACCAACACATATTAATTACACCATTATGGAGTAGTTACAACATTGATTATTAAGTCTTAGTGGATTTGATTTGGTATATTTTTTTTAATTATAAGAACAATGAATAACTAGGAACATGAACCGAAAACATGTAGTTGTACTAAGCTATCAATGCTTGTGTGTGAATGCTTAATGTCCACACTACAAAAGAAATTAAAAATTTAGTCAACCATTTTGAATGTATTATTAATGAGGCCTAGAGGTGAACAAGTTACCAATGTTTTGGATGGTGTAATATATATAAATACAAGCTTTTTGATACGTGTGTTGCACGTTATTATCAATATTAAATATAATAGAGAAGATTTTAATAATAAGCTTTCAACAAAATAATATTGCAAACTCTTTTGTGAATGTTCAATGTTGACTGTCATATATATTTCTTATTCACATGCACCTACGAAGATGCTCAGTAAAAAAAGTTTTTAGTTAAATGCAATAATGTATATATTTATTTCAAATTGATGAGGTTCAATCATATAATTAGTCGTATCTCAGTAATATTACCCTATAAACGATATTTGTTGTGTACTTTTCATGTCATCTAAGCAGTTGTGCTTTGTACGTGTATTCGACTTAATCTATTTAGGTGTCATATGAACATGTGGAGAATAACTACATTTTGTGTTTTAGAACTATTTTTTATATAAATTTTTATTTTATAAATTATAATATAATATTGAGAAAATAGTCAAATGCTCCCTTAATCTATTACTGGATTTTTAAATACACACTCATACTTTATGGGGCTCCTAATACCCCCCAACACATTTTTAAAATGGAATATATATCCGGCTAAAGGGTCACACCCAGATTTATGTTAGAAAGTGAATGCATTTTCCTTCAACGTCATATATATTAATTATTAATAAAAAATTATTTTCTCTTTCTTTGTTTTTCCTTTTAATTTTTTGTTCTTTCTATTTCCAGCCCCTTTCTTCTTTTCATTATCTGTCTTCTTTTCTATTTTTTTCGCCACTAAAGAGAACATTTTATGTTTTATTCAGGGAAAATGAACAAGTACCCCCCCCCCCCTTCAACCTATGCCGGAAATCTGGGAAAGACACTTATATTATACTAAGGTCTTATATCCCCCTGGACATATTTTACAAATAATTTTCTACCACTTTCGACCTACGTGGCACTATTTTGTGGGTCTAGCAGGTTTTAACTCTTTTCAAACTAGTGAAATGTAGGCCAAAAGGGGTAGAATATTATTTATAAAATAATTTCATGGGGGGTAATAGGAACTTAGTATAATATAATTGTGTCTCTGTGATTTCGGGCATAGGTGGGGGGGGGGGGGGGTACTTATGCATTTTCGCTTTTATTTATGATAGTTTTAAGCTTACATTTATGAAATTTCAAATTTTATTATTAAAAGGTAAAATTGTAAATCTTTGATAATATTTTGTGTTTTGCAATTGATTAATCTTTTTTCCACCATTTTCTTTTTTAGGCAAATATTAAAACTTTATCAATCAACCCAACTCACATCTTCATTCACACCATTAATATTATCATGTCCTCAATCTTACATATATAAAAAAACTCAAATTTTGGAGGATTTGACGATATTTTTACGTTTTCATCATCGATGATAGCAACAATAATTCTGAAAGGTAAAATTTAGCAAGAATGTCATTTATAATTGTTTCTTCTGCTATTTGATTGATACTTAAGTTATTTTTATGGATGAATTTGTTGAATTCTTCAAATTGAGGTAGTAGATACATAACAATGGATTTTTTCATTTATATTTTCAAAATCACATATTGGTTTCGTTGACAACCCTAAATTATTTCTAAACTTGAATTTTAATTACTAACTAGGGCACCAAAAAATAAAGATAAGAATTTGCTAACACATTTTACCATGTGGTTAAGCATGATGATTATAAATTTTGAGAATATTAATAAATAGCTGGTTTTAAAAATTTTCTAATTTCATGCACAAATTGAATAATCAAAATTCTAGAATCAAGAAGAATAATAAAATTCCATGGTGAATCCAAGCTTACAGATGGTGAGTGATGGAGTTATTTGGTGTATGTTTTTGTGAAGAAGAAAGAAAATAAAAAAACAAATAAGAATAATTTAGAATACACATATTTATGAAAAGAAATTTTTAAAAATAAAATTTTATTAGTATTTTGGTCCTCACTCTCTTTGAGAGAGTGAGATACATTCAATGTGCCACATAAGCATTTAGAGTGTAAATTATATCCGTTTTAAACAGTTCAAGGGGTAATAGGACACTCGTGAAGTTCGAGTGTGTAGTTGGAATTTGAGGTAATGTTTGGGGGGCTTTAGACAATTTTCTCTATAATATTTGACGTTCTTTTTGTTTGATACTATATGTAACTTCTCGATTGACAATTCACACAAATCAAATATAGTAATATGACTGTCCATAGTTAACTCAAAAATGTTTTCCTTTTTTTACCGAAAAATTTATCATCAAAGACAAAATAAATTTCTATATGTCACGTCATATATATAATTGCATGTTTATCTTAGACAAAACAAAGACATAGCTCATATACTTGTAAATAGTTTTCAATTTACTCAGCCAAACATGTTTTGCATTAATGATAATATTTTCCTAAAAAATTAGCTATCAAATAAACGAAAAATTCATAAGTACTCCCCCCGCCAACCTATGCCCGAAATCAAGAGAGACATTTATACCATACTAAACGCCATCCATTAAGTTATATTATAATTAATTTTTATCCCTTTTCGGCCTATGTGGCACTAGTTTGAAAAAATATCGACACGCACTAGGTACATAAGATAGTACCACGTAGGCTAAAAACCAGTAGAAAATTATTTATAATATAAGCTCAGGGGTAATAAGAGCTTAAAATAGTATAAGTGTGTGTCTGATATTTCGGGCATAGGTTAGTGGGTGCTTATGCATTTTCCTATTATATAAATAATAAAAATAATATAATCCAAAGTTCAATTGGAGTTATTAGATGTCATATGAACCTTTCTTTATCAAAAATACTGAAATATTAAATATTAGTAAATTAGTAAGTCAAAAGGGAAATATTTACATATTAATAACTATTTTAAAGTCGCCTTCTTGTCAATCTAAATAACCTAAAAAGAAATTGATAAATAAAGTAATCTGTATCAGCCCGGAAAATTTTTGACCTAACACTTGAATTGTTGTTCGTAGTGTGTAAGATTTACCTAGGGAATTAAATTTCTTGAATGTTAAGGTCTCTAGATGTAGCATCTTAACTTCTAATAGAACTAAATTCGAAATTAAAAAAATTGAAATTTGGAGAGTTAAGTATTAGTAGTTTTGGGTTAAATTCAAATAACCATAATTCCAAGAACAGGATGAGTTATGTGTGGTAAAACATAAATTAAGAGAGATCATTAAACTATATTGCCAACACCACCGAGTTTATTATGTTTCGAGTTTGGATGAGTGAGATATGATCTTTTTAAGTTAGGTTGTCCTGTTAAGGAATGTTTGTCGAAAATAGTGAGGGGTGTGTTGGACTTTTCCTCACCCAACTAGATTTAATTCGATTTTAGTAATATTTTAGGTGTATGATCCTATGAGGTTAAGTTTAATAATTCTTATATACACCTAGGATTTTAGTTGAGAATCCAAGAAGAGAAAAGAGGACAAAAGAAGGAAGGATCAAGTGTTCATCCAGATTCTTGCATGTTGTCGTGAATTTCTCAAGGTTTAAGATCCCTAAGAGGTATGTAAGTTTCCATAGTGTTGTTTTAGTTTATCCACACACAAAGCATGTTATTTAAGCGAAGTTAAATTCTTAAAGCTTAAAAATTAGAGTTCTTGATGAAAGTTTGATAGGTGATCGTAAAGTTCATTCCAAATCTTGTTGTGTTGGGGTTTTGATGATTTCTAGAGATGAAATTGAGTAGTTCCTATGTAGTTTAGTAGATTAGAGTGTAAGTAAGTTATCTTATCTATTCCAAGTGATTGGGGAAGAAACCGTTCGATTCTAGGTTAGTTAGGACGAGACAACGAGCAAGAAAGTTTGACATATTTTCTATGTTGGGGCTTGGGCGATGCACCTGTCACAACGCTTCAAACTCTCCTTACTTGAGGGTCTGGCTCCAAATGCCACCTATAGACCAAGCGTCTCCTGCTCAATCCAGTTGCCTTTGGTTTCTCTTTTTGAGTTCGTTCAAAGTGCACCTTTACTCCCTTTAAACTCTCACTATTCTAAGACATTTCTAAACACCTAAAATCATTTACAACATGATCATAATGTTGAATTCTCAATTCAAGTTCGAACTAGAAATTAGAGTTAGGTGGGAGAATTATTTCCACCATTCTAAGAAAGTCCCTTTGAATCCTTTTGTGGAGTCTTCTACAACTTCTATTAACTTGTTGCAAGACTCGAGCAAGTGTTTGTCAGAATGAAGAGAATGTGTTAATGAGATATGTCTTGGCAAAATAGTGTAACGACCTGTTTAGTCGTTTTGAGCAACAGATTTTATTTCTGGAAAAATTGGCTGAGACGACGAATCCCACGACGGACCGTCGAGGAGGTCTCGTTCCAAAACACTTAGAATTCTTAAATTTGGGTACTGAAATCGACTCTCTGAACTTTGTGACGGAATGGCAGGACGGACCTTCGTGGATACGACGAACCGTCACAGACCCTTTAGTGGAATTGAGTCTCTGAACTCTGTGACGGAGCAGCAGGACGGACCGTAGCAGGCACGACGGGCCGTCACAGGCTACGTAATCCCAGGCTGGGTCGGATTTCTATTAAGAAAATTAAGGGGCGTTTTGGACTATTCCTTCTATAATTATAAATTTAGTGGGTTAATATTAATAACTCAATTACTTGGGGGTTAAAGGAGATAACCTTGAATTGATTAATGGGTTAATTCATCATCTTTTATACTTAATTATATGCTAATTAGGGTAAAAGAAAGAGGGTTTGAATAAGAAAAATAGAAAGAAACAAGAGAGGGAGAAAATGAATGAACAGGGAGACAAGAAGAACAAAGCTTTGGGAAATTGCTTGCTTGATCAAAGTTCTTTGGTGGAGGTAGGTTATGGTTTTTATCCTATTCGTAGTAAACTCTTAATAGCGAATGATATGTATTGGTAGTATTGTAAACTCTGCTATATGCTTAATTGTATGCTTGCATGAATGTGATTATATAATTGTGATAAAATATGCATGATGAAGCTATTGAATCATAAATCTTGAAAAACTCTAATCTCTTTGTTAATGATGATCCCTTGGTATAAGAGAAGGCTTGATGAACTAAAGTAATGAGATTGATGATGCCTTGGTATAAAAGAAGGCTTGATGAACTAAAGTAATGAGATTGATGATGCCTTGGTATAAAAGAAGGCTTGATGGATTAATAGAATGAGATTAGTGGAGCGGGTGTCACGAACCGACACGCAGAATTACGGGATAGGGTGTCACGAATCGACGTAGAATTAGGGGATCGGGTGTCACGAACCGACACGTAGAATTAGGGGATCGGGTGTCACGAACCGACACGTAGAATTAGGGGATCGGGTGTCACGAACCGACATGTAGAATAAGGGGATCGGGTGTCACGAACCGACACGTAGAATTATGGGATCGGGTGTCACGAACCGACACGTAGAATTAGGGAATCAGAGTGCCACGTTCCGGCACCAGGATAGATTATGGATCGGAGTGTCACGTTCCGACACCAGGATAGAATATGGATCGGAGTGTCACGTACCGACACTAGGATAGTATATGGAGCGGAGTGTCACGTACGACACGAGAGGAATAAAGATAATGAATCTTGAAATATGATAATATACTCAATCTAATGAACCTAATTCCCAAATGAGTATGATATTGAGGCTTGAGTCCTTATGTGTGAACTTGGCGGTACTTATTGATGATTATAGTACTTGTTGTTGCTACATGTTGAGTATTGTAGTTGATTTTATAATATTACTTGATATATATTGTTTTCTATTCTGAGTTGGCCGATGATACCTACTCAGTACTATTGTTTGTACTGACCCCATACTTTTATGTTTCTTTCTTTGTTATTTTTGGAATGCAGCAAACGTACCGTCGTCTTCAACTCAACCGCAACTCTAGCCAGTCTTCATTACACCGGATTTCAGGGTGAGCTAATGCTTCTAGCTTGGACTGGATCTTCTTCTTCATGTCTTGATTCCTCGAAGTTCCGGCATGTACTAGCTTTTTATGTATTTTAGTTTCTTAGATAATCTTAGATTAGTAATTTGAGGATAGATGTTCTTGTGATGATGACTTCCAGATTTTGGGGAATAATAATAGTTGTTGAATTTTAGAAGTTATTGAATTGATTTTTATTAATTAGTTAAGTCTTCCGCATTGTATTTTGTTCAATATGTTTGGGTTTAGATTGGTTGGTTCGCTCACATAGTAGGATAAGTGTGGGTGCCACTCGCGGCTTGGTTTTGGGTCGTGACAAACTTGGTATCAGAGCATTAGGTTCGTTGGTCTCATCACACAAGAACGAATCTAGTAGAGTCTTAAGGAACGGTAGGGGGACGCCTTTACTTTTCTTTGAGAGGCTAAAAGACTTTAGGAAAATTCCATTCTTTATTTCTTTCTTTCGTGCTATTACTTGGATCCAATTGGTATCTAGGTGATACAAATTGGTATCTGACCATCTTCACTCTATCTCGCGGATGGTTAGAACTAGAGCAACAACGGTGTCAACACCAACACAGGCAAGACAGGATGCGTCTGAGTCAGCCACTGGGGCTGTAGCTCGAAGAGGAGCAGTGGCAAGAGGCCGTGGTAGAGATCGCGGGAGGACGTCCTCTAGAGGAAGAGGACAAGCACCTAGCCCATCTGGTACTAGAGCGGTGACTCCTCCACCAACTGAGGAAGTGGTAAGAGAGGGTGAGAAAGGGGAGAATGAACAAGTGCAGAATGAGGAATTACCACCCCAACCTACCCCAGAGATGATTAATAAGGTTCTTGCTTATCTTAGCGGATTATCTGATCAGGGCCAGACACCTCCAGTGTTTTCTGCACCAGCACCTCAGGTTTCGGAGGTACAACATGCAACTACTGTGGCTCCCCGCATGGATCCCTCATTGGAAATAGGTACGTTTCCTCGTCTGACTACAGGGCCTATAATGACAAATTATCAGCATGTACTTTTAAGTAAGTTCTTGAAATTGAAATCTCCAGTCTTCAAGGGTGCTGAATCTGAGGATGCCTACGATTTTCTGGTTGACTGTCATGAGCTACTACACAAGATGGGTAGAGTAGAACGGTTTGGTGTTGAGTTTGTGACTTATCAGTTTCAAGGGAACGCCAAAATGTGGTGGCGGTCACATGTTGAGTGTCAACCAACAGAGGCACCACCTATGACTTGGGCATCATTCTCTAGCTTGTTTATGGAGAAGTATATCCCCCGGACATTGAGGGATAGGAAAAGAGATGAGTTCTTGAGCCTAGAGCAAGGCAAGATGTTTGTGACTTTTGTGGGGAGCAACACTTATGTAGACTTGGTTATCCTAGAAATGGTTGACTTCGATTTAATTCTGGGTATGACTTGGCTTTCTCCGAATTTTGCGATCTTGGATTGTAATGCTAAAACTGTGACGTTAGCCAAGCCTGGGACAGATCCGTTAGTATGGGAGGGTGACTACACTTCCACTCCAGTTCGTATCATCTCCTTTCTTCGTGCTAAGAGAATGGTTAGTAAAGGGTGTTTAGCTTTCTTGGCACATCTTAGGGATGACACTACCCAAGTACCTTCAATTGAGTCGGTTTCGGTAGTCCGTGAGTTTCTGGATGTGTTCCCTGCGGACCTTCCTGGTATGCCACCGGATAGAGATATCGATTTTTGCATTGATCTGGAACCGCGTACTCGCCCCATTTCTATACCCCCTTATAGAATGGCTCCCGCGCAGTTAAGAGAATTAAAGGCACAACTTCAAGAGTTGTTAAGCAAAGGCTTTATTAGACCAAGTGCATCTCCTTGGGGTGCTCCTGTTTTGTTTGTGAAGAAGAAGGATGGAAGTTTTCGGATGTGCATAGACTATAGACAACTGAATAAGGTAACTATTAAGAACAAGTATCCTCTTCCTCGGATTGATGATTTGTTCGATCAGTTACAAGGTGCTTGCACCTTCTCGAAAATTGATTTGAGATCTGGTTATCATCAATTGAAAATACGGGCAACGGATGTGCCCAAGACTGCTTTTCGGACCAGATATGGGCATTATGAGTTCTTAGTAATGTCTTTTGGTCTTACGAATGCCCCTGCTGCTTTCATGAGCTTGATGAATGGGATTTTTAAGCCATATCTGGATCTCTTTGTCATCGTATTCATTGATGATATATTGGTATACTCAAAGAGCAAGGAGGAATATGAGGAGCACTTGAGAATGGTATTGGAAATGTTGAGGGAGAAAAAGCTATACGCTAAATTCTCCAAGTGTGAGTTTTGGATAGATTCAGTGTCCTTCTTAGGGCACGTGGTTTCTAAAGATGTGGTGATGGTGGATCCATCTAAGATCGAAGCAGTGAAGAGTTGGGCAAGACCCACTAATGTTACAGAGGTGAGGAGTTTTGTTGGTTTAGCTAGCTACTACCGCCGATTTGTCAAGGGGTTCTCTTCTATTGCTTCCCAATTGACAAGCTTGACTAAGAAGAATGTCCCATTTGTTTGGTCGGATGAGTGCGAAGAAAGCTTTCAGAAGCTCAAGACCTTGTTGACTACTGCACCAATTCTTATCTTGCCAGTGGAAGGCAAGAATTTTTATTGTTTATTGTGATGCATCCTATTTGGGTTTGGGTGTAGTGCTAATGCAAGAGAAGAATGTGATTGCTTATGCTTCAAGGCAATTAAAAGTGCATGAACGTAACTATCCAACCCATGATTTGGAATTGGCCGCGGTAGTGTTTGCATTAATGAAATGGAGGCACTATCTATATGGGGTTAAGTGTGAAGTCTATACGGATCATCGTAGCCTACAGTATGTCTTTACTCAGAAATATTTGAATTTGAGACAGAGGAGATGGATGGAACTACTCAAGGACTACGATATCACAATCTTGTATCATCCGGGAAAAGCTAATGTCGTGGAAGATGCTTTAAGTAGAAAGGCCGGAAGCATGGGAAGTCTAGCTCATTTGCATGTTTCTAGACGCCCATTGGCTAGAGAAGTTCAGATTCTGGCTAATGACTTTATGGGGTTAGAGTTAAATGAGAAGGGAGGATTTTTGGCTTGCGTGGAGTCAAGATCTTCCTTCCTTGACAAGATTAAGGGAAAGCAGTTTAATGATGAGAAATTGATCCGGATCCGAGATAAAGTGTTGCGAGGAGAGGCTAAGGAAGCAACAATCGATGAGGAAGGTGTGTTGAGGATTAGGGGAAGGGTATGTATATCCCGCGTCGATGATTTGATCAACACTATTTTTACAGAGGCTCATAGTTCAAGGTATTCTATACATCCTGGTGCAACCAAGATGTATCGTGACCTAAAGCAACACTTTTGGTGGAGTAGAATGAAGCGTGACATTGTGGATTTTGTTGCCAAATGTCCAAATTGTCAACAAGTAAAGTATGAACACCAGAGGCCCGGAGGAACACTTCAAATAATGCCCATTCCGGAATGGAAGTGGGAGAGAATGGCAATGGATTTCGTGGTTGGTCTTCCAAAGACATTGGGAAAGTTTGATACTATTTGGTTAATTGTGGACAGATTAACTAAGTCTGCTCACTTGATTCCGGTCAAGGTGACCTACAATGCAGAGAAGTTAGCCAAAATCTATATCTCAGAAATCTTTCGACTGCATGGAGTTCCACTCTCCATCATATCAGATAGAGGTACGCAGTTTACTTCTAAGTTTTGGAGAACATTGCATGCTGAATTAGGTACTATGTTGGACCTTAGTACTGCATTTCACCCTCAGACCGATGGTCAGTCTGAGCGAACGATTCAAGTGTTGGAGGATATGTTTCGTGCATGTGTGATAGAATTTGGTGTTCATTGGGATAACTTCTTACCCTTAGCGGAGTTTTCATACAATAATAGCTATCACTCAAGTATTGATATGGCTCCATTCGAAGCATTGTATGGGAGGAGATGTAGGTCTCCCATTGGTTGGTTTGATGCATTTGTGGTTAGACCTTGGGGTACTGACGTTTTGAGGGATTCATTAGAGAAAGTGAAATCTATTCAAGAAAAGCTTTTAGCGGCGCAAAGTAGGAAAAAGGAATATGCAGATCGAAGGGTTAGGGACTTGGAGTTTATGGAGGGTGAGCAAGTCTTGCTGAAGGTTTCGCCCATGAAAGGGGTGATGTGGTTTGGTAAAAGAGGTAAGCTAAGCCCAAGGTATATTGGACCATTTGAAGTACTTAAGCGTGTAGGGGAGGTGGCTTATGAATTAGCCTTGCCTCCAGGACTGTCAGGAGTGCATCCGGTATTTCATGTGTCTATGTTGAAAAGATACCATGGGGATGGAAACTACATCATTCGTTGGGATTCAGTCCTGCTTGATGAGAATTTTTCTTATGAGGAGGAACCTGTTGCTATTTTAGATAGAGAAGTCCGCAAGTTGAGGTCGAGGGAGATTGCATCCATCAAGGTTCAATGGAAGAATCGACCAGTTGAAGAAGCAACTTGGGAGAAGGAAGCTGATATGCAAGAAAAATACCCACATCTGTTCACAGATTCAGGTACTCCATTTCGCCCTTGTTTCTTTTCTTGTGATCGTTCGAGGACGAACGATGGGTAAATAGGTATCTATTGTAACGACCTGTTTAGTCGTTTTGAGCAACAGATTTTATTTCTGGAAAATTTGGCTGAGACGACGGATCCCACGACGGACCGTCGAGGGGGTCTCGTTCCAAAACACTTAGAATTCTTAAATTTGGGTACTGAAATCGACTCTCTGAACTTCGTGAAGGAATGGCAGGACGGACCGTCGTGGATACGACGGACCGTCACAGACCCTTTAGTGGAATTGAGTCTTTGAACTCTGTGACGGAGCAGCAGGACGGACCGTCGCAGGCACGACGGGCCGTCACAGGCTGCGTAATCCTAGGCTGGGTCGGATTTCTGTTAAGAAAACTAAGGGGCGTTTTGGACTATTCCTGCTATAATTATAAATTTAGTGGGTTAATATTAATAACTCAATTACTTGGGGGTTAAAGGAGATAACCTTGAATTAATTAATGGGTTAATTCATCATCTTTTATACTTAATTATATGCTAATTAGGGTAAAAGAAAGAGGGTTTGAATAAGAAAAATAGAAAGAAACAAGAGAGGGAGAAAACAATTGAACAGGGAGAGAAGAAGAACAAAGCTTTGGGAAATTGCTTGCTTGATAAAAGTTCTTCGGTGGAGGTAGGTTATGGTTTTTATGCTATTCGTAGTAAACTCTTAATAGCGAATGATATGTATTGGTAGTATTGTAAACCCTGCTATATGCTTAATTGTATGCTTGCATGAATGTGATTATATAATTGTGATAAAATATGCATGATGAAGCTATTGAATCATAAATCTTGAAAAACTCTAATCTCTTTGTTAATGATGATTCCTTGGTATAAGAGAAGGCTTGATGAACTAAAGTAATGAGATTGATGATGCCTTGGTATAAGAGAAGGCTTGATGAACTAAAGTAATGAGATTGATGATGCCTTGGTATAAAAGAAGGCTTGATGGATTAATAGAATGAGATTAGTGGAGCGGGTGTCACGAACAGACACGTAGAATTAAGGGATCGGGTGTCACGAACCGATACGTAGAATTAGGGGATCGGGTGTCACGAACCGACACGTAGAATTAGGGGATCGGGTGTCACGAACCGACACGTAGAATTAGGGGATCGGGTGTCACGAACCGACATGTAGAATAAGGGGATCGGGTGTCACGAACCGACACGTAGAATTATGGGATCGGGTGTCACGAACCGACACGTAGAATTAGGTGATCGGGTGTCACGAACCGACACGTAGAATTAGGGGATCGGGTGTCACAAATCGACACATAGAATTAGGGGATCGGGTGTCACGAACCGACACGTAGAATTAGTGGATCGGATTGCCACGTTCCGGCACCAGGATAGATTATGGATCGGAGTGTCACGTTCCGACACCAAGATAGAATATCGATCGGAGTGTCACGTACCGACACCAGGATAGTAAATGGAGCGGAGTGTCACGTACCGACACGAGAGGAATAAAGATAATGAATTTTGAAATATGATAATATACTCAATCTAATGAACCTAATTCCCAAATGAGTATGATATTGAGGCTTGAGTCCTCATGTGTGAACTGTGTGGTACTTATTGATGATTATAGTACTTGTTGTTGCTACATGTTGAGTATTGTAGTTGATTTTATAATATTACTTGATATATATTGTTTTCTATTCTGAGTTGGCCGATGATACCTACTCAGTACTTGTGTTTGTACTGACCCCCTACTTGTATGTTTCTTTCTTTGTTATTTGTGGAGTGCAGCAAACGTACCGTCGTCTTCAACTCAACCGCAAATCTAGCCAGTCTTCATTACACCGGATTTCAGGGTGAGCTAATGCTTCTAGCTTGGACTGGATCTTCTTCTTCATGCCTTGATGCCTTGAAGTTCCGGCATGGACTAGCTTTTTATGTATTTTAGTTTTTTAGATAATCTTAGATTAGTAATTCGAGGATGCATGTTCTTGTGATGATGACTTCCAGATTTTGGGGAATAATAATAGTTGTTGAATTTTAGAGTTTATTGAATTGATTTTTATTAATGAGTTAAGTCTTCCGCATTGTATTTTGTTCAATATGTTTGGGTTTAGATTGGTTGGTTCGCTCACATAGTAGGATAAGTGTGGGTACCACTTGCGGCTCGGTTTTGGGTCGTGACAGTTAGAGCCTTGGAAAAATAGAGTTTGGCCGTCTAATCGTTTGATCGAACGGGTCAAAATTGATCAACAGATAAAACGATTAACATACATACACACACACACACACACACACACACAGAGATATATATATATATATATATATATATATATATATATATAAAGATTAATTAATTAAAGTCGTTGGATTAAAATAGAACGTTGAGATTAACAGTTAAGAAGCAGAATCCATGTGCTCGCCTACGTGGCACACACGAATTGGCCGGTCGGTTTAAGGGGACTTGGAATGCCAAAATTGCTCAAATAAATTTCATTTAAATTGGAACCCTTCCCGGTTTAAGAGGAATTGGATTGCCAAAGGTTCTCAAATTAAATTCAATTAAATTGTAACCCTTCCTTAATTAAATAGTCATAATTTGTCATATTGAAAATAATTATTTTATAAGATTAGCTTATTTGATAAAATTAGTCATTTCTAAAACAATTAATATAAATTAGTAACTCATTAATTTATTAAGCTTTCTTCTCTTTTTCTTTAAAAAAATCAAAAATATTAATCGCAATATTAGAATATTTTTTTAAAAAATAGAATTAACCTTTATGAAAAATCTTTTTTTTGATGTGAAATTGAATAATGAGATAGTACGTTGCAATATTTATAATATATATTCAATTTTTATTAAAAAATAATCGTATTTATGAAATAAATTTAACCAATAAACAAAATTTTCATAATATACATATACATTATTATTATTATTATTATCATTAATATTATTATTATTAGTATTAGTATTATTAGTATTACTATTATTATCATCGTTGTTGTTGTTGTTGTTGTTGTTGTTATTATTATTATTATTATTATTATTATTATTATTATTATTATTATTATTACTATTATTATTATTATTATTATTATTATTATTATTTTTTATTATTATTATTTTAAAACTTTTGCTTAATAAATGTGGAGATCCAAAATTGGGTGACAACAGTAAGTTCTAGTTATATTTTTAGGATTAAACTAACTAAAACCTCATGATTTAAGGTCTAAACGATGCAACTTAGGATCCAAACGAACAAAAAGAATACCAGAAGACCCATGACTTAAAAGCTAACGGACTCACTAACAGAGTTGACTGATGGACTGTAAATTGACTAACGGACCGTAGTGGTCCCGTTGTTCGCGATTGAGTACTGAAAGTTTGCAGTCCCTTAGATGGGGCTTACTTACGGACTGTAAGTCGACTTACGGTCCTTATAGGTCGACTATCATTCTAAACTAAGGAATGAAAGTTGGTTCGACCATCGACTGAGCTAATTGGCGATCCGTAGTCCTCTTACTTTGGTGGCACATTCAGCTTCTAAAAATTTGTGTTTTTGGTCTATTTCAGATACATGGTAAAACATTATTTCCCCTTTAGGACCATTCATTCTCGAATGAAGAGTAAACTAGATTAGTATGGAAAGAAGGAGCTGCAATCCCTACCACTAAACACTAGAAACTCATTTTTACTGAACTAGGTTCTTAGAACATGCAAACACGCTTAAAATGCAAGTACAAATTGAAAGAACATAATATTACGAATGAAAGCGCATGAATTACTAAAAAAATCTTAAGAGGAAGTATTACCTAAAGCTGGAATTGAATTGGAGGTGAGGATACTTTGTCTTCGTGAATGCTTCTGCTTCCCAAATACCTCCCTTTATGGACGAACTTTTCCATAAAACCTTGAACGAAGCGACTTCTTTGTTTCTCAACCTTCGAACTTGGAAATAAAGGATTCAACTTGTACCTCTTCATAAGTGAGATTATCATTCACAGTCATACTTTCTAAAGGTATAATAGATGTTTAATCACCCACACACTTCTTCAACATCTAAATATATAAAATTGGATGCACTACTGCTAGTTCTATTGGCAACTCTAACCCATAAGACACTTTATCAATCTTTTCAAGATCTTGTAAGGGCCTAGATATCTAGGACTGAGCTTCCCCTTCTTTTCAAATCTGATCACCCCATTCATAGGTGACACTTTTAGGAAAACCAATCATTAACTATGAACTCTATTTCCCTTCTCCTTGCATCTACATAAGATTTCTAGAGACCGTGAGCTGTCTTAAGTCTATCTTTAATGAGTTGCACTTTCTCCATAGCTTCATGAATTGAATATGGTCATATCAATGGTGCTCACCTACTTCAAACCAACCAACAGGATATGTACATCTACTCCTATACAATGCCTCATAAGGGACCATATTAATGCTTGAATCATAACTATTATTGTAGACAAACTGTATAAGAGGAACATGATTATCCCAACTACCTTTGAAGTTGAACACACAAGCTCTCAACATGTCCTCTATTGTTTGAAGGTAAGCTCTGCCGTCCCATTTTTCTTCGAATGAAACGTTGTGCTAAGATGTACTTGAGTACCAACACTTTTATGAAATGGCTTCTACAAATGTGAGGTAAATTGAGGCCCTCTATCTCAGATGATAT
The DNA here is from genome assembly GCA_027705065.1 of Solanum peruvianum. NCBI lineage: Eukaryota > Viridiplantae > Streptophyta > Magnoliopsida > Solanales > Solanaceae > Solanum > Solanum peruvianum. Next base: position 22,954,739 of record JAKWJD010001761.1, read on the forward strand.
ACAAAGGAACCAAATACAACCTCACAATCTCATTAATGTAAAGCTTGGCATAATACTCTCTTAATCAGTAGTCTTGATTGCCAAAAAGCATAAAGACTTAGTAACCATGTCACCAATCACCCAAAAGGAGTCATCCTACCCATGAGTACTACGTAAACCTATAATGAAGTCCCTGTTGATCACTTCACATTTCGTAGTGGGAATGTCAATCTCTTGAGTCATACCCCATGGTTTCTAATGTTTTACCTTGACTTGCTGGCAGTTGGGGCACTTAGCCACAAAATCTGCTACATCTATTTTCATCCCATTCCATCAATACACTTCCTGTTTATCGAGGTACATCTTAGTGGATCTTGGATGAAAAGAATATTTAGAGTTATGAGCTTCATCAAGAATTTGATATCTCAACTAACCCACCGTAGGGACACATAATCGATTCAGGTAGCGAATCACACCATCTCCCTCTTAGGAATAAGCCTCCACCCTCTATTGATGGTGCTCCCTTCAGCTAAAGAAATATTGGATCCCTATCTCGCTTTTCTTTAACTTCCACTAATAAAGAAGATTATGACCCATTCTAAAATGTTACTCCACTATCTGATATGCTCAAAAGATGAACTCCTAGGCGAGCAAGTTTGTGAACATCCTTCACTAGATCATTTCTCTCTTCCTCAACATGCGCTACACTACCAATAGATAGCCTGCCAAGGGCAACTACTACTACATTGGCCGTACAAATATGAAAATGCATACTCATATCATAATGGTTGAGGAACTGAAGGCATGTTATCTAGTCAAAATTTAAAATTTTCTACCTTAACACATATTGAAAGCTCTTATGCTCTGTGAACACATTTATGTAAACACCATACAAGTAATGCCTCCAAATCTAAAGTGAAAAAACAACCGCTGCAAGTGCGAGGTCGTGAGTTGAGTTGTTCTTCTCATGCACCTTCAGTTGTCTAGAAGCATAAACTATAACCTTACCTAACTGGCATCAATACACAAACTAGGTCGACTCTAGATGCATCACAATAGATTACAAATCCATTCGAATAAGTAGAATCAAGTCAGTAGTTGTATTCAATCCAATTTCAATTCTACGAAACATTTCTCACAATCATTTGACCAGTGATAATTGACCTTTATTGGGTCAACATAGTTAATGGAGAGGCTATAGATGAAAAATCCTTCCACGAACCTTCTGTAATAACCTGCTAAACCAAGGAAGCTTTTAATATCTATAGGTGAGATATGCCTGGGCTATTGTTTCATTGCTTCTATATTCTAGGAATCTAATCAAATTCCTTCACTAGACAAATTATTCCCAAAGAAAGCAACTGATTCTAACAAAAATTCTCACTTGCTAGATTTTGAAAATAACTAACGACTTTTAAGAGTTTGTATAACAACTCTCAAATGACTGGCATGTTATTTCTCATTCCTAGAGTAAAGGAGGATATGATCAATAAAGATAAGATGAACAAGTCCAAGTATTGTTTGAACACTATGTTCATCAAATACATGAAAGCAAGCCGGAACATTTTTTTTTCCTAATGACATAATTACAAATTAATAATTACCATACCGAGTTTTGAATGTTGTCTTTGACATGTCATTATCTCTTACTTAAAGCTGATGATAACCTTATTTGAGGTCTATCTTTGAGAAATAAGTAGCACCCTTAAGTTAATCAAACAAGTGATAAATCCTGGGGTATGGATACGTAATCTTTATTGTAACCTTGTTCAACTGCCTATAGTCGAAGCACATTCTCATAGAACCTTCAATCTTATTTTCGAACAACACTGGTGCACCATACGACGAGATAATAGGTTTAATGAAGCCCTTATCTAGAAGGTCTTTCAAGTGATCTTTCAATTCCTTAAGCTCAGCTGGAGCCATTCTATAAAAATGAATAGAGATAGGTTGGGTATCTCGAAGGATATATATTCAAAAGTCGATTTCCTTATCGGGAGGAACTCAAGGAAGATTTTCTAGAAAAACATCTGGAAACTCATTAACCATAGGAACTAACTCTAAAGTTGGGGTTTTGAATATTTAATCCTTTACCAGAACTAGATGATGGAGATAACCCTTATAGATTATGTTTTTGTCTTTAATGTAAGAAATGAATAGACCCCGAGGTGCTATGCTACTACCCTTTAATTCTAAGACTGGTTCATCTGGAAACTGAAAAACGAATAATCGTAGTTCTACAATAACTCAAGCATAGTAAGAATGTAACCAGTCCACGCCAAAAATAATATTAAAGCATACGAATTCTCACTCTACGAGGTCTATTGAGGTAACTTTTTGAGAGGCTGTGACAAGGCAATTTTTGTATGCTCGTCTAGCTATAATCGGGTCACTGATTGTAGTAAAGACTGAGAAGGGTTTTGACTGTGATTCTTGACTAACATCTAATTTGACTTCTATAAAGGGAGTTACTGAGGTAAAATTAGCCCATGGATTTTTCCACCGAGTGTACCATATGTGAGCCACATCATTAAGCTGGTAGGATGCCAACTGAACCCTACCATTACCAGTCACTTAGATCACTCCAAAGTTCTTCTAAACCTCATCAATGATATTTTGTGGGTCCTCACCAACTTCTGACCCTAAAAACTTAGGCAGATTAATCAAAAAAGAAAATAAAATTTAAACTAGCTGCCACTAATCTATCATTTTATTAGTAGGATTTGGGACGTGATGATTGTTCTGGTTAGTCATACTCTGAACCAAAAGCTTAATTGTCATTCCAAAACTCTGCATTCAAAACCTCTTGATCTATGACTTGAGCTAATGGATTATCATTTCATGCGTAATCTCTACGAGAAATCATGATCTTAAGCGTATGCTGACGAATTAGAATACGGTAATTGGACTATACCTCATGCATGATAAGAGTAACAAAGATAGTGAAGTTTTCCTTAAAAACATTATATACTCAATATCATTAGATGTGCTGAACTTTACGCCCAACAAAAGGACTCTACTTTCTGCATCTTTTCAGAAATCGTAGTATTCTAAACCTAGTGCTCTAATACAAACTTTGTCACACCCTGAGCTACCCTTGAGACTCAGAAATGGGTCCTATAACCTTAAGTAATCCCAAGCTTACCCTGATAGCATAATCGTGAGCATATTAAAGATAAATTGAACAATAAACTTATGTGGAAGCTATAATCTTAAATAAAATGATTTATGGTAAATACCTATATACTATAACTGGGATATATGAAAATTTATGAGTTTAATACAAAGAAGATATTAACTCAATACTAAGTTGAATCTAACTATGTCTAAACATAGATCCTAAATGACTAGAAACACTGGGATAGGCCCCAAGTAATTTTAGCAAAATTGAAACTAAAGGACTAAATTTACTAACAAGAAACTTATGACTATTGTCCTCGGATAATAAGGACTCACCACTGATTTGGCTGAATTAGAGATCAGGAGCTGATCTATGTGTGGTCGTGATACTAATAGTCTGAACCTACATAACGAGAAGATGTAGCGCAAAGTATGCGTTAGTATTTGAAAGGTACTCAACATGCAGGATATATTACAATTGAAAATACATATAACTGAATAAATCAATAAAACAATGAATCAATTTGAACATGATAAGGATGTTGAAATACTAAGCATGACTAATCTGAATATAGTGACCAAGTTATAACATGTTGAGACTCAAAACTGAAACATGGTTAATTAAATGGAGTATAGTTGAACTATAAGAGTTACTAATAATCGATAACAAAAGTCCAATGTATACGCCCATCGAGAGGACCAATACACCTGGCAAAAGGTATAGAGGAATGATGTCATGATCCCTAAAATGATGCCCACAGAAGGGACATACAACCTACATGGCTAGTAGTTTTGAGACTATTAGTTATGCTGATAACTCTCTAAATGAAGCAAGGGAAACTGAGATTTTCAAGAGAGCCTTTGCGCTATTTTTTTTAGAAATAATCTCAAATCGTAGAATAAGTATGTTTTAAAACATAAGAGCTAGTATATTTTTGGGAGTAGTGTTGAGCTCCAAATTGGGGGCGTGCATGACTTCAAATAATGCACGTTTCCATAAAACCATGTAGTCATCATCGGTAGAAATGGCCATACTTTTTAAATGAATCATTTTAACAATAGACTTGTTGATCTATTAAGTAAATTTAGGTCCTACACTGATGGAAAGGTTAAGGATTGTCCTGGAAGTGTGAGGTGAAGTGTTGTACGGATCATTACCATAGCTCTTAAGATATTGTTTTCGGTTAGAGAAACTCTTACAAAAATTATATTACTTTATTACATATGTAAAGTTGCGCTTGTTATTGCATTTTCATTAATGAAATAAGTTATTTTTAATTTTTTATAAAGCTTTATATATATTTCAGTGTATTCTTTCTTTAGATTGAGTTGAATACCCAGAGTCGAATATCATATATTTGAAGTTGAGTAGCTAATCTTTTAGTTGAATATATAATCTCCGAGTTGAGTATCTTATCTTTATGTAATTTTGAGTTGAGTAAGTTTGAGTAGTTTTGAGTATCCTTCGGTATTCCTTGAGTTGAGTGAGTTCAGAATAGGTAAGTATATTTTCTTTTTTATCAAGTTTCAAGCTTATGTTATATTTTAGAATTCCCCTTACATGGTCATACATTCCATGTACTGAGCCATTTGGCATCTATCATTTCATGATGAAGGCACAAGTGTTCTAGATCATCAACAAGAGATTCATACATAAATCTGAGAGTTCGAGTTATTTATGAGAAGCCTCCTTTCTTTCGAAGGATTTTATTTACCTTTCAATTGCGTCAGTTGTTAGAATGTCGTGGTTCTTATCTCTACTTTCATCCTTTTCAGTTAGAGGCTTCATAGATAGTTAGTATAGTTGGGAATTCTGTATTATTTTATTTATATAATTAAAGGTTTTAAAGACTAAAGTTGCTTATTTATGGCGACTTGGATATATTAATTTGATTATTTACAGCTTCCTTTTAAGTTAAAGTTTGTATTTGATTTTTGTGAATTTTATTAAGCATTTAAGATTTGAATTCTTAAGTTTGTCTTCTGCTTGTAGTCACACAGCTTGAGGGTTCTCATAGGGACCAACAATGGTCTTCGAGTGACGGCCACGTCCAGATTGTAGGGTGGGGTTGTGGCATCATTATTTGTCTTGATCATAAGAAAACAAATCGTGACAGTTATTTAATTCTTTAAAAGTTAAATAATTTTAGAAAAAGGTATTCAAAAACATATATCTATATCACAAGAGAAATTATCCACAAAAACAAATGAATTTAGACTATAAAAAAATTATACTAATACGAACTTCAACTGGGTTATTACAAGTCATATGGAATTTACTTCCTAAAAAATACTAACATATTATGAATATATCAGTAAAGAAAAAAAGCAATGTTTAAATAGTAATAACAATTTGAAGCAAACTTCTTGAAATTTAAATCACATAAGTAACATTGATAAATAAAATCATTCTTTTGTCTTGGGCATTAAAAACACAAATTGTGACAACTCTCTATCTCTTGAGAAGTTTAATAATTTTTTAAAAATGTATTTATAAACATATATCTACATCACAAGAGAAATGTTGACAAAAAAATGAATATAGACTAAAATAAAAGTTAAACTAAGAGGAACGCCAACAAGGTTATTACAAGACATATAGAATTTCCTTTAATGAAATTACTTAAATATTTAGAAATAGCAAATCAGTTAAAAAAAAAACTATGTGTATAAATTAATAATTATTTTGAATAAACTTCTTGAAATGTAAATTACATAAGTAGCATTGATAAATAGTCATTCTTTTGTCTAGAGCATAAAAATGCAAATTGTGGCAATTCTCTAACTCTTCAGAATATTTTAATACTTTTTAATAAACTATTCACAAGCATAAATCTGCATCAGAAGAGAAATTTTTGAAAAATAAATAAATTTATACTACATTATATCAACTTTATAAATTGGAAAATTACATACTAATGTATATACTTACCCGAAGATAATTATTATTTCATCTGAATTATTTTCCTCAAGTACTTGAGGATAAGGAATATACCCTCTTAAGATTGTACAATTAACTTCTTTAGAGTAGTGGCACCTCTTATTTCGCTAAGCTACGAACTTACTCAACGACAATAAATTACACTGAAATTTTTGAAAATGCAAGAAGTGGAGTAGAAGATTTTAAAGAAAATGTAGTTGAAAATGAGAATGCAAACCCTCTATTAGTAGTAAACAAAGGGTAGTATGAACAAGTATTTTTGTGTCTGATCTTAAAACTGGTGAACTTTCCGAGAAGTCACAACCCTATTGAAAGTGATAACTCTTCGGAAAAGTCACAAGTATTTGAAAAAATCACAACCCTTTTTAAAAAGTCACAACTTATTAGAAAAGTCACTCAATTAGAAATTCATGCTTTTAATATATATACACATTCAATGCATGCTTGAAGGGAAAGCTAGTGCGATGCACATGGCCTAACATGAGTAATTTTCTTTTCTAATTTATCTAATTAATATATAGTTTAGTACATAGTGTATACAGATATGATCACATTATTACGTTATTATGTTATTGACTGAATCACACATATACCAAATAAATATATTTTGTGTAATCTTACTTCTGTCATAACCCAATTACTCAATTCATGATGACACATATTATATCAAATCAATAAGCAAGATGATTTGTATCTCAGAAAAAATAAATAAAGAATATAACGTTAGAATAATGAGGAAGTAGTAAATATAACAATAAATATGGACAAAAGTAACTCGAAGCAAACTAAAAAAATATCAAATAGATCCTTCCCAAAACCTGGAAGTCACGATTAGAGAGTTGTCTAGAAAATGAGTATAAGTCCATAAAGTGGACCCAAAATAAAAAGTTTGTCTCAAAAAGGAAAAAACTAGCTAGACATAATACAGAAGGAGATATGTTAGTCTAGGATGTCAAGTGCTCACCCTTGCCTCTGATGCATCAGTGTTGATAACTGGTAGCTAGGACGTACATAGAGAAACAGATGTAGAGTGTAGCATGAGTACCAAAACAACTGGTACACTCAATAGGAATCATATGTAAAATGAGCAAAAAAGGTAAAGATAATATGAAATGAGAGAATATAGAAACAAATGGAGGTCAAAAAGGATTGAAGAAAAGGACAAGATCATACTATAAATAAGAGCTAAGTACAACTAAACTAAATCTAAATGTACCCGAAGAGCCAAGAAGGTATACCTGTATGCAAGTTCAAATAAAACCTAAATAGACCCCCAAAAGCCTGATAGATTCACATAATAGCTAGAACTACAGATAATGAACAATGATGAGTCTTGTGAAGTGTAAGTTTGGCATCTAACAACAAGAAAACAAATAAAGGCATTGCCCAACCAGCTAGCAAAATCCCAGGAACTCATGAGCGTCAATAAGGTTAGGTCTCTAACCACAAATAACCAAATAAAGGGGCCTCCCAACAATAAACTCTCAACGGCGTCCCTCATAGCTAAAGAGTAAACCCGAAGGGGCCAGTAAGACTATGAATGATCCTCATATCAACCATCAAAAATACAACCATAGAGAAACTTCCACACACAACTAATCAGTTCAATGCTCTAACTCAAACTAACTCCAATCCCAAGTTGCCCAACGAAGAGAAAAACCTTAAATATAGAAATGAGACTATAGAAAGCAAGAGAATAGATTGAAGGTCAAAAATATAGGTCAACACCTAAACTAAGCCTCATTCTTTATGAATCAAATCTAGTATACCATTCTATAACGAGCAAAGTAATCTAAATAAATGTTAGAGATAAAGCAAGGCCTTAAGGCTATAAATATCGCAAGTTTATGGAAACCACTAGTCTAAACCTATACACCAAACATTCTTAATTGTACAACAACAACAACGTCCAAGTCAAACAACATTACAAAGATGATCACACAACCATAAATAGCATTTTCTAATGCCAAGAAGTATCTAATATCACCTAAAGAGGTGTTTAGGTAATGTTGCAAGAACAACTAGGTACTTGTCCCCAAGAACAAAATTTGATACGCTCAAACTTACTTCTCAAATGAGAAGTAAAGCGGTCGCGTCAAGTAAATAACCCAACTAGTGAGGTTGGGATCGTTCCCACAAGGAAAATAGTCTAGACTTAACTCCAACTCTTTATTACTATCCTTAAAAAGTAAAAGCATAAAGGGGGGTTTGTATTCCCTAATAAGTAAAATTAACTAACGAACTTGACAGAGACACTTAACAGCTTTTCATTTTGGGTTTTAATCAATTTATCAAAGTAACTAGGGTTTACGTGTTCCCCACAGGTTCATAACTTGATAATTCTAACTATAACAATTCTTTCCTAGTATCTTGCATGCAAAGTGATAAGTTATGTATTTCTAAATCCTTGGTCCGGCATCTAGAAAGTCTCACTCCGCACCTTGGTCCGGCTACGTGTGTTGCTTTCCTAACCCTTATCCTTACCTCATATTAAGCATCATATTCGATATTTGACTCAGTTATTACCTCGTACCAATCAATACTAGCCTATTAGATAGTATACACTAAATCTATGTTAATAATTCATTTCCTATTATCTACCTCCTTGGCCCGGCAAGTAGCATTAAGGCGAGTTCTAACCTTGATCATCCGTTAAAAAGACTTCTAAGCGAAAGAATTATTAATACATGCAAGACACTATTCTAGAATTGTTATTTTAGCTAGGGTTTATCTCATTATTTGCCTATGGTTCCCACAACCCTAGTTATGGAGTTTAGTTCCTCATAGCCATAAACACAATACTCAAATATATTAAAGAAGAATTCATGTACTTACTTTAATGAGAAAGAATAAAGTCCAAAAATTTGCTTGATTAATCACCAAAAGTTACTTGTAAGAATCTCCAACAATCAATCACTCAAAACACAAAGTCTAATAATATGATGTTTAATCTCAAAGAGTCTAACCTCAAAAACGAGGTTTTTTGAACTATTTATAAAAAATAAAAACCTAATTAAAAAAGGATTCTAATTACTGGAAATCTGCCAAAACGCGGCTGGGTCGACGGACCACACGACGGACCGTCGTGGTCATGACGGACCGTCGTGGGCTCCGTCGCCCCATACTTGGTGCAATTCTTCTGCTGCTTTCTTCATTCCCCTCGACGGAAAGTGTGACGGACCTTCATAGGCACGACGGTTCGTCGAGGGTCTTCATTTCAAAATACTTCAACTCTTGGAATCTGGGTACTGGGATCACTTCTCTGATCTTCGCGACGGACTTGTAGGACGGACCGTCATGGCCATGCTGGACCGTCACAAGCTTCGTAATCCCACACTTTGTCAGACTTCCCCATCTTCCTTCAGCAGCTTCTCTACGCTGCCACCTACGGACCGTCACAAGCACGACGGACCGTCATAAGCTCCGTAGGTGGTCTCTTCTGCATTTTTCGCTCAAAATCTCCGCATTCAGCTTTAGACAGATTTTCTGCAAAACAAAGAAAAACTTATATCAAAATTAGCACAAAAAGGCTTTCGGACACACTAAACTTAAGGAAAAAGTATTAATTATACCGTGAAACCACGGTATATCAACACCCTCAACTTAAATTCGTTGTTTGTCCTCAAACGACGCACTATGACTCACAACACAATCTTTGTACAATAGTATTCATGTTTTATCCTTTGCAATCATTTGAATATCAATCCCGATTATTCCAATCAAATCTATGCATGCTATCACTATTAGGCTTGAATTTTGTGGGATTCGAACATGACACAGACTCACCATGCACTATCACCTATCCTCTTCAATTTCTCACCGAGGTGCTAACAATTCCGGTATTGCAACTAGTGTCCTCACTTTAGAACAAAATCCTCATTTTTCACACAATGATTTCAGTTTGAGTATAAGGATTACATTTCAACACTCGCTCTCAGAACAAAGTCACACTCATTCATACCTATTGCCATAAGCTTACCCTTATTTTCACTGCCTTAAGTTCGCTATACAACCCTTAGGATCACGATAGGACTTTTTTTAGGTTGTAACGTAGGCAAGGAGTCAGGTAGGGTATATTTAGGTATACTTTAGTGACTTTTTGCCCTCCTTGACATATCGGCTAAACCTTCCACTCTATATCACTTTATCTCGCCCAGTTTCTCCTATTCTTTCACCTTGTTGTTTCCCTTCTTTCTTCATTTGTGTAAGTAACTCTTTTCTTTTATTGTTTGTAATTCTTGAATTTTATTTTTTTTTATTTTTTATTTTTTTTCAACGAGTTCTTGAGTCACTTTACTTTTGTTCTTTCTCTCTCTTTGTTCTTTCAACCCCACTTTCCAGAGCATTCCTCAAAACAGCCACACTCAACTCATGGCTTTGCCATGAGTCAAGGTACATAATACCCAAAGTCGGGTCAGGGCCATAACGAAGGTTGTTTATACATTAGCCACCCTCAACTTATGCTTTTGGCATAAGCTGAGGTGCACATGTCCAAGGAGGGACCAGGGCCAACATATTGTTCCCAGAAAAGATCAGTTGGGGTGAAAAAGAAAGGACTATTTTTTTTAAGCTCAAATTGTTAGGATCAAAGAAGGATAACTTTCATTTGGTTTCTTTATTTAGGCTAGAAATGGGCTATATTGAATAAGGGCCTATGATCCTTTCCTAATTGTTTGTTACAGCTTACTTTTAGCAGGACTAACCTGGCAAGTTCTAGCTCAGTACCAATAGTGGACTATTCAACTTTCCTCACACTCACTTGACATCTCATCACTATACCAGATTATCAGACACCTAGTTTGACTTGAAGATTTAGGGTAATGCAATGGTGTAACTCTATTTCATGTTTAGAGCCACACAATAATCAGTTACTACGCCTAGTCATGCAACATTTTCCAGTTTTATCGGGATATCATTTTAGCCATCATGCTTCAGAGTTAAACTATGTACAAAATATATAACGTGCCGATTCAACTGAAAAAATAATCAGTCTTTTGGGGAAAAAGAACACAGGCGAGAAAACCCCAAAAGAGGATAGTGAGTTGGGCTACTCAGACTTCACCCTAACACTCACTTTCCATTTACCCCACCCCCAACAAAAAGCATGCAATTGTCCCCAATGCATAAAAAAATCTAAAGATTAGCGGGGTAGGTGAAGCAAACCTGTGGCGCATAGCGCCGTCGATAAGCAAGCTGGTGTGTCCGGTTTCCCGCAACCCACAGCCTCTGCAATCTCGACACCCTCAGTGGTGTCCTCAGCAATCTGGACACCCTCAGTGGTGTCCTCAGCAACAACCGCACCCTCAACGCCTCCTGCGGTCTCTACAGTGCCGGAGCTAGACACCCCAGCCGCTATCTGCGATGCTCGGATTTGGTGTGCCTCTGCCTCAGCAAGTGAGGCTCTCCTCGCGGCCTCCATCTCGCGGCGCTCCTCCTTCCTTGCTCGCGCCTCATCCTCTGATCGACCCCTACGCCTCTTGGCACTCTCTCGAGGGGAGGGTGGGGGAATGTCTGGAGTCGGAAACAGAGCCGCCAATACAGTATCCTCAGCAGGCTCGACAGACTCCGGCACTCTTGCCGCTAGGATCGTGTCGATGTCTGCACGAAGACTGTCGACTGCAGCCTGAAGAGTCGACACATCTACCGGAGGGGCTGGTCGAGCTAATACTCTCAATTCAAAGGCATCGAGGCGCTGGTGAACCTCAGCAATCTTCCGCTGCATCTGCCTCTCCATACGCGCTTCAGACTCAGCAATAGACTTCTGCATCCACGGCTGGATATGATGCAGAAGAGTGGCCATTTGTGCCTCCAGTTTTTGGACTCGAGCAAGCGGGGCCGGTGTCGGTAGAGGGGCTCTGCTACTACCTGGGATAGACTCGACTGGGGTAGTGTCCGTGGATGCCTGTGTAGCTGGGCGGGCCTGGGCTACCGAATCCACAAGATCATCAGCAAGAGGGGGCAGCTCTGGACCGGGGCCTCTGCGTGGCGCCAACTCATTGGCCTCGTCTCTGATGAGGCCGACGTCGACTGTCCCCTGTGGGGTCCTCAACTGATCTATGTGCCATATGGGCACACCTGCAGACCTGCAAAGGGCAAAGATCATACACGGGAAGGGGTAGGTAGTGGTGACCTTAAATGCCCTCTCGTGCATGACTGCCTGGAGAAGCCATGTGAATTCGACCTCGAAGCCGGCTATCATCGCCGCTATCAACACTGCTCGATCCCAAGTGACGATGTTGTCACCAGCTTTGGGGGAAAGGCAGTGACAGACGATCAGCCACAAGAACTTCGCGACGAACGTGAGGTTGGCCTTCTTGATGGCCCCCTTCAGCTCAGCGACCCAATCTGCACCCTCTCCGTCGACTGATAGATGCAATGCCATCCACCTCTTGGTGGTCTCTCTCAGAACTGTAGGTACCCTAAGCAACCCCGATGAACCCACATGGTCTTGTAGTGTTGTGGACCTATATGTGTCTATCCCAACTACCTAGGAAAATATTAATGTGAAATCACCTATGTCTAGGGTTGTTAACATGGCAAATTCAAAAATTTAGAGCCTTGGTTTAGACATAATCATATAAAGGAAAACAAGATATGACTAAGAACGAATCTAATACTAACTAATAAACAAAAATACAAGATAAATGAGTATAAATTTAGAGACACATACCTTGAAAATGGAGAAGAAGACAAACGGAGAATGATTCTGGCAAGGTAGACACCAACAATAGCAGCACCGACAAGTAGATGATAATGATAAGGCTTAGGTGATTTTTGGGAGCAAGAATCAGTGAGGGGAAGTGTGGAAGTTGAAAAGAGAGGGGAGATGAGGGGAATAAGGAAGTAATGGGGTGGAATATGGAGGGGGGGGAAGTATAAACGGTCAGATTTTGAAAAGGGTCCAGTCGGGTCGGGTCGGGTAGATTTCATTAATCGCGCGACGGTTTCCCGACGACGGTCCGTCGCACCTGCGACGCCCCGTCGTAGGTACCGTCGTGTGTGCCCTAATTTAAAAAATGACAGAAATACGTACCTGGTGTGACGGATGCATACGACGGTCCGTTGCATTCGCAACGGTCCGTCGTTGTATCCGTCAGTAGCTACTGCGTAGTAGTTTTCTGCAGAATTTCTTGGTGATGTGCCTGCAAATTTAAAACCCATTTATAGAAAAAAATGCTACCATTATTAAAAAGACGATAAGTATTGGGTTGCCTCCCAACAAGCGCCTGATTTACTGTCGCGGCACGACTGAGCCACTTGATTACTCAGACTTCATCAAGATGGTATGCCTCGATCACTTCATTCGCCGATTCAGCATGCCCAAGATAGATTTTTATGCGCTGTCCATTCACCTTGAACCGCACACCCTCCTTAGTTTCCAACTCAACTGCTCCATGAGGGAATACTTGGGTAACCATGTAAGGACCAGTCCATTTGGACTTGAGTTTGCCTGGAAACAAGCGCAATCTGGAATTGAATAGAAGCACTAAATCCCCGACCATAAACTCTTGTTTTTCAATTTTGTTGTCATGATACTTCTTCATCTTTTCTTTATATAGGGCTGAGCTTTCATAGGCTTTCAAGCGAAATTCATCAAGTTCATTCAACCCATTTAACCGTTGCTCTGCAGCTTCGCTCCAATCCAATTTTAACTTCTTCATAGCCTACATGGCTTTATGCTCTAACTCAACCAGAAGATGACAAGCTTTCCCATATACAAGTTGGTATGGAGACATACCTATGGGAGTCTTATAAGCTGTCCGGTAGGCCCAAAGAGCATCATCAAGCCTCCTTGACCAATCTGTTCTACTAGCATTCACTGTTTTGGACAATATCTGTTTGATCTCCTGATTCGATACCTCAACTTGCCCACTAGTTTGAGGGTGGTAAGGAGTGGCCACATTATGGCGAACACCGTATTTCTCCAATAACCCCTTGAACAATCTGTTGCAGAAGTGGGAGCCCCCATCACTAATAATGGCCCTTGGAGTGCCAAAACGGGAGAATATATTCTTTTTCAAGAATGCAGTGACACTCTTCCCTTCATTGTTTGCGAGAGCTATGGCTTCGACCCATTTAGATACATAATCAACTGCTACAAGAATGTACTTCATCCCATGAGAACTCACGAAAGGGCCCATAAAGTCAATACCCCACACATCAAATAACTCAATCACAAGAATGGGGTTTAGAGGGAGCTCTTGCTTTCTTGAAATACCACCATCTCGTTGACATTTGTCACATGATTTGGCAAACCCATGAGCATCTTGATGAAGGGTTGGCCAATAGTAACCACATTGCAATATCTTGTGAGCAACAGGTGAGGAATGGCATGCCTCCAATACACTCAACATTTCACATTCTGGCACACAACGCCGAATAAGCCCGTCGGCACAACTCCTATACAAGTATGGTTCATCCCAAAAGAACTTCTTCACATCGTACATAAACTTTTTCCTTTGATGAAAGGTCAAGTCTGATGGAACAATATCACTCGCCAGATAGTTCGCAAAATCTGCGAACCATGGAATCAAGTCTTGTGAGGCAGCCAAGACATGTTCATCGGGGAAAGTATCATCAATGTCAGTCTTATCCCCTAACTCTCTCATAGCTTCATCCTCTAGACGAGACAAATGATCAGCAACTTGATTTTGAGTCCCTTTTCTATCCAGCACTTCAAAGTCAAATTCTTGCAGCAGTAATACCCAACGAATCAGCCTTGGCTTCGCATCCTTTTTCGCCATCAAATATCTCAATGTTTAATGGTCAGTATGCACTATAACTCTAGTACCTAGCAAATAGGAGCGAAATTTCTCAAAAGCAAAGACTACTGTGAGGAGTTCTTGTTCAGTCACTGTGTAGTTCTTCTGAGCTTCATTTAGGGCTTTACTAGCATAGTAAATTGGGTGAAGGACCTTGTTTCTTCTCTGTCCCAATACTACACCAAGAGCCACCCCACTTGCATCGCACATTACCTCAAATGGACTGTTCCAATCCAGAGAAATAATGATAGGCGCAGACACTAACTTTTCTTTTAGCTCACCGAATGCTTTAAGACAGGATTCATCAAAACAAAATTTACATTCTTTCTCCAGCAATTTGCACAATGGGTGTGCAATCTTTGAAAAGTCTTTGATGAATCTCTGATAAAAACCTGCATGCCCAAGAAAGCTTCTCACACCTTTCACAGAGATCGGCGGGGGAAGTCTCTCTATTACCTCAACTTTAGCTCGATCAACCTCTATGCCCTTTTCTGAAATGCGATGACCCAACACAATATCCTCTTTCACCATGAAATGGCACTTTTCCCAATTAAGTACTAAATTGCAATCTTCACATCTCTTAAGAACCTCAGATAAATTGGTCAAACACCGCTCGAATGAATCACCAACCACAGAGAAATCATCCATAAAAACCTCTATAGTATCCTCCACCATGTCAGAAAATATTGACATCATGCACCTCTGAAAGGTTGCGGGTGCATTGCACAACCCAAACGGCATTCTTCTGAACGCAAAAGTCCCATATGGACAAGTGAAAGTGGTTTTCTCTTGATCTTCTGGTGCAATAGAAATCTGATTATACCCCGAATACCCATCAAGAAAACAATACCACCCTTTTCCGGCAAGTCTATCCAACATCTGATCCATGAAGGGCATGGGAAAATGGTCTTTTTCAGTCCATGAGTTAAGTTTACGGTAATCCATACACACCCTCCATCCAGTAACCGGTCTCATTGGAACAAGTTCATTCTTTTTGTTGGGGACCACAGTCATTCCCCCTTTCTTAGGTACACACTGGACCGGGCATACCCAACTACTATCGGCGATTGGATAGATTACTCCAGCATCCAACCACTTGATAATTTCCTTCTTCACAACCTCTTGCATAGGAGGATTCAAGCGTCTCTGGTGCTCAATACTCGGCTTATGATCAGGCATGAGTTGGATTTTATGAGAACAAATACCAGGAGGGATCCCAATAATGTCCGCAATGGTCCACCCAATAGCTCTTTTGAACCTTTTCACTACCTTCACCAAACTCTGAACCTGTTGTTCATCCAGGTCTGATGCAATGATTACTGGCAAAGTATCACCATTTCTTAAGAATTCATACCTAAGATGAGGTGGAAGAGCTTTTAATTCAACTTTTGGAGCTTCTTCTATAGATGGTTTCGCGGGTTGGGACTCGCGATTCTTCATATCAAGCTCAAATTTCTTCGGTTTAAACCGAACATCACCTCGATCAAGAGCCGCGACTGATGACTCATACTCTTCGATGCAATCGCTATCAAAGTTCATTATCACTGCCGCTAATGCTTCGACACCTAGACGTTCTTCTATTTGTGTCTCAAATGTCTCACCCATGTTGTAGGATATAGCAGATGCCGATTGGAGCTCACCACTCTGCCTCATGGACTTACAAATATTAAAGGTCACTTCCTCACTGTTCAACCGAAATTTCATCTGCCCCTTTTCCATGTCTACTAAGGCTCTTCCCGTATCTAGGAATGGCCTTCCAAGGATAATAGGCACTTCAAAATCAACCTCACAATCAAGAATAACAAAATCGGCCGGAAAGATGAATGACTCCACTTTTACTAGCACATCATGAAGTATCCCTATGTGCCGTTTTACTGTTCGATCAGCCATCAGTAGCCGCATCGCAGTGGGCTTTGGGTCACCCAAACCCAACTTCTTGTAAATCGAGAGGCGCATGAGATTTATGCTTGCCCCCAGATCACATAATGCTTTCGCAAAATGTAATAGCCCGATTGTACAAAGAAGAGTGAACGCACCCGGATCTTCTTTCTTTTGGACCAGAGATCTTGTAGTAATAGCACTACAATGCTGCATTGTATCATTATCCTCAAAAGTAACCGATCTTTTCTTTGTGACCAAATCTTTCATAAACTTGGCGTAACCAGGCATTTGTTCTAAAGCTTCTACCAAAGGGACATTGATAGAAAGTTGCTTCAACATTGTTATAAAACGCCGATATTTGCCATCTTCAGTCTTTTTCACTAATCTTTGAGGAAATGGGGGTGGTTTCCTAGGCATGGGAGTTACCTTTTTAGGCACTTCAGCATCTTCTGCACTGTTATCCTCTAAATTAGAATCATCATTTACCACTTTATCAGTATCTTTTGTCACCTCATTCTCATTAGATGGCCTAGATGGGTCAATGGTTTGCTTGCCACTGCGAGTAGTAATTGCCATACAATGTCCATCATTTTTCGGATTTTGGACAGTGTTGCTAGGAAGAGTGCCTGGTTGCCGTGTGTTCACAGTTGCAGATAATTGGGCCAATTGTAACTCAAGTTGCTTAATCGATGTTGCATGTGTATCAACTTTTTGCCCAATACCCGCTAAATCATTCCTCAACTCTTTATTGTGCTCATCACTAGCATCGAACCTCCTCATCATCTTATGCAACATATCCTCAACTCGCGACATACTACCTCCACCATCCCTAGGAGTAGCTTCACGATTTTGAGGAGGAACATAGGGTCCATTCCTGTCGTTTCTGTTACCATAGCTACCCCTGTTGAAGTTGTTGTCGCGATTGTAGTTTCATCTCGGACATAATGACCCTCACGATTGTAGTTACCATAGTTCCGACCTTGGTTCCCTTGACCTTGGCGCCAATTTTCCTGATTAGAGCCTTGGGCACTTGGTCGGAAACCCCCCATCTGTTCATTTACTGCATAGGAATCCTCTTCATAATAACACTCATCGATTGGAGGTGGTGGTTTAGTCAAGTAGTTGACTGCATTAACCTTTTCTGCACCCCCAGTGACATGTTTTAGTACCAACCCAAGCTCAGTTCTCATCTGAGCCATTTCCTCAGTTGACTGCATTAGCCAAGGTGTTTCTCCCTGTATCGGACTTCCTAGTACTCCAAGCTTTGTTGTTACGGGAGATTTTCTCTAATTTCTCAGCAATCTCAGCATAAGGGCATTCTCCATAAGATCCACCTGCTATAGTGTCCAACACTGCTTTATTGTTATCATCCTGTCCCCGATAGAAGTATTCCTTCAGTGACTCATCATCAATACGGTGATTTGGAACACTTCTCAAGAATGAGGTGAATCTATCCCAAGAACTACTAACTGACTCTCCTGGTAGTGCCACAAAGTTATTCACCCTGTCTTTGTGGTTTAATTTCTTGGAGACCGGATAGTAGCGTGCTAAGAAGACATCCCGTAGTTGGTTCCAAGTAAAGATGGAGTTGTATGGGAGCTTAGTAAACCACATAGCAGCCTCTCCCGTCAGTGAGAGAGGAAACACTCTGAGACCTATTACATCTAGATCCAAATCAGGCCTCCCCACACAACTCTTACACACTGCCCTTACCTTAGCTATATGGGCATGTGGATCCTCAGAAGGTAGCCCTGAAAACAAACCTCTGACAGTGAGCATTTGCATCAGACTACTAGTCACCACAAAAGTGTGGCCTATGGGTAGGGGAGGCAAAACTAGTGGCCCATCCGAATCTGCTATGTTATCATAGCCTCTGTAGTATGCTTGGGGCCGTGGAGCGGGATTCTGTCCCCTCTGTTGATGTTCACCCGGAGCATCGGGTAACATCTGAACATGAACATCAGCCGGAGCTGGGATGTTCTGGTTTGGGTCCTCATCATTGATTCCCAAATTATGATTCATGTTTCGCAGTGTACGCTCTAGCTCGTGATCGTAGGGAAAAAGCGGTTCTCTTCCTCTCCGTGTATTTGGCATACAAGGAGGATAGTTCTGAAAAAGAAATCAAAAACAATAAAACAAAGTAAAATCAAGAAAATATCAACTAAACTATAGTAAGAAGTTCAAGTTAATCTAAAAGCTATTTTCCCCGGCAGCGGCGCCAAAATTTGATACGCTCAAACTTACTTCTCAAATGAGAAGTAAAGCGGTCGCGTCAAGTAAATAACCCAACTAGTGAGGTTGGGATCATTCCCACGAGGAAAATAGTCTAGACTTAACTCCAACTTGTTATTACTATTGTTCGGTTGATGACTTCCTTAAAAGGAAAAGCATAAAGGGGGGTTTGTATTTCCTAATAAGTAAAATTAACTAACGAACCTGACAGAGACACTTAACAGCTTTTAATTTTGGGTTTTAATCAATTTATCAAAGTAACTAGGGTTTATGTGTTCCCCACAGGTTCATAACTATAACAATTCTTTCCTAGTATCTTGCATGCAAAGTGATAAGTTATGTATTTCTAAATCCTTGGTCCGGCATCTAGAAAATCTCACTTCGCACCTTGGTCCGGCTACGTGTGTTGCTTTCCTAACCCTTATCCTTACCTCATATTAAGCATCATATTCGATATTTGACTCAGTTATTACCTCGTACCAATCAATACTAGCCTATTAGATAGTATACACTAAATCTATGTTAATAATTCTTTTCCTATTATCTACCTCCTTGGTACAGCGAGTAGCATTAAGGCGAGTTCTAACGTTGATCATCCGTTAAAATGACTTCTAAGCGAAAGAATTATTAAAACATGCAAGACACTATTCTAGAATTGTTATTTTAGCTAGGGTTTATCTCATTATTTGCCTATGGTTCCCACAACCCTAGTTATGGAGTTTAGTTCCTCATAGCCATAAACACAATATTCAAATATATTAAAGAAGAATTCATGTACTTACTTTAATGAGAAATAATAAAGTCCGAAAATTTGCTTGATTAATCACCAAAAGTTACTTGTAAGAATCTCCAACAATCAATCACTCAAAACACAAAGCCTAATAATATGATGTTTAATCTCAAAGAGTCTAATCTCAAAAACGAGGTTTTTCAAACTATTTATAAAAAATAAAAACCTAATTAAACAAGGATTCTAATTACTGGAAATCTGCCAAAACGCGGCTGGGTCGACGGACCACACGACGGACCGTCGTGGTCATGACGGACCGTCGTGGGCTCCGTTGCCCCATACTTGGTGCAATTCTTCTGCTGCTTTCTTCATTCCCCTCGACGGCAAGTGTGACGGACCGTCATAGGCACGATGGTTCGTCGAGGGTCTTTGTTTCAAAATACTTCAACTCTTGGAATCTGGGTACTGGGATCACTTCTCTGATCTTCGCGACGGACTTGAAGGACGGACCGTCATGGCCATGACGGACCGTCACAAGCTTCGTAATCCCACACTTGGTCTGACTTCCCCATCTTCCTTCAGCAGCTTCTCTACGCTGCCACCTACGTACCGTCACAAGCACGACGGACCGTCATAAGCTCCGTAGGTGGTCTCTTCTGCATTTTTTGCTCAAAATATCCGTATTCAGCTTTAGACAGATTTCCTGCAAAACAAAGAAAAACTTATAACAAAATTAGCACAAAAAGGATTTCGGACACACTAAACTTAAGGAAAAAGTATTAATTATACCGTGAAACCACGGTATATCAATAAAGCAAGGCCTTAAGGCTATAAATATCGCAAGTTTATGGAAACCACTAGTCTAAACCTATACACCAAACATTCTTAATTGTACAACAACAACAGCGTCCAAGTCAAACAACATTACAAAGATGATCACACAACCATAAATAGCATTTTCTAATGCCAAGAAGTATCTAATATCACCTAAAGTGGTGTTTAGGTAATGTAGCAAGAACAACTAGGTACTTGTCCCCAATTAAATCAGATCAACATTATTGACAAACTCAAGCTCAATATAATGAAGGGAAATTTGTAGCCTACCTTTAGGCTGATCATGCGCACTCCAAATCATGTATCTATTGTCTTTCTTTTTCTAACAACCTCAAAACATAGACATTATAATAAAAACAGGATAATAATGTTTATATGGTCATTTAGAAACAAAAAACACATGAAATTGTGAAAGACCAATTTTGGTGTCAAAAATAGAAATCACGGGACCCGCATTAGAATTCCTGGAAATGTCTACATCAAAAGGTCCTATTTCAGTATTGTAAACATGTGTTCCAAAATGTGACACAATTCAGGGCTCAAGGCATTTAAAATAAGCACATGTAATTAATTTCACTATATAGGACAACTAAAGGAGCATTGTAGCTCAAAAAACATGAGATACCTCAACCGAAGGATCATCAACAATCTAACATCACTAATCTAACCACAATCTCTACAAACCCAGAAAACATTGAATCACCTAAATTGGACTTCAAATGAGAATGAAATAACTTTTTTTGAAATTTTATCTCAATAGATCTTATTTTTAAAAAAAAAAACAAAATGCTCATTGGGAGCAAGTACGAAAGTATTCGTCAACGTAGAGACTCAAGGAGTTGCCCTTCACTAACGCGGCAAAGATTCCCCAAACGTGAATGAAAGTGGAACAATATCCCGCACATGCTCTATTTAGCCCACGAACACAAAAGGTCATCAACTTTTACCTTCATGAATGCAGTGGCAAACAACATTATCCTTAATGGGGGTGTCGAAGATAGCCTATGATCGTGGAGGGAAAACTTTCTAGCTGGTTTTAGCAAACCAAAAAACTTTGATAGGGCATTCGTAATTCGTTCAGAATCCCCTGCATATAGGGAAGATGCACTACCCTATCAAATTTGATATTTTAGACTCAACGAAGTAGTGGAAACTTTCATGTTAGGTTGTCTAGACAATACTGGATCCTACACCCAAACTACATTTTATGTAAGTTTCACAAGTGGGCTCAGAATTAGTTTGGGAACCTCGAGATCTGTATGAAGGGTCATTTTAGACTAAACTCAACATTTCGAAGCTAACTGAACTAACAAAACCTCATTTGTAACGTTTACCAAGAATCTCAGCCAAGGTTAAGCTTTTGCCAAATATTGAAAGTTAAAATAACTAACCGCACAAACGTAAAAAAAAATTCTCAAAAGTTGTGCATACTATGCCAGTATCCTTAAATGTTCCTTTTGGAGATGATAAAACCATCTGAATCAGATTTTAAGGACTTTTTCCTAATATATTTATTGAAATCAACAATTCAATTTTCAAAAGATTCGAAACATAGAGAATCGCGTGAAAACAAACTGAATAACATGGTGATAGAATTGTTAGTAATAACAAGTCATAAATAGCATGGGGTCGCTATAGGAATGTTCTTAATGATGAATAGAAGGCATTAATGTAGAAATAACATGGAGGGTCATTATGACTTCACCTATATTTACAAACTTCAAAGTTCGAAAAAATAAAATTATTTTTACAGTACATGTGGTGATGAACTTTTGGAAATGAAAAGTTCAACATTATCTTCTTTAAGATCAACTTGCAATGTTTATAAATAAATTTCAAATACAAAAATATGCGCTTACGAAATCGAGAAATCACGAAACAAAAAACCGAAGAAGAATAAGGACTTCAACTCTAACACTTGAGAATCAAAGAAGATAATAATATATCTAATTTTGAATAACATATATCTAGCAGGTAAATAATCTTATGCTATAATTTAATTCTTAAATCGACAGTGTCAATGAATTTTACGTTGAAAATCATGACATCCGATAAGGTAAATTTCTTTGCATAATTAGTTGTTAAGATATAATATCTCACTCATGAAGTACCACTAAGAAAAGAAATGAAGTTAGATCTCTGTTATTTGAGGTTAAAGAAAGTCTTAATTATTAAAATTTTAGTATTTAACCTTTCTTGTTTACAAGATTCAAATCTTTATTGTTAACTGTGTTTGTTTTTATTTATTTCAACCACTTTACAATGGGTCTGAATGATTAAGAGTTATAACAAAACTTAAATACCATTAGCCTTTTTTTGCAATCATCACAATCAACCATTAGTTTATCCACTACACACTATCAGTAATTATTATGATTGATCTACATTATATATTGCTTGTCGTTGTCATCATTCACAATCGTCATTAGCTATAATATTTAGAAGTCAAAATCAACAATCATGTTAATCATTAATGATAAGCACTATGTCATAAGAAACAACCTAAACTCACAATCATAAGTCAACATCATCATAAATCGACATAAACAATCACAATCATTGATATCATGATCCTAGCATACACCTTTGACATTCAAACATCAAACCATTATTGGTCCCAAGTGAATGCTCATACTGGATAACTACAAGCGGAAAATTACTTAAGCTTACAAAAGATTAAAACTGGATAAATATTCATAGATAATAGATATAAAGCTTTAACTCAAATTTTTAACTTAGAATATAATAAAATATTCAACTAGACAAGATAGGCAACTCAAATCGTTAAAACATTTTTAAAAATAAATGAACAAACTTCTCAAACTCTATTTTATATCTAGAAATCCTCTATTTTACAGAAGGATATCGGGACAAGACCCACGATATCTCAAAATTACTAGCAGGTGAAGTCATCTGAAATTTAAGAACCCTCACAAAAGTTGTATCCAATATCACATGACCTCGACGAAACTCTTGTTGATTATCCTAGATACATGTATTTTCATCATTTCATGATGTCTGGCAAAAGGCTTAGTATGTGGAATCTACGAGCATGTAAGGGGAATTATAAAGCATGAACAAAGGCTTGAACTTTCTAAAAAGGAAACATACTTACCTCTTCTCATGTCACTCAACTAAAATCAACTCAAGAATAAAATACTCATCTCGAAGATATGATACTAAACTTACAATATTCAAGGATAATGCAACTATAAAAGCTTTATATATATATATATATATATATATGTATATATATATATATATATATATATATATAATGTTTTTAAAAAAGTTGATAGCAACTCAATACATTGAAGAATACAATAATAACTTAGTTGGTATATATAAAAATATAATATAACTCTGCGGGTTTTTTTCTAACCGACACCCATCACTATAAGTAATGTGATGATACATCCTCTCGGCCACTCTGCAAGAACTTTCCAATACTCTCTAGGGGTATAGAACATCTCTACTAATTTGATAAACTAGTCTATGCTAAAAACATAAAAGAAACATCTAAAAATTTGACCCTTACTACCCACGTTGGCTTCATGGTTTACGAAGACCCGAGTTAAATGAACTCGTCCCCATATCGGTGTTCAATTCTTCTAACAAAAATATGCACATCTTATATGTTTTACAAACATAATTCTTTCTACGATTTGAGATTATTACTTAAAATGTTTCTCTTAAAAGAGATGTTACTCAAATTGTAATACAATGAAATTAGACCTAGAGAAAGATTCCAAAACTTACATAAAGTAGGGAACCACGCACGGTTCACGGATCGTGATAGGTTCTAAGGTATGTAGACCTACTCGTGGTAGGGAGTTGGACTCCACAAGGCCCAGGCGTCATACCACGGGACCCTTACATGTCGTGGTCTCGACGACGGGCCGTGGTGGCGTCCATAGTGTTGAGACTAGTAGACCCTGACTTGTCCCTAGACACCCCCACATCTAATGGATACCACAGAACCATTATGGTATGTGGTCCTTCATACGGATCGTGGTAGGGTCCGTGGAAGGTTAGGCAGTAGGCCTCCGTAGTTACCCCCTAAGATTCCCACACCAAGTGTAGACCACATGCACTTTCACGGTACGTAATCCTTCAAAAGGTTCGTAGAAAGGCATGTGGTCCAAACCTCTAAGATTTCAGGACAAATTTAAGACCACGACCGACGTCACGGTCCGTGGTTCCTTTCACAATGCATAAAGTTTGCCATAGTAAGCCCGTCTATTGCTTTAAGTCAAGGTTATTTAGGTCTTCTCCTATTTCATTAGACTTCTAAACCTCATCATTTTAACACTGAATTTTGTGGTTTTGGCAAGTTTTAGCCTAGAAATATAATTAGAACTTACCTAAGTGAAATCATAAATAAAACTCTGAAAAGATAGAGCTTTAGAGTAGAAAAGAGGTCAAGACTCCTAGTTCAAAAATGCAACAAGATTATCTCAGTTCCAGCACTGAAATCATAAGATTTTGTTGTGGAGATCATCACTAATAGGTGCAATTTTACTTGTGTATTCTCTTAATCCATTAGGTCCCCAGAATTTAGTAGTTTCTTGATTCCCTTATTATGAACAGCCCTAGGGTTTCTAGAATTTCAGCAAGTTATCATAAATTACTTATGTATATGTTCAAAATTAGATTATTATGTTACTACTCATTTTATACCATGATTTTTATAACCCTAGATATGTATTTCTGATGTTCTTAAAGTACACATGATAGGTCGATTTTTTAAGTTATTAAGTTAACAAGTCTCAATAAGTAATGCATCAATTTCAGATCAATTATTGCATTCTCAATTTGCATGTTCAATTTTGAGCTTTCCAATGATACATAATTTCTATATTAATGTGTCAAATACTTAATTTATTCAGAGTGTCATAATACAAATTTGGGCTAGAATAAGTCACAGATATAGTCCCAAAACCACAAGCCACGTAGGTTTTAAGTCCGCTTTGTGGGCATCATTTTAATGATCACGCAAGCATGCCTCTACACTTTTGACCAGGTGTATTGGGTCCTCTCGGTGGTCCTTGAACATTGGACTCCATATTTAGCACATGTGGTTTAATGTTAGTTACTAATAGCTCCCACAGTTCAATCAGACTCTATTGCATTGACCAGGTTTCAATATTCAGTCTCAACATGTTATAAATTGGTCACTGCATTCATTTTAGTTATGTTTAGTATTTGAGATTGTGGATCATGTTCAAATTATGTTATTGCCTTATTTCATTAATAAGTTATATATTAGGCTTAGCTTAACTTTATCCCTCATACTCAATACCTTCTAAGTACTAACGCATACTCTGCGCTACATCTTATCGTGATCAGGTCCCCAACAGTCAGATCATGCATAGATTGGTTCTTAATCTTCACTTCAAGAGCGTTACTGGTGAGTCATCATTCTTTGAGGACTAGTGATACTTCTATCTTATTTATTTTAATCATTATTTTCAGTTTTGCTAGATTTAGCATGGGCATGTCTGATGAGTTCATGACTTGGACTCATTTAGGGCAATATTTTTGTAAAGTTAGTGTCCTGAAATGCATAGTTTATCTTGAAAACTGATGAAAAACTATAACTAAAGTGATTTAGACTTGGAGGCAAAGCATGGACAGAATTGAGCAAAAAGGAATAAGGCAGTTTAAAGAATGAATAAAAGAAGGCATGAGGATTGCCTAACCCATTAACTGAGTCGCCGAATAGCCTTATTGTCGCCTAGTGTTCCAGTGTGTGGAGCCGACATGGAAAGGATCAATTCAGAGGTTTAAAGAAGCAGTCGTCATAATGCCGAGCAGTACTATATTGCCCAAATTTTAAGAATAGGAAGATTATAAAGGCAGAGGGAGATGGAATATACCAAATGGTGAATCGCTGAGTTCACCGGAGATTCTAACTAACTACGCCGAGTGATCCTTCATGGCACAAATTTTCAAAAACGTTGAATATTTGTTGAGAATCAAATTTTATCGGATTTTAATCTTTAGACTATATTATTCATATCTTTTACCAACTTTAGTTCTTAGAGTTCTTGGTAGACTTCGTTCTTGAGATATGAAGATTTGAAGGTCTCCGACTCCAAGAAATTAGAAGTGGGTCATGAAGTATTTTCATCTTTGACACATGTAAAGAAATTTTTGATCATACCAATTGATGGAAACACTTTTTTTATATCGATTTCTATATTTTTATTATGCGTAAAAAACCCGATTCTTTGTGGGGCTTGCTTATTGATGGTATATTTGTTGTTTAAATGTAATTTGGTTCAATTTTTGTCTATGAAAGTGATGGGATTGTAATTGCAAATATCATTTCATATTGGTTTCTTGGGCTTGCTCGAGAGAGAGGTCATAACACCAAAACTAATGAATGTATAGCCGGTGGTTATTGGGTTGACGTGGGTTCAACTCGAAAGAGAGGTCTTTAGACAAAAAATACTAAATTGATAGACGGTGGTTATTGGGTTGACTTGTGTTAAGCTTGAGATAGTGAATCTTAAACCGTCTCCCACAATTTCAGCTCAAGAGAGTGAATAGGATTAGGATAAGGCTAGGCATTATCGTGGAAATTAATGTTCTAGAGAAATCAATTTTTTTAGGGGTAAGTTGCTCGAGAGAGAATTAACTCCCCTAAAGTCTAGCTTAATAACAAATATACAGCTTCATATCACATCCCAATACTCCCGTCTGCATATTTTTGTTTTCATTTTTCTTCACTTTTAGTTTATAATTGCTTACAAACCCCAAATAATAATTTATACTTGTGTCAACCCCTTTGACTTATAATTTTTATACTCATCAAAATCTTGTAGCTATGACTAATTTCTACTTGGATCTTAATTCTAGAGAACCACTCCCTTTTGACTCGACATCAACCCTTGGTTAGGTTATAATATTTACTAATGACCGTCGACATTTAGAATTCGAAGAAACTTCTTGATACATCAAGTCAATGTCCCAACACATCTACTCAATTTAGAGGCTTGTTTCAGACATAGTTAGATTCATCTACTGTGTAAGAGTTTGATTTTGATTTGTACTCAAACTCTAAGATTTCATGTATTAAGTTTTAGTATGTTGGTGAATTTCATTATAATTTAGCTTCCACACACTTTTATAGTCAATTTTATCTTTAGTATACTCATGATTATGCAAAAAGGGTTAGCTTACGGTAACACCTGATCCTATGTCCCGCGTACGCATCCAGACGGTTTCCTTAGGCATGACACAATATGCTCAAAACTCTTTTGGTAAATCATTTACTCTTGGTAACTATCCCATATATCTTCTTAAAGAAATAATCTCATATCTCCTCTTCACTAGTTGAGTGATAAAGTTTTAAAAATAAGTTTTAAAACAATTAATAAAAATACTTCATTAGATGGGGTTCATGTTGAATTATGGATATAAACGACTCCATTCATGGTGTTCAATAACCATGCATAGAACTCAATACTTGAACTCAACAACTCAGTTTTCAAACAGTCAGTGATACTACTCATCTCAAGAATGCTCGGCTCAGAGCTTTCATGCATAATTATGGGCATGAACTGCTCACCTCAACGACTCAATGATACCTATCATCTGAAGAATGCTCGACTCATAGGGTTCATGCGGAATTATGTGAATTAAGTACTCAACTCAAGGATATTCATCGGTAACATGTAGTAGCCCATGATGAGGAGAATGATTCCTATATAAATAGGTACTCAATACTGAATACTTAGATCTTGAAGATACTACTCCTCTAAAAGATACTCAACCGACAGAGGTTATACGAAATTTACGGGAATGACAGACTCGACTTAAGGGTCTAAATAAATATGAAACTCATGTTTGTGAATGCCCTAAAATATAGAAAATCAATAATAAGGAATATAATTTTTAAAATGAACATTAACTCAAGAACTCAAAGATAACTAATTTTATGAATACTCAAATATAGTGTAGAATCATAGATTTATCTTTTACCGATTTGAAAGTAGATGTAGGGCATTGATACGCTCAATCTTAATTCTGAAATAAGAAGTAAATCGGTCGTGTCAAGTAAATAACCCAACTACTGAGGTTGGGATCGTTCCCACGAGGAAAATAGTTTAGACTTAACTTCAATTTATTACTTCTATTGTTCAGTCAATTACTTCCTTGGAAAGCAAAAATGATAAAAAGGGGGGGGGGTCTATTCCTAAATAAACAAAAATTGTTGGATTTTAAAAAGGTGTGAAAGGAAAATCAAGATTTGCGACTTTTATGAAGAGTTGTGACTTTTATGAAAACTTGCGACTTTTATGAAAAGTTGTGACTTTTATGAAAAGTTGTGACTTTTATAGAAAGTTGTGACTTTTATGAAAGGTGACGAATTTTCTGAAAGATTGTGACTTTTCCAAAGGTTTGTGACCTTTCCGGTAAGGCACAATAAGAACATTTTTGCACTATCCTTTGTTTTCTATAAATTGAGGGATTTCCTCTCATTTTAAATAGAATTTATGGACTTCTTCTTTAACTACTAAATCTAGTATTCTAAGTATACTTTACTGCCGTTGAGTGGTTCGCTGACACCGGAGTTTTTGGTATCTATACTCTGGTGATTGATATCATTTTACCCTGGGAGGTCATATTCCAAATCAAACCTCAGATACTAGAGGGGAATAATTTCCGTAAGGGGACACTGTGAATTCAGTGGACTTGATCTTTAACCTGTTAAAAATTTCCAGATTCTGGTACGTGTTTAAGAAATTTTAGATTTGTGAATTAATTTCAGTTTTTCTATTCTTGTGTTCTTCACTGGTTCATTGAACATGGTAACTTCGTGTTTCTACAAAGTTTTATTGGAATCAGTAATATTCTTTAGACACATATTAACAACAATTCTTCTTTATGAAAAATATTTCGTATATTTTTTTAAAAATATGTTTTTATTCTAGTTTCGCTACTAGTTTTAATTTTCTAGTTGTGAAAATTTTCTTTAACTTTGTTGTCTTACAAAGATGTTCAAAGTTTTGTTCTAAGTATGTTTGAAGTACAAGATGAACAAAAATCCTAAGGAAATTATTATACTGTTAGTATTTTTTGTATTCTAGTGATTGAGAGAATCTGATCATAGAAGTAGAATATAAATGCATTACTTCTCCACAATTCGTTATTTTTTTTAGCAAAGTCGAAGTGAGAATGTAACAGAAAAATTTTATAGTAAAAGATTACCAGGTAACCTTCTTATTAAATTATCTAATGAGGAAAATAGTTTCTAAGAGTAGTCATCTTTGATTTTTTTTATTATGTGTATCTTTGGAAAAAGATCTGCAAACCATATGTTGTGGAATGAATTTAACTTCGCAAATATTGTTGCTTTAAAATTATTTAGTTTGCAAAAATGAGAGATGCATATTTTTGTTTGATAAAATAGTATGTCAAAATGTTATAGTTGAAAGACTATTTGATAATATAAATATTTCTATGTGATAATGAATATGTGTTATTATGATTGGAGAAAAAAAGACTTTTGTAGTTTTGTACTCCATGTGAAATGTTAGTGTTCCTTATTTTTGTAGACTAAAATCTTTTGTGGTTTTATACTCTGGATAAATTGGACTATGCAATTGGTTTAAAGAATATGAAAACTTCACATAATAAGTCAATGTTCTACTTTTGATTTTCTATAAACTTCAATGTAATATAGAAATAAACTGTACAAATTTTTTTTCCTCATAGTTAGTATTTAAAATACTAATTGGTATGTCTATTTATGATAGAGGAAAAATACCAGTGACTTAGAATTTGTGATTTTGTGTCTCTACGGAATGAACTTTGACATTGTGTAAACATTGTAAATGAGAATTGCAACACTATAATTCTTTCGTAGAATAATGTTTCCAACATTAAAATATGTGGAAAAAACTATTTTCAAATACTTGAAAAATATTTTTGAGATCACATTTGAAATGTGGGGGTTATTTGCTTATGATTAGACTTGGTGTCTAATTTAACTTTGGAGCAAAAGATATGAAATTCAATAATACTTTTGTATTATGTTATACCCACAAAATTCTGTGAGTATATCTGATATTGTGGTTGTTGAGTTTCTATATTACTAGTATATAGTGTGACAAGTATGAAACATCTAAATTATATATATAGTTGTTCAAAATAATTGTGTTCTGTTATGAAAAAAAATATCACTTGCTGTGATTTTTCATAAAAAGATATATCTATTATAATAAAAGTATTTGCATAGACATGAACATTGGTGAATAGTCATTTGTTATGCTTTTGTAAAAATAACATTTCGACTATATTGTCTTTATTGAATCCGATGAAACTTTGTTCATGGGGAGTTCTAGAACAATCATATTGAATGTTATGGAAATGTCCTTCTGAAAAGGACATTTGACGGTCTAAACAATGTTTGTATCACACAAAATTGTAAGAAATAGGAACAACATATTATTGAGGAAAAACCTACCTCGCGAAGAGCTTTTCGAACTCAATGTTCTTATTTGTTATTACTTGCTTGAGTCAATGTTTGTGACATGAACACTTGGGGCATGTCAATTACAAAACCTTGTAAGGAAAACTGATCAACTTAGAAGTTTTGCCTAACTTTGAGTGCAATAAATAATAATGCCAAGTTTTTGTGGAATCTAAGTATGTTGAGCATTCTTATAAATTTGTTAAAAGGAATTATAATCCCTTAGAATTGATTTACACTGACATTTGTGATATGAATTTAACACTATCTCTGGTTGAAATAAGTATTTGTTACTTTTATTGAGAACTGCATTAGAAATGACATGTCTATTTGCTAAATGGTAAGGATGAAGCAATAGAAATGTCTAGACAATGTAATATTGAAGTTGAAAATCAGTGTGAAAAAATATATATGAAGTGATTAGAATGGAGAGTATAAAATTCATTGTGCAGAAATATGTTTGGAAAGTGAAATATCAAACTACTGCCATATTCACCTCAATCTAATGAAAAACCGAACAGTTGAAATAAATGATGGATGCATTATTTATAAGTTCGGGTTTACACAAAACTTGTGTGGAGGAACTATCCTTACTACAAAAAGGATCAACAAAAAGTTTTGTTCTTTTAGAAAGAAAGAGATTTTGTTTGATCAGAATACAATCTTTTCCATACGAGAAATGGAAAGAAAGGAAATCCAACTTGAAATATTTCAAAGTGTGGGGGTATCTAGTCAAAGTCCAAGATCCTATTCCTAAAATAATTAAAATATGACCTATGACTGTGGGCTGTAAAATTAGACTTGAGTAGTCTAGAGAAGGGTCTAAAAGGCCTAAGAAATGAAAAGGATAATGTACTCAATAAAGGGATTCAGAGGCTTAGTAAAATGTTAAAGGACATTTACTTCCTTCGAATATGATTTTGCAACATTTTCTGTGTTTTCTGTAGACTCATCCTTTGGAAAGATGGTGTCAATAAACAATATTGAAAGTAAATTGATCTTTTTCAAGTTTGGGTTCAAAATGAATCTTTAGAAGGAAAAATAACAGTTGATGGAACTTTTGAATAATATAAAGCAAGACTTTGTGTAAAATACTTTAGGAAAAAAATAAGATTTTGATCTTGTCGATATATATACTCGTTAGTAATTAGAATTACATCCATTCGGATGCAAAAAAAATTATTACTGTGGTATACGACCTCCAAATTCATCAAATGAATGTGAAAAGAACTTTCTTAAATGTAGAATTGGAGGAAGAAATTTACATGGAACAACCTGAGGGTTTTGTGGTACGTGGTAAATAAAAGAAAGTATGTGAACTTGTTAAGTCACATTATGGAAGAACCAAAACAATGACATAATTCAATCAAACCATGTCGGCAAATGGATTGAAGAATGATGGAAGTGATAAATGTGTTCACATTAAAATCATAAGGTCATTGTTTGTTTGTATATTGGTGATTTGTTGATCATCAATAGAGACACTAATGAAATAAATGCTACTAAACGTATGCTATAAAGCAAGTGGAATGAAAATTATTGGAGTTGCTAATGCGATCTTAAATTAAGAATTCGCAGAACTCCATAATGTTTAGCATTTTCACAGTCTCATTGCATTGAAAAGGTACTTAACTAGTTCAAAAATTTGAATGTCAATATTGTAAAGTGTCCAACAAATGTGATCTTTGCATTTCAAAAGAGTGAAAACAAAAGTGACTCACAATTGGATTGTGCTAGATTTTTGGGAAGCATGATGTATATCATATAGTGTGTGCGATCAGATATAGCATTTGCTATTTTAAACTGAGTCCGTTCATAAGTGATCCCAAATAAATTCATTAGATGACAATAAATAGAGTTTTGGAGTATTTAAAATAATACTTCAAACTATGTCTTGCATTATAACAATATCCAACAATATTAAAAGATATAGTGATGCAAATTGAATCATCGGAAGAATGAAGTATAATTCACGAGTGGATATGTATTTACTATTGGTAGAGGAGCAGTCTCTTATAAATATTTCAAAAGTGACATGTATCGCTAGCTCTACAATGATCTTTGAGCTAGGTGCTCTAGATAAGGTCGGTGAATAAGTTAAAAGACTCCGGAATTTCTTAATAGATATTTTATTTTGGCCCCAACCATTTGCATTAGTATGCATACACTTTCACACTCAAGATGCAATAGGTAGGGCATGGAGCATGACGTATAACGGAAAGTCTCATCATATACGACATAGACATGATACTGTTAGAAAACTACTCTCTAGTGGAATTATCAGAATTGACTATGTAAAGTCAAAGGATAATGTGTCGGATCCACTTAAAAAAAGGCCTAACTAGAGAGAAAGTTAAAAGCTCATCTAAGGGAATGAATTTACGGCTTAGGACAAGTCATCATGGCGGTAACTCTATCTAGAAGACCGGAGATCCCAAGAGCTAGATTCAAGGAGAAAAACAAAATTGTGAATGACGGTTCGGCATTGTCAATAAACTCAATCCATTCTCATGATGAAGACAATGCTCAGGGACAAGGATACAACATTAAGGCATGTTAATGAGTTAATAAAGCTTAATGGTTTTAATGATTTGCTAAGTTTGGCAAAGTTGACCAAATAGTGTATCTACGCGATAACACGATTAGAAATCACCTATGTGAGTGTGAAGTGTAAGTCGCTTCAAAGAAGATGATTGTCAAAAGTCCATCTCTCTATACACTCATGAAACCAGGAGGTGTTCATGGCTAAAACGAACACAACCGTAAGAACCATAAATCGTAAAGGGTTAATTGTGTGACATATGGTTTTCTAGGTATACACCAAAGTTTGACGGTTCAAAGATATTGCATCTACAGATTGACCGAGTATATCCGACATATGTTCACTAGGGAAAGTCCAAGGGGAAACCTACTTATCCAGATGCAATTAATTCTTGCTTGTAAAGTACACATCCTTGTCTGTTTCTTTGTCTTTTAGTCATTCCCCATTCATGCGGGGGATTGTTGGATATTAAAAAGGTGTGAATGGAAAATGAAGAGTTGCGACTTTTATGAAGAGTTGTGACTTTTATGAAAAGTTGTGACTTTTATGAAAAGTTGTGAATTTCATGAAAAGTTGCGACTTTTATGAAAAGTTGTGACTTTTATGGAAAGTTGTGACTTATATGAAACGTGACGACTTTTCGTGAAAGATTGTGACTTTTCCAAAGGTTTGTGACCTTTCCGGTAAGGCACAATAAGAACATTTTCGCACTATCCTTTCTTTTCTATAAATTGGGGGATTTCCTCTCATTTTAAATAGAATTTATGAACTTCTTCTTCAACTACTAAATATAGTATTCTAAGTGTACTTTACTGTCGTTGAGTATTTCGTTGACACCGGAGTTTTTGGTATCTATACTCTGGTGATTGAGATCATTTTACCCTGGGAGGTCATATTCCAAATCAAACCTCGGGATACTAGAGGGGAATAATTTCCTTAAGGGGACACTTTGAATTCAGTGGACTTGATCTTTTTCCTATAAAAAATTTCCAGATTCTGGTACGTGTTTTAAAAATTTTAGATTTGTGAATTAATTTCAGTTCTTCTATTCTTGTGTTCCTCACTGGTTCATTAAACTTGGTGCCTTCGTGTTTCTTCAAAGTTTGTTGGAATCATTAAGATTCTTTAGAGATATATCAACAACAATTCTTCTTTAAGAAAAATATTTTGTATATATTTTTTTAAAATTTGTTTCTGATTCTAGTTTCGCTACAAGTTTTAATTTTCTAGTTGTGAAAATGTTTTTAAACTTTGTTGTCTTACAAAGATGTTCAAAGTTTTGTTCTAAGTATGTTTGAAATACAAGATGTACAACAATAATAACTAGCAAAATAAAAGGAGACAACCTAAGCTTCAAAAATTGGAGTTTAATCAATAAAGTAACTAGGGTTTACGTGTTCCCCACAGGTTCATAACTTGATAAGTCTGACTATAACAATTCTTTCCTACTATCTTGCATGCAAAGTGATAAGTTATGTATTTTTAAATCATTGGTCCGGCATCTAGAAAACTTCACTCCGCACCTTGGTCCGGCTACATGTGTTGCTATACTAACCCTTATCTTTACCTCATATTAAGCATTGTATTCGATATCTAACTCAGTTATTACCTCGTACCAATCAATACTAGCCTATTAGATAGTATACACTAAATGTATGTTTATAATTCTTTTACTATTATCTACCTCCTTGGTCCGTCAAGTAGCATTAAGGCGAGTTCTAGCGTTGGCCATCCGTTAAAAAGACTTCTAAACGAAAGAATTATCAATACATGCAAGACATTATTCTAGAATTTTTATTTTAGTTAGGTTTTACCTCATTATTTGCCTATGGTTCCCACAACCCTAGTTATGGAGTTTAGTTACCCATAGTAATAATCACAATATTCAAATATATGGTATAAGAATTCATGTACTTACTTCAATGATAAAGAGTAAAATCCAAAAGTTTGCAAATAATCCAGAGTCAAACCTCAAAAAATGAGGTTTTTCGAACTATTTATTAAAAAAAACCTGATTAAACAAGGACTCTATTTGCTAGAAATTTGTCAAAACGCGGCTGGATCGAGGGACATCGCGATGGATCGTCTTGGTCACGATGGTCCGTCATGGACTTCATCGTCCCATACTTGATGAAATTTCTTCTGCTGCTCTCTTCATTACCCTCGACGGTAGGTATGACGGATCGTCACAAGCACAACGGTCCGTCGAGGGTCTCTGTTCCAAAACACTTGAACTCTTGGAATATGGGTACTGGGACTACTTCTCTGAACTTCATGACGAACCTGCAGGACGGACCGTCATGGACATGACGATTCATCACGCTTTCTGTAACCCCACACTTGGTCATACTTCCCAATCTTCCTTCAGCAGCTGCACTACGCTGCCACCTATGTACCGTCCCAAGCATGGCGGACCGTCACAAGCTCCGTAGGTGGTCTCTTCTGCATTTCTTCGCTCAGAAACCTCTACATTCATCTTTGGCCAGATTCCTGCAAATAAGGAGAAACTTATATAAAAATTAGCACAAAAAGGCTTTTGGACACACTGAACTTAAGGAAAAAGTATTAATAATACTGTGAAACCACTGTATATCAGGCATGAGGATGAATTATTCAAACCCTATGATAGTCTTACATACCTAGAAGAATAAGTTTATTCAAGAATATTGAAGATAAACTTCATTAGAATCCTTGAAACCATAGCTTGAAGGTAAACTATCAATAAATCCTCTCTTGAGATTCTTGAATTAGTTTCTTGAAATCTCTATGGCAAGCATTATGATTTTCATTACTGATTCATAATTTTAGGGAAGATTTTGAGTTGAAATATGGAATCCGTAGAGAAAGATCTACTTTGAAGAAGAATCTTGAAAAATATTGGAAGAATCTTGAAAGAGATTAAAAAAATCTAGAATGGAGTCTTTTACTTTAATTTTTCCCTAGGGTTTTGTCTTAGGGTTTAAGAGAGGAGAGAATGATATATTAAAGAGGAGAATCTGATTCTTTTGAACCTTTTGTTAGTCAAGAAATTCATTTAAAATTTTATAGGAGGTAAAAGGATTTACCTTTTTTCTAATTTTTTGCCGTGGTCTAATTCGTAACACAACTGCTTCGCGTTACTAAAATAGTCATAACGTTTTAGTTAGAAATTGGATTGATGTAAAATTTATGGAGTTGGAAAGTAGGTTCAGATACCTTTAATTTGATATGCCATGGCTCACATAATTCTTTATATTGTAAGGGACATGATCGTTTGAAGTAAGAGATATGGCTCACATAATTCTTTATATTGTAAGAGATATGGTCGTTCAAAGTTGACCCAAGTAGAATCTTACATCTAAACTTGATTGATAACGAAACTTCAAGAACATTTTTAAGAACTCATCGAAAAATTATATTGCTCAATATTTATGATAGATTCGTCAAAAAATATCAGGATTGGGATGTGGGTAAAAAAAACAAACGCAATGGAAGCTTACATACCTTAAAGAACTTGATTCTTGGGTGAATCTTGAATTTCTTGAATGAAAGCATAAATATTTAAACTTTTCCTCCTCTTGAATCTTCTCTCTTAATACCTAACAATATTTTATGAATGAAACTGATTCTAATAAGTTTAGACTCCTAAAACCTTACTGCAAATGTCTAAATCTTATTAGGTAAGGAAAAGACCAAATTACCCCTCATATTTTCAAGTGACTATCCTTATTTGGACAGTCACACTTCAATTATACACATCTCGCTCATACTAGTTTAAATATTAGCAAACTCGGTGACTTTAGAAATAGGACTATAAGATCTTTCATTTAATATTTTGTGGGTCTCCTAACTTATTCTTTACTGGAAGTTATGGTCCTTTTGATTTTATCCAAGACTTAAAGGATCCTAGGAATGGCTTGAATTCTTTATGGAACTCAAGCTACTATATTTAGGGACGTGGCATTAATAATTAAGAAATTTTAAATTCCTTGGTACTATCCTACACACCACGAAGGATTGTTCGAGTCTTGGTTTAAAAAAATTTCTTGACTGTTACAATTAGTCAACGCCATCAATTTCCATTAAATTGTTTTTTTATCAATTTATTTTTTTTAAATTTTTTTACATTCATTAATATTTTTTAGACTAAGGAAGACTTTATATGAGGAAATTGGTATTGAATCCATAAACCTAAGGGATCATTTGGCTTGCAAACAATTTCATATTGTATTATATCGTGGTAATTTTAATTTATGGATTTAAGAAAGGGAAATTTTCCCAAATAACTACAATAATAAACATAATTATGTATCATACCTAGAGTTTGCGTATTTAGGGGTTGTAGCTACAATTTAAGCTTCCTTATTTGTATAATTCGTAGGTGAGTTTGTATAATCAACTAGTACATTTGTATTATTGAGCTATTTTTGTGTAAACTCAACATAACAAATTTATACACAGATAAACATCTAATTTTTAAACAATTCAACATATTACATTATACAAAAATTACACATTAAATTATACGAATTCAGAATTATACAAACATGTGAATATAAGAACAGGGAACTCCAATCCACTTAATTAGCATTGAATGTTTGTCCCGAGTGGTAATTAACTAAAACTATAGGTATGATGACTATTTAACTAATATATGTCTGCTTTATCATTCATAGATCCCGTTTAGATTAACTTACAAAGTAGCGCTTAAGTTATAGTAAAAGGTCAAACTCAAACTACTTTTAAGTCAAAAAATAAAAACTAGGGGGAGACCTACTTAAGATTTTTAACCTTTTAAAGTCATTTTGAACTTAATTTGTTTTTAACCTTATCAAACAATTCCAAAAGGTAAAAACAACTTAAAAGTAGGTTTCATCAACTTTTATGTTAATACAAATCGACTCTTACTTTCATTTCTTTTTGTTTTAAATATTAGGTGGACATGCTTCTATTGTTTTTCACACACCTTCTCTGAATTAAATAATTATTGCAAAATCAATTTAACATACACCATATTTGTTATTATCAATATTCATTATACTATTAGAAGGAAAAGTTGTAATTAGAAAAATGTATCGTATCTTTAAAGAATGTATCTTCACTGCACATAAATAAGAATGAAGTTTTATAACCCTAGGCCCACTAATGTAGCGCCACCAAAAATCATAATTCCCTTTTAATTTTTTTTCAAAACTATCATTCCTTTTTCATGAAAAAATTGATGTTTATATTAAAAGTTGTGACTTTAATATCACAATTTGTAACTTATATGAAAAGTTGTTATTTTTATGAAGAGTTCCAACTTTAATGAAAAATTGTAACTCTTATGAAAGGTTGTTACCTTTTCGAAGTGTTGTAAATTCTCAAAAGATTTTTGACCTTTTCGATACTACACACTACGCATTTGTCCCCATTACCCTTTGTTGTGTATAAATAGAGTTATTTGTTGGTGCTATTATTTGTAGGTGTTTTTCCGTTGTATAGTAGTCTAATTCGAATATATTAATTAAGTTTATTATGAATGTTTGTTTCATTCCTCAAAGTTTTCTTCCTGCTATTTCATGGATCGTAATCTTTATTATAACTCAAAGTGATTAGGGTAATTATGAGAACTTCTTTTTTTATTAAGGTGAATTTTTTAACTCTCTTAAAAAATTCAGCAAAGATGATAGTATATTGATCTTCTTTTTTGTCCATTTGTACAAGTTTCTTAATATAAACAAAGAATATTGATTTTGATTTGAGCGACGTTACTACTCTTGCATCTCTCATTCCACAACTCATAACGCCACTGAAATTGTTGAATTCATTATATTTGTTTCTTTAGTAAGCAAAATTTTTATTTATACCACTATTATTTGTTGTTGTTTTTTCTATAGGGGAGTCTAATTCAAATACATTAGTTAAACTTTTATGAAGTGTATTTTATTCCTCAAAGTTTTCTTCCTCAAATTTCATGAAGCTTAATCTTTTACTGTAAACAATAGTGATTAATGTTTATATTGCAATTTGTGTTTGCTATTTTGGTAACTTTTGCTGAACTTTGTTAAAAAATCTAGTGAGGATGATTCAAAATTTATCTTATCGTTTGTCCCTTTCTACTAGTTTTTTCATATAGTTTTTGTGAAAATTTCTTGTGTGTTGTGTAATGTTTGATA
Source organism: Solanum peruvianum (assembly GCA_027705065.1). Taxonomy (NCBI): domain Eukaryota; kingdom Viridiplantae; phylum Streptophyta; class Magnoliopsida; order Solanales; family Solanaceae; genus Solanum; species Solanum peruvianum. The sequence goes on from JAKWJD010001761.1 coordinate 22,994,380, forward strand.
GCACACAACAAATGTGATAACTCTTACGGAAGTAACGATGAAGTTTGTTAAAAGAACCAAACAATTTGTTATCTTGGTTGCCACAGTTAGTATATTATTTTCAAAGTTTTTTCTTAGGTACAAACATCTCATATGTTATTGCGGTTTTCCTAGAATAATAGTATGGACACAACTACTCATTTTTTTGTCGCAAGTTAAGTAATTTCCCATATTTCTTCGTCTCTTCTTTTGGGGCATAATAAGAGATAATGTTTTCTTGAAACAAACAAATGTCAAAAATACTTTATAACATTAATAATTTTTATAGGTAATAAATATGCACATTAAAGAAGAGTGGTAGAGCCGTTGCCGACATAAATTAATTGTCATTTGATTCAATGTTGCTATATGTCACGACCCAAAACCGATCCGCAAGTGGAACCCACACTTACCCTCCTATGTGAGCGAACCAACCAATCTAAACCCCAACATTTTAAACATAATGAACAAAATACAATGCGGAAGACTTAAACTCATTAATGAAAATCAATTCAATAACTTCTAAAAATTCAACAACTATTATTCCCCAAAATCTGGAAGTCATCACCACATGAACGTCTATGATCAAATTACTAAACTAAGAGTATCTAAGAAAGCTAAAACAAATAAAAAAAACTAGTCCATGCCGGAACTTCAAGGCATCAAGACATGAGGAAGAAGATCCAGTCCAAGCTAGAAGCATTAGCTCACCCTGAAATCCGGTGTAATGAAGACTGGCTAGAGTTGCGGTTGAGTTGAAGACGACGGTCTGTTTGCTGCACTCCACAAATAACAAAGAAAGAAACATACAAGTAGTGGGTCAGTACAAACACAAGTACTGAGTAGGTATCATCGGCCAACTCAAAATAGAACACAGTATATATCAGATAATATCATAAATCAACTACAATACTCAACATGTAGCAACAACAAGTACTATAATCATTAATAAGCACCGCCAAGTTCACACATGAGGACTCAAGCCTCAATACCATACTCATTTGGTAATTAGGTTCATTAGATTGAGTATATTAACCTCTTTCAGGATTCATTATCTTTATTTCTCTTGTGTCGGTACGTGACACTCCGCTCCCCTACTACTATGTGTCGAAACGTGACACTCCGATCCCCTAATTCTACGTGTCGGTTCGTGACACCCGATCCCCTAATTCTACGTGTCGGTTCATGACACCCGATCCCCTAATTCTACGTGTCGGTTCGTGACACCCGATCCCCTAATTCTACGTGTCGGTTCGTGACACCCGATCCCCTAATTCTACGTGTCGGTTCGTGACACCCGCTCCACTAATCTCATTCTATCAATTCATCAATTCTTCTTTTATACCAAGGCATCATCAATCTCATTACTTTAGTTCACCAAGCCTTCTCTTATACCAAGGCATCATCATTAACAAAGAGATTAGGGTTTTTCAAGATTTATGATTCGATAGCTTCATCAAGCTTATTTTTTATCACAACTATATAATCACATTAATGCAAGCATACAATTAAGCATATGGCAGGGTTTACAATACTACCAATACATATCATTCGCTATTAAGAGTTTACTACGAATAGCAGTAAAACCATAACCTACCTCCACCGAAGATTCGTGATCAAGCAAGCAATTTCCCAAAGCTTTGTGTTTTCCTCTTCGTTTCTCCTCTCTCGATCGTTTCTCTTTCCCTCTCTTTGTTCTTTCTATTTTTCTTATTCAAACCCTCTTTCTTTTACCCTAATTAGAATATAATTACGTATAAAAGATGAGGAATTAACCCACTGATTAACTCAAGGTTATCTCTTCTAACCCCCAAGAAATTGAGTTATTAATATTAACCCACAAAATTTATAATTATAGCAGGAATAGTCCAAAATGCCCCTTTAAAACTTAAATAGAAATCCGACCCAGCATGGGATTACGCAACCTGTGACGGTCCGTCATGGCTGTGACGGTCCGTCCTGCAGGTCCGTCGCAAAGTTCAGAGATTTAATTTCTGTAGAAAATGTGTGACGGTCCGTCGAGCCCACGACGGTCCGTCCTGCCATTCCGTCGTGAAGTTCAGAGAGTCGATTTCAGTACCCAAATTTCAAAATTCTAAGTGTTTTGGAACGAGAGCCCTCGACGGTCCGTCGTGCCCATGAGGGTCCGTCGTGGGATCCGTCGTCTCAGCCAGTTTTTCCAGAAATAAAATCTGCTGCTCAAAACGACTAAACAGGTCATTACAATAGATACCAATTTACCTATCGTTCGTCCTCGAACGATCACAAGAAAAGAAACAAGGGCGAAAAGGAGTGCCTGAATCTGTGAACAGATGTGGGTATCTTTCTTGCATATCTGCCTCCTTCTCCCAAGTGGACTCTTTAACTGGTCGATTCTTCCATTGAACCTTGATGGATGCAATCTCTCTTGACCTCAACTTGCAGACTTCTCTATCTAAAATAGCAACAGGCTCCTCCTCATAAGACAAATTCTCATCAAGAAGGACTGAATCCCAACGAATGATGTAGTTTCCATCCCCATGGTATCTTTTCAACATAGACACATAAAATACCGGATGCACTCCTGACAGCCCTGGAGGCAAGGCTAATTCATAAGCCACCTCCCCTACTCGCTTAAGTACTTCAAAGGGACCAATATACCTTGGGCTAAGCTTACCTCGCTTACCAAACCGCATCACCCCTTTCATGGGCGAAACCTTCAACAAGACTTGTTCACCCTCCATAAACTCCAAATCTCTAACCTTTCGATCTGCATATTCTTTTTGCCTACTTTGAGCCGGTAGAAGCTTTTCTTGAATGCATTTCACTTTATCTAACGATTCCCTCAGAAGGTCAGTACCCCAAGGTCTAACCTCAAATGCATCAAACCAACGAATGGGAGACCTACATCTTCTCCCATACAGTGCTTCAAATGGGGCCATATCAATACTTGAGTGATAGCTATTTTTGTAGGAGAACTCTGCTAAGGGTAAGAAGCTATCTCAATGACCACCAAATTCTATCACGCATGCACGAAGCATATCCTCCAACACTTGAATCGTTCGCTAAGACTGACCATCGGTCTGAGGATGGAATGCGGTACTTAGATCCAACCTAGTACCCAATTCTGCATGCAATGTTTTCCAAAACATAGAGGTAAACTGCGTACCTCTATCTGATATGATGGAGAGTGGAACCCCATGCAACTGAAAAACTTCCGAGATGTAAAGTTTGGCTAACTTCTCTACATTGTAAGTCACCTTAACCGGAATGAAGTGAGAAGACTTAGTTAACCTATCAACAATCACCCAAATGGAGTTATACTTACCCATTCTCTTAGGAAGACCAACCACGAAATCCATTGCAATTCTTTCCCACTTCATTTCAGGAATGGGCATTCTCTGAAGTGTTCCACCGGGCCTCTGGTGTTCATACTTTACTTGTTGACAATTTGGACATTTGGCAACAAAATCAACAATGGTGCTTCATTCTACTCCACTAAAAGTGTTGCTTTAGGACACGGTACATCTTGGTTGCACCCGGATGTATAGAATACCTTGAACTATGAGCCTCTGTCAGAATAGTGTTGATCAAATCATCGATGCGGGGTACACATACCCTTCCCTTAATTCTCAAAACACCTTCCTCATCTATTTGTGCTTCCTTAGCCTCTCCTCGCAACACTTTATCTCGGATCCGGATCAATTTCTCATCATTAAACTGCTTTCCCTTAATCTTGTCAAGGAAGGAAGATCTTGACTCCACGCAAGCCAAAAATCCTCCCTTCTCATTTACCTCTAACCTCATAAAGTCATTAGCCAGAATTTGAACTTCTCTAGCCAATGGGCGTCTAGAAACTTGCAAATGAGCTAGACTTCCCATGCTTCTGGCCTTTCTACTTAAAGCATCTGCCACGACATTAGCTTTTCCCGGATGATACAAGATTGTGATATCGTAGTCCTTCAGTAGTTCCATCCATCTCCTCTGTCTCAAGTTCAAATCCTTCTGAGTAAAAACATACTGTAGGCTATGATGATCCGTATAGACTTCACACTTAACCCCATATAAATAGTGCCTCCATTGCTTTAATGCAAATACTACCGCGGCCAACTCAAAATCATGGGTCGGGTAATTGCGTTCGTGCACCTTTAATTGCCTCGAAGCATCACATTCTTCTCTTGCATTAGCACTGCACCCAAACCCGAATAGGATGCATCACAATAAACAATGAAATTCTTGCCTTCCACTGGCAAGGTAAGAATTGGTGCAGTAGTCAACAAGGTCTTGAGCTTCTGAAAGCTCTCTTCGCACTCATTCGACCAAATAAATGGGACATTATGCTTAGTCAAGCTTGTCAGTTGGGAAGCAATAGAAGAGAACCCCTTAACAAATCGGCGGTAGTAGCTAGCTAAACCAACAAAGCTCCTTACTTCTGACACATTAGTAGGTCTCTCCCAATTCTTCACTGCTTCAATCTTAGATGGATCTACCATCACTCCATCCTTAGAAACCACGTGCCCCAAGAAGGACACTGAATCTAGCCAAAACTCACACTTAGAGAATTTGGCGTAAAGCTTTTTCTCCCTCAACATTTCCAATACAATTCTCAAGTGCTCCTCATGTTCTTCCTTACTCTTTGAGTATACCAATATATCATCAATGAATACGATGACAAAGAGATCCCAATATGGCTTAAAAATCCCATTCATCAAGCTCATGAAAGCGGCAGGGGAATTCGTAAGCCCAAAAGACATCACTAAGAACTCATAATGCCCATACCTGGTCCGAAAAGCAGTCTTGGGCACATCCGTTGCCCGTATTTTCAATTGACGATAACCAGATCTCAAATCGATTTTTGAGAAGGTACAAGCACCTTGTAACTGATCGAACAAATCATCAATGCGAGGAAGAGGATACTTGTTCTTAATAGTTACCTTATTCAGTTGTCTATAGTCTATGCACATCCGAAAACTTCCATCCTTCTTCTTCACAAACAAAACCGGAGCACCCCAAGGAGATGCACTTGGTCTAATGAAGCCTTTTCCTAACAATTCTTGAAGTTGAGCCTTTAACTCCCTTAACTCCTCGGGAGCCATTCTATAAGGGGGTATAGAAATGGGGCGAGTACCCGGTTCCAGATCAATGCAAAAATCAATATCTCTCTCCGGTGGCATACCAGGAAGATCTGCAGGGAACACATCCAGAAACTCACGGACTACCGAAACCGACTAAATTGAAGATACTTGGGTAGTGTCATCCCTGAGATGTGCCAAGAAAGCTAAACACCCCTTACTAACCATTCTCTTAGCACGAAGGAAGGAGACGATACGAACCGGAGTGGAAGTGTAGTCGCCCTCCCACACTAACAGATCTGTCCCAGGCTTGGCTAACGTCACAGTTTTAGCATTACAATCCAAGATCACAAAATTTGGAGAAAGCCAAGTCATACCCATAATTACATTAAAATCAACCGTTTCTAAGATAACCAAGTCTACATAAGTATTGCTCCCCACAAAAGTCACCAGACAAGACCTATATACTTTTTCAACTATCACAGACTCACCCACCGAAGTAGAAACACGAATAGGCATGTCAAGTAATTCACAAGGTAAATTAAGACCAGTAGCAAATGAATAAGATACATAAGAAAATGTGGATCCAGGATCAAACAATACAGAAGCCATGCAATCACAAACCGAAAGATTACCTGTGATGACAGCATCAGATGTTTCCGCTTCAGATCTCCCAGGGAAAGCGTAACAATGGGCCCCATTACTTTTCTGTCCGTTGCCCCTACCATGTTGTGTTGTAGTGGCTCCAGTTTGCCCATCACCCTGGCCGTTTTGGTGACCACCATTACCTCGACCACCACGTCCTCCAGAATAACGGCCTCTACCATGACCACCTCTACCTCTAGCTATTGGGGGTCTATAACTCTGTTTTATACAATTCCTCCTAATATGTCCAGTCTCCCCACATCCATAACACTCTATGGAGTCAAGCATAGGTCTCTCAGATAAGTGTTGATCGGTCTGAGGTGGACCCCCAACTACAGTCTGTAGTGAAGACTGAATTTGTCGAACTGAGTAACCTCTTGAACCCTGTCCTCTAGAGTAAGAACCATTAAACTCACCTCCATTTCGAAACTTTGATGTCGATGCCGTGGTGAAGTCATCTGGCTTCACTCCTTCCATCTCTATCACGAAGTCTAGCACTTCTTGGAAGGATTTTTCCGTAGCCGCTACCTGTAAGGCTAAAATCCGCAATTCTGACCTCAACCCCTTCACAAAACGGCGAATCCGCTCTTGTGGACTGAAACAAAGTTGGGTGGCATACCTGGATAATGCACGAAACTTAGCCTCATATGCAGTAACCGACATCTTACCTTGCTCTAGGCTCAAAAACTCATCTCTTTTCCTATCCCTCAAAGTCCGGGGGATATACTTCTCCATAAACAAGCTAGAGAATGATGCCTAAGTCATAGGTGGTGCCTCTGTTGGTTGACACTCGACATGTGACCGCCACCACATTTTGGCGTTCCCCTGAAACTGATAAGTCACAAACTCAACACCAAACCGTTCTACTATACCCATCTTGTGTAGTAGCTCATGACAGTCAACCAGAAAATCGTAGGCATCCACAGATTCAGCACCCTTGAAGACTGGAGGTTTCAATTTCAAGAACTTAATGAAAAGTTCATGCTGATCATTTGTCATTATAGGCCCTGTAGTCAGACAAGGAAACGTGCCTATTTCCAATGAGGCATCTATGCGGGGAGCCCCAGCAGCGGCATGTTGTACCTCCGGAACCTGAGGTGTTGGTGCGAAAAAACACTGCAGGTGTCTGGCCTTGATCAGATAACCCGCTAAGATAAGCAAGAACCTTATTGATCATCTCTGGGGTAGGTTGGAGTGGCAATTCCTCATTTTGCACTTGTTCATTCTCCCCTTCCTCACCCTCTCTTACCACTTCCTCAGTTGGTGGAGGAGTCACCGCCATAGTATCAGATGGGCTAGGTGCTTGTCCTCTTCCTCTAGAGGAAGTCCTCCCGCGACCTCTACCACGGCCTCTTGCCACAGTTACTCTCCGAGCTACAGCCCCAGTGGCTGGCTCAAACGCATCTTGTCTTGCCGGCGTTGGTGTTGGTGCAGTCGTTGCCCTAGTTCTAACCATCCGCGAAATAGAGTGAAGATGGTGAGATACCAATTTGTATCACCTAGATACCAATTGGATCCAAGTAATAGCACGAAAGAAAGAAAGAAAGAATGGAATTTTCCTAAAGTCTTATAGCCTCTCAAAGAAAAGTATAGGCGTCCCCCTACCGTTCCTTAAGACTCTACTAGACTCGTTCTTGTGTGATGAGACCAACGAACCTAATGCTCTGATACCAAGTTTGTCACGACCCAAAACCGAGCCGCGAGTGGCACCCACACTTACCCTCCTATGTGAGCGAACCAACCAATCTAAACCCCAACATTTTAAACATAATGAACAAAATACAATGCGGAAGACTTAAACTCATTAATGAAATTCAATTCAATAACTTCTAAAAATTCAACAACTATTATTCCCCAAAATCTGGAAGTCATCACCACAAGAACGTCTATGATCAAATTACTAAACTAAAAGTATCTAAGAAAGCTAAAACAAATAAAAAAAACTAGTCCATGCCGGAACTTCAAGGCATCAAGACATAAGGAAGAAGATCCAGTCCAAGCTAGAAGCATTAGCTCACCCTGAAATCCGGTGTAATGAAGACTGGCTAGAGTTGCGGTTGAGTTGAAGGCGACGGTCTGTTTGCTGCACTCCATAAATAACAAAGAAAGAAACATACAAGTAGGGGGTCAGTACAAACACAAGTACTGAGTAGGTATCATCGGCCAACTCAAAATATAAAACAGTATATATCAGATAATATCATAAATCAACTACAATACTCAACATGTAGCAACAACAAGTACTATAATCATTAATAAGCACCGCCAAGTTCACACATGAGGACTCAAGCCTCAATACCATACTCATTTGGGAATTAGGTTCATTAGATTGAGTATATTAACCTCTTTCAGGATTCATTATCTTTATTTCTCTTGTGTCGGTACGTGACACTCCGCTCCCCTACTACTATGTGTCGGAACGTGACACTCCAATCCCCTAATTATACGTGTCGGTTCGTGACACCCGATCCCCTAATTCTACGTGTCGAATCGTGACACCCGATCCCCTAATTCTACGTGTCGGTTTGTGACACCCGATCCCCTAATTCTACGTGTCGGTTCGTGACACCCGATCCCCTAATTCTACGTGTCGGTTCATGACACCCGCTCCACTAATCTCATTCTATCATCAATCCTTCTTTTATACCAAGGCATCATCAATCTCATTACTTTAGTTCACCAAGCCTTCTCTTATACCAAGGCATCATCATTGACAAAGAGATTAGGGTTTTTCAAGATTTATGATTCGATAGCTTCATCATGCTTATTTTATCACAATTATATAATCACATTCATGCAAGCATACAATTAAGCATATAGCAGGGTTTACAATACTACCAATACATATCATTCGATATTAAGAGTTTACTACGAATAGCATAAAAACCATAACCTACCTCCATCGAAGATTCGTGATCAAGCAAGCAATTTCCCAAAGCTTTGTGTTTTCCTCTTCGTTTCTCCTCTCTCGATCGTTTCTCTATCCCTCTCTTTGTTCTTTCTATTTTTCTTATTCAAACCCTCTTTCTATTACCCTAATTAGCATATTATTAAGTATAAAAGATGAAGAATTAACCCACTAATTAACTCAAGGTTATCTCGTCTAACCCCAAAGAAATTGAGTTATTAATATTAACCCACGAAATTTATAATTATAGCAGGAATAGTCCAAAACGCCCCTTTAAAACTTAAACAGAAATCCGACCCAGCCTGGATTATGCAACTTGACGGTCCGTCATGGCTGTGACGGTCCGTCCTGCAGGTCCGTCGCAAAGTTCAGAGACTTAATTTCTGTAGAAAATGTGTGACGGTCCGTCGTGCCCACGACGGTCCGTCTTGCCATTCCGTCGTGAAGTTCAGAGAGTTGATTTCAGTACCCAAATTTCAGAATTCTAAGTGTTTTGGAACGAGAGCCCTCGACGGTCCGTCGTGCCCATGAAGGTCCGTCGTGGGATCCGTCGTCTCAGCCAGTTTTTCCAAAAATAAAATCTGCTGCTCAAAACGACTAAACAGGTCACTACACTATAACCTTTAGGGAACTTTATAGAAAGTACCGATTGCCTATGAAAATACATGTTTAGCAATAATTTTTAGCTACTAATTGTCGTTAAAGACCATCTTTATTTTAATGATAACTCTTTATGATACTAACAATCATTTGATAAAATATGTTAACTTGGTTAAATCCCGATAGACTATCTTTTTGAAAAATACGTTTTGCAACATGGATTTTTCGTCTTGATTTCTAGGAAAGGTTGTCTTTATTATTATTTGTGGATATTTGTGAGTTCAATGTTCACATAATTATGTATTGATATTTTGAATATGTTATGTGTCATACTTTTTTTTTATAATATCTAGTTCTGAATAGTTCTATCCAGATGTACCCTAAATCATGGCTGATAATTGTATTGATTCTTCTATAACTGCATATTATAACCATAACAATAACTATGCTTCAATTTAAAATAACTTAGATACGGTTATATGAAATCTAAGCAATCACAATGACTACTTTGAGACAATGAGGAATAACATTCATGATACTAACAATCATAAGGTCATTTTTAACATATACATGATATGTAGTACTATAATAAAAATAGATTAATGGAGGTTCTTAAGAAATGAGATGAAGGTCTTCCTTTTGAGTTTCATTAATTATGTTTTTGTCTATGGACGTGATGTTCCACTGTATTGTGGAATTGTTGTTCGAGGCTTTTTAGTCTCTTCTTTAAACATCTGATGTCGTTCTTTATATCTTTTTTAAATTGATCAAATTTCATAACTTCTGACCGACTATTTCTATGGAGATTTTCTTAGACTTATTTCATATACTTAAAATCTGTCTATGACTCATAATTTTTCTAAAATAAAAACAAAAATTAAAAAATATAACACTTTAGGATTTCGGAGTAACGCTTTGCCTTAAGATAAAATGTTCTTGACAAAGTAGTGTATGTATCGAAAATATGAATATGATGATCATCTGTAAGCTTAATAAAATAGTTTAATCTCATGCGAAGAACGGGTGATTTACCTAGTTCATAATAATGAACAAAACTTCTCTATTCACTTTTTAGCATATATTTTTCGAATCGGATGAATCGGAAACCTTTCATCATAGTTTGGATCTTATATTTGTAAGACTTAGGTTGTTATCATGCTTTCTTTTATTTTTTTAATCAACTTTATAGGGGTTCTTTTTAATATTTATACCTAATTAATTCTTTAAACTTGTCAACATATTTCATTCAATCTAAAGTCATGTTACCATTGAAAATTAAACTCCTTATAAAATAATTGCATAGGACAATTATTATTTAAATTATCTAATAGACAAATGAAAATAAGTACAAATTTTTTTTTCAAATTTTGAATTGAAAATTTTTAATTTTAACACTTAAGTAGGAATTGAAATGCTTAATTAATAAGGCTTAATAGTGCATGTATCTAATAAAATATTTTGACTAGTTTAAAGAGTTGATATTCATCCTGCTTTTTCTACCATAGTCGTAATTAAATTATAAAGTTTTCTTTCAAATTAGAAGCTTGAATCATCATTAAACTTTTGGTAATTGACTGAGATTGTCATTGAATTTTGTTTTTGTCTTCCAAAAGTTATTCAACTTGGTATAGTTAGATTTCACGGTCATTTTAAAATCAAAATTTAGATTTACTTAAGATCTAATAAATCATAAAACAAACTCAACTCTTAACCCATTTATAATACCATTGGAAAAGCCATAACAAAAAGGCCTCGTTTGTTTTCAATAACATGAATAGGTTTGTATCAGAATAAGGTATATGTCAATCTGAATACATAGGTGAATATTAATGTGCTGCACTTAGATATGATTAATAAAAAGTGAATAGTTAAGAATTTGTGTTTTCTCTAACATCTGAATATGCACAATGTTTCTTTGTTTAAGAACAAGACATGTAAAATTTAAATAAGATACTACATTATTACAAAAATTATATGTTAAATTATTGTGAATGTTTGTGTCAATTTAGGGCGGTATTGACTTATGATGGTGGTCGTGGGTAGTATTTTATGGTATACTGTTTAGAAGTACTAATTTTTAGTTGTTGATGGTGGCAGCAAATTATTAGTAGTGGACTGATATTGATAGCTAATGGCAATGGTGAATGATGATAAATGTTAGTGATATATAATGTTGACTAATCGTGGCAATTATCGATCTTGAATAGTGGATTTAATAATTTTTGGTGATGAGTATGAATAATGACCCCCATACTTTCCTAAGAAACATGTATGTTTTATCTATTCCTTTGCAGATTACAATAGTTACATCATGTGAAGCAAATAAAGTAATGACACAATATTTTGTCGCTGAATTCTGACTCATAAAGAGTGAAAAAACCATCACCTACACCTCTATAGGATTAATTGTACTTCATTAATCTGAGCCTCAATAAAAGACTACAAACCTATGTAACCCAAGGAATTAAAAACTCTATTTCCTAGACGTCAACAACAAACTAGATCGTCGACTACACTTCAAGTTATAAATTTGGATTACAACTCTTTCAATACTAGGAACTAACTCTAATTCCGAAACTCTTACACAAACCCCCAAGGTTTATGTTCCCAACTCTATAAGTCGCCCCAAATTGAAGACTCTATTCCTACACCAGTAAATACTTCAGTGGATCTAAAATGAATTCAAGATACAAGTAGATATGAATATGGATTACAACTCTTTCAATCAGTTCTTCAATTCTTGTTTCCTTGTGTTGGCTTCAATTCGTAATCAATAATCACTCAAATATGAACTCTATCTATTTAATTATACTTTGCTTGTAACTCTTTGTTTAAGTCAACAAGTTTCATCTAAGATCCTTGCTCTGTTTATTGACTATGTAGAAACTAGAATTCTTTTCCTACATCAACATTGCTTTTGCATTCGTGTGAAATTTCGAAATTCTTGGAATTCTCTTCCTACTTTTCCAGGACTCCTACTTGATTCAAACTCTTTTTATTTGCCTTGTCCTAGTCGTATTGGATGAACATAGGACACGTTGACAGAATCTTTCTGCAGTAGCTTCTTATCAAAAAAGCAACCCTTCCACCACTTTATAACTTCTTATTCGTGTGGTTGGTGTTGTCCTTATCCTAGATGGATTCGATCAGAAAGGAACATGTCGGGGAAACCGGTTCCTTTCCTCTATTACTCTTTTTGTCAATTATCAAAATATGTCGATCTAAAAAGTTCCCCTATATTTACGATGATAAATAGTTGCGTCTTGTGTGAATAGATCAATTTGTTTTATGTGAGTTTCTTAAACTCAATACACAAAGCAAACACATTAGAGGTTCAAGTTATACCAATTGGTTCATAAATATTACACAAAAGTTCACTTTCTCCTTTTGACATCATAAAACATTGTGAAGGCATACATAACACTAAGAGAATCAAATTATGTAGTCATGGCCACTAGGGACATTGATACACTCAAACTTACTTCTCAAATAAGAAGTAAAGCGGTCGTATCAAGTAAAGAACCCAACTAATGAGGTTGGGATCGTTTCCACGAGTAAAATAGTTTAGACTTAACTTTATTCTATTATTACTATTATTTGGTCAATTATTTCCCTAGAAAACAATGGACAATAAAGGGGGGTTTTATTTCTAAATTAATGAAAATAATTAACTAAACTAACGTAAACAACTAACAAATTCAAATCTGGAGCTTAATCAATTAATAAAAGTAACTAGGGCTTAAGTGTTCCCCACAGGTTCCTAACTTGATAATTCTAACTATAACAATTCATTCTCAGTATCTTGCATGTAAAGTGATAAGTTATGTATCTCTAAATCCTTGGTCAGGCATCTTGAAAATTTCACTCCGCACCTTGGTCCGACAACATGTGTTGCTATATTACCCTTATCTTTACCTCATATTAAGCATTGTATTTAATATTTGACTAAGCTATTACCTCTTACCAATCGACACTATCCTATTAGATAGTGTACACTAAATCTATGTTGATAATTATTTTCCTATTATCTACCTCCTTGGTATGCCAAGTAGCTTTAAGGCGAGTTCTAATGTTGTCCATCTGTTAAAAAGACTTCTAAGCGAAAGAATTATCAATACATGCAAGACAATATTCTAGAATTGCTATTTTAATTATTTTACCTCATTATTCACCCATGGTTCCCACAACCCTAGTTATGAAGTTTAGTTACCCATGGTCATAATTACACTATTCATATATTTAATATAATAATTCATGCACTTATTTTAATGTGAAAGAATAAAATCCAGAAATTCACTTGATTAATCACCAAAAGCACCAACAATCAATTCCAAAAAAACTGTAACAAATTATTGAAATTAATCCTTCAATACTTAAACAAGAGAATTAACAACTCTCCAAAAGTCTAACCCCAAAAATGACGTTTTTTGAACTATTTATAAAAAACAAAAACCTAAAAAAATATAGATTCTAATTACTGAAAATTTTTCAAAACGCGTCTGGGTCGACGGACCTCGTAAGGGACCGTTGTGGTCACGATGCGTTGTCATGGCCTCCGTCGCCCTATACTTCACAAATTCTTCTGCTTCTTTCTTCATTACCCTCAACGTACAGGTATTACAGACCATTCCAAGCACGGCGGTCCATCGAGGGTCTCTGTTCCATAATACTTAATCTTCTTGGAATTTGGGTACTAGGACTACTCCCTGATTATTACGACGAACCAGCAAGACGGACAGTCGTGGATATGACAGTCCGTCATTTACTTCCATAATCCCACACTAGGTTAGACTTCCCCATCTTCCTTCAACAACTTTATTATAATGCCACTTATGGATCGTCACAAGCTCGACGGAGAGTTATAAGCTCCGTAGGTGGTCTCTTCTGCATTTCTCGCTCAAAAACTTCCGCGTTCATCTTTGGACAGATTTCCTGCAAATAAGGAGAAACTTAAATAAAAATAAATACAAAAAGGCTTTTGGACACACACTAAACTTAAGGAAAAAACATTAAAAATACCGTGAAACCATGGTACATCAACACCCTCAACTTAAATTCGTTGTTTGTCCTCAAGCGTGCACTATGACTCACTACAAAATCTTTGTAAAATAGTATACATATTTTCACTTTCGCAATAATTTAGCTATCAATCCCGATCAGTCTCATCATGTTATAACTATTAGGCTTTAATTATGTGGAACCAGACCATGACACAGACTCTCCACGCACTTACACCTATCCTCTTTAATTTCTCACCGAGGTGCAAATATTTCTGGTAATGCAACTAGTGTCCTCACTTTAAAACAACATCCTCATTTTTCACACAATGATTTCAGTTTGAGTATAAGGATTACTTTTGAACACTCATTCTTAGAACAAATTCCCAACTCATTCATAGATATTGCCATAAGTTTGCCCTTATTTTCACTACTTTACATTAACCATACAACTCTTAGGATCACGATAAGACTTTCTTCGCTTGTAACATAGGCTTAGGGTCAGGTAGGGTATATTTAGGTATCCTTTAGTCACTTTTTGTACTCCTTGACTTATTGGCTAAACTTACTACTTTTTATCATTTTATTTCGCCCAATTTCTCATATTCTTTCACCTTGCTATTTTCCCTTCTTTCTTCATTTTTGTAAGTGATTCTTTTCTTTTCTTGCTTTTATTTATTATATTTTTTCATTTCACTTTTCTTTCAACTGGTTCTTGAATCACTTTACTTTTGTTATTTCTCTTTCTTTGTTCTTTCAACCACACTTTCCAGAGCATTCCTCATAATAGCCACCCTCAACTCATGGCTTTGCCATGAGTCGAAGTACACAATACCCAAAGTTGGATCAATGCCACGAAAACGTTGTTAACTGCATTAGCCACCCTCAACTTATGCTTTTTGCATAAGCTGAGGTGCACATGTCCAAGGAGAGACCAGGCCAACACATTATTCCCAGAAAAGATCAGTAGGGGTGAAAAAGAAAGGTCTATTTTAAGCTCAAATCATTTGGATCAAAGAGGGATTAATTTCATTCTTTTTTTTAATATTTAGGCTAAAAATTGGCTATATTGATCAAGGGCCTATGATGCTTTCCTAATTGTCTATTACAACTTACTTTTAGCAGGACTAACCAGGCAAGTTCAAGCTGAGTAGAAATAGTGGACTATTCAAATTTTCCTCACACTCACTTGACATCTCATTACTCTACCAGATTATCAGACCCCTAGTTCAAGTCTTAGACTTAGGGTCATGGAATGGTGTATCGCTATGTCAAGCTTAGAGCCACATATTTATCAATTTCTACGCCTAGCCATGCATCATTTTCATTACATCAGGATATCATTTTTATTTTAGTCATCATGCTCAGAGTTATACTATGTACACAATATATAGACATGACGGTTCACCAATAAAAATAATCAGTCTCTTGGGGAAAAAGAACACATACAAGAAAATCATAAAAGAGGATCGTGAATTGGACTACTCAGATAGTACTCACTTTCCATTTACCCCACACCCAAAAAAAAGATATACAATTGTCCCCAATGCATAAAAAAACTTAAATATTAGAGTGGTAGGTGAAGCAAACCTGGGGCGCAAAGCACCGGCGATCAGCAAGCTGGTGGGTACGGTTCCCCGGAACCCACTATGTATGTAGTTTGGAAACCCTCAGTAGCGTCCTCATCAGTAACAACACTATAAGTAGTGCCTCCTACTGTCTCCACATCTCTGGAGCTAGATGCCCCAACAGCTGACTGTATAGCCCTGATCTGACGCGCCTCCTCATCAGCAATCGAGATTCTCCTCGCAGCCTCCATCTCACGGCACTCCTTCATCATCGGTCTAGCCTCATCCTCTTTTCTACCACTATGCCACTTGGAATGCTCTCGAGGGTGAGGTGGTGGAATCTCAGAAGTGACAAATTAGGCAGCCAACACTATTTCATCAGTAGGCTCTGCAGAAGGGGCCTAAGACTAAGCTACCCTAGCCCTTAAGATCATATCAATATTTGCTCAGAGACTCTCAACCGCAGCCTGAAGGGTCAACACGTCCACCGGAGGGGCTGGCTGGGCTAGTAACCGCAACTCAAAAGCGTCTAGGCGCTAATGAACCTCACCGATCTTTCTCTCTGTGTGCCGTGCCATCATATTCTCCCAGTGCTCCTTCGCCTCAGCAATAGACCTCTGCAGCAAAGGCTGGATGTGATGCAGAAGTGTGGCCATCTGAGCATCTAGTTTCTGGACCCTAGCAAGCGGGACTAGAGCGGGGAAAGGGGCTGAGCAAGAGGAGCTAGGGGCACTGCTACTACCCGGGATAGACTCGCCCGGGGTAGTGTAAGTGGTTGTTGAAGTAGACTGTGTAGACATTCGAGCATGTGCTATAGTATCAGCCAAATTTTCACCAAGTAGACGCAACTCTGGACGGTACCCTCTGCTTGGAGCCAACTCATTGGCCTTATCCCTGATGAGGCCAATATAAACAGTGCCCAGCGGAGTCTTGAGCTGATCAATGTTCCAGATGGGCACACCTACAGACCTACATAAGGAAAATATCATGTACGGAAAAGGGTAAGTAGTGGTGACCTTGAAAGCCCTCTCGTACATGACAACCTGTAGAATCCAAGCGAATTCAACGTCAAACGCGGCTATCATCGCTGCAATCAGAACTGCGCGATCCCAATTAACTATATTATCAGCAGTCGTGGGGGGAGAGGCATCGACGGACAATGAACCATAAAAACATAGCCGCGAAGGTCAAGTTAGCCTTCCTGATAACTCCATTGGGCTGCATGAAAAACTCCCCACCCTCTCCATCAATAGATAAGTGTAGGGCCATCCACCTCTTGGTGGTCTCTCTCAACGCTGGCTCACGCAAGAATTGACCATCTTTAACAATTTGCCACCGGTAGTCGAACTCGGCAGTGAGAGTGGTCCTGGTGGCATCAACATCCTCGTCGTACAAATACTAGCGGATGGCAGACAGGGAGATGTCGACCTGTATGCCGCGTACTCTGATGTGCTCAAGTGGGGACTTTTTTACGGGGGCAGCCCACCTATCGATCTGTGATCGGAGAGTTACCACATAAGAGGTGTAAAACTCTCGAACAAACTCCTTACTGTAGCGGCCCAACGAATGAGTTTTCCACTCTAGTCTATGTCGGGTGAAAAGATTGTGGATATGTTGCATGATGGGGAGACTTCCTGTAAGGACCCGCCTCTCCAGTGTAAGGGTTAGTGTCATGACGTCTTTATCATTTAGAAACTTGGCGTGTCAATACACTTGGTATTGCCCATCGACACACCACCGGTTGGGTTGTTCAGCAGCCGCGGTGAGAACATCAGTCAATAATCCTGGAGTGGAATTAAGACTGTCAGCCTCATCAGACGAGGCAGACTGTGCAGCCGTGGCGGGTGCAGGGACTTTTGGGGACCCGGAGCTTCCTTCGATCACGATACTCCTAAGGAACCAGAGGCTCCTTCTTCTTGTGTAGTTGTGCCAGTCAGTGTTCGCTTCTCATTAGAATGGGAGGCTGTGACTACGCTGAACGCCACCTTTTTAGGCGTAGCTCTTATTGCATGTGCAGCTCGTGATGGAGTTGCAGTGCCTAGGGGCACGTACTCGGGATCATGCTCATCATCAGATTCTATAAATAGTCGGGCAGATGGGGTGACAGACTTTGAACACCCACGTGCGTAACCTCGATCTTGTTTTGTTGCCATTAAATATAATACCTGTAAAGAATCATTATTAGTACTCTAAGGAGCAAACAAGACGATCAAAAATGACACAAAATAAACATAAGAGCAAAGTTGGAATGACATCTCTGTAGCAACAGCGAAACACGACGGACCAGGCAACAGCTTTTCGTGAGTATGAAGGACTGTCATGGTGTCCGTCATGTCTTACTTAAACTATGTTTATGTGGAGAACCCTGAAGGAAAGTCTCTAACAGTTTGACGGATAAGCAGGACAAACCGTCTGATAATGACGGTCCGTCGTCAATGTCCGTCATGGGGCACTTAGAAAAAGTATGGAGACCCTTAGGAAATGGGTCTCTGACCATCATGACTGTTGTGTACGGCGGACCGTCGAGGGTACGACGCTCCGTCGTCGATGTACGTTAGTGGACACATAGAAAAAAATTGAGACCCTTAAGACAAGGGTCTCTGACCGTCATGACGGTTGTGCAGGACAGTCTGTTGTGGCAATGATGGCCCGTCGTAGATGTCCGTCAGAGGACACTTAGAAAAAGTTTGAGATCCTTAGAACAAGAGTCTCTGACCGTCATGACGGTTGTGCAAGACAGACCGTAGAGGGTACGACGCTATGTCATACATGTCCGTCAGTGGACACTTGGAAAAAAATGGAGACCCTTAGGACAAGGGTCTCTGACAACCATTGACAATTGTGCAGGACGAACCGTCGTGATAGTGACGGTCCATCTTAGATGTCTGTAAGAGGACACTCGAAAAAGTTGTAGACCCGTAGGATAAGGGTCTCTGACTAGAATGACGGTTGTGAAGGACAGACCATCGTGGGAAAGACGGTCCGTTGCATGTGTCCGTTGGTGTACACTTAAAGAAAACAAATAGTGGGGTGTTGGAACAGACCCTATGACGGTCCATCGTGGGTACAACGGTCCATCATTAGGGTCTCGTCTGCCAGTCACTGAAAAAATTGAGGATGCCACAATAATCCCCTATGACTTAACAGGAATACATAATGTTAACCTACATGTTTGTAACCCAAATACCTAGCAAACTAGCAATGCTAAAGTTCCAATTTATAGAGTTTTAATAAGGCAATTCAAGGACACAGAACCTAGGTCAGACAAAATTTGATCAAAGAACAAAGACCCACCAAAAACAAATAGGCTAATAGTAATTGAAAAACAAAAATGCAATGTAAATGGGTAGAGATCAGAGACACATACCTGACAAGAGGAGAAAACAAGCAAGTGAGGCACTTGGTTATCAAGAGCAGAACCACAGCAGCAAACTCAGACCAGTAGAAAGGAGATTTTTGTAATTGTGGATTTGGGGAAGTGATCAGTTGATAGAGAAGAGAGGTAGGAAGTTGGAAGGGGAGAGAATGGGAGAAAGAGCGAAAGAAATGGTTGAAATGAAGGGGTGTGGGGTTTTAAAGGTTGAAAAATTTTCAAATTTTTCAGCAGGATCAGGTCGGGCTGCTGGTTAATCACGCAACGGGTCCCCGACGACGGTCTGTCACATATGAGACGGTCTATCATGGGTTCCGTTGTGGGTGCCCTAATTTTAAAAATTAATGAAAAACGTACCTAGCACGACGGATTCATGCTTCGGTCTGTCGCAAGACTGACGGTCCATCAATGTACGTCATTGAATGTTGTGGAGTGATTTTCTGCAGAATTTCCTGGTGATGGACCTTAAAATTTAAAACACATTAGTAGAAAATGCTACCATTACTAGAAAGAAACTATAGGTATTGGGTAGCCTCCCAACAAGCGCCTGATTTAACCTCGCAGCACGACTAAAGACACTTGATTACTCAGACTTCATCAAGATGGTATGCTTTGATCACTTCATTCACTGATTTAGCATGCCCAAAATAAATTTTTATTCGTTGTCCATTCACCTTAAACCGCACACCCTGCTTTGTTTCAAACTCAACTGCTCCATGAGGGAATAATTGGGTAACCAAGTAAGGACCAGTCCATTTGGACTTAAGCTTCCCTGAAAACAACCGCAACCTAGAATTGTATAAAAGCACCAAATCCCCAACCATAAACTCTCGTTGATCAATTTTTAGGTCATGGTACTTCTTCATCATTTCTTTGTAGAGGGCCGAGCTTTCAGGCGAAATTCATCAAGTTCATTAAACCCAGTTAACCATGTTCTGCAACATCGTTCCAATCCACTGTCAACTTCTTCATAGCCCACATGGCTTTATGATCTAATTTAACCGGAAGATGAAAATATTTCTCATATACAAGTTTGTATGGGGACATACCTATGGGAGTCTTATACGCTGTCCGGTAGGCCCAAATAGCATCATCAAGCCTCCTTGACAAATCCGTTCTACTAGCGTTCACTGTTTTTTGACAATATCTGTTTGATCTCCCTATTTGACACTTCAACTTGCCCACTAGTTTGAGGATGGTAAGGAGTGGCCACATTATAGAGAACCCCAAATTTCTCCAATAATCCCTTGAATAATTTGTTGCAAAATATGGATTCCCTATCACTAATAATTCCCCTTTGGGGTATCAAATCGAGAGAATATATTCTTTTTCAAGAACGAAGTGACACTCTTCCCTTTATTGTTTGCGAGGGCAATAGCTTCCACTCATTTAGATACATAATCAACCGCAACTAAAATATACTTCATTCCAAGAGAGCTCACAAAAGGAACCTTCATGTCAATACGCCAAACATCAAATAACTCAATCACAAAAATGGGGTTTAGAGGGAGCTCTTGGTTTCTTAAAATGTTGCCATCTCTTTGGCATCTATCACATGCTTTAGCGAACTCATGAGCATCTTGATGAAGAGTTGGCCAATAGTAACCACATTGTAATATCTTTTGAGCAATTCGTATACCACTATGATGTCCACCAATGGGTGAGGAATGGCATGCCTCTAAAACACTCAACATCTCATCTTCTGGCAGACAACGCCGAATAAGCCCATCGTCATAGCTCCTGTATAAGTATGGTTCATCCCAAAAGAACTTCTTCACATCGTACATGAACTTTTTTCTTTGATGAAAGGACATGTCTTGTGGAATAATATCGCTAGCCAGATAGTTCGCGAAATCTACGAACCATGGAATCAAGTCTTGTGAGGAAGCCAATACATGCTCATCGGGGAAAGTATCATCAATATCAGTCTTATCCCCTAACTCTCTCATAGCTTCATCTTCTAGACGGGACAAGTGATCAACAACTTGACTCTTGGTCCCTTTTCTATCCCTCACCTCAATGTAAAATTCTTGTAGCAGTAATACTCAACGAATCAACCTAGGTTTTGCATCCTTCTTTGCCATCAAATATCTCAATGATGAATGGTCAGTATGCACTATAACTCTAGTAACTAGCAAATAGGAACAAAATTATTCAAAAGCAAAGACTAGTGCAAGGAGTTCTTGCTTAGTCACTGTGTAGTTCATCTGGGCTTCATTTAGGGATTTACTAGCATAGTAAATGGGGTGAAAAAAGGTTTGCTCCTTCTTTTTCCCAATACCACACCAAGAGCAACCCCTCTAGCATCGCACATCACCTCAAATAGAATGTTCCAATCTGGAGAAATAATGATAGGTGAAGACAACAATTTTTCTTTTAGCTCACTGAACTCTTTAAGACATGATTCATCTAAATAAAATTTACAATCTTTCTCCAGCAGTTCGCACAACGAATGCGCAATTTTTGATAAATCTTTGATGAATCTCCGGTAAAAACCTGCATGTCCAAGAAAGTTTCTCACACTTTTTACAGAGATAGGTGGGGGGAGTCTCTCTATTACCTCGACTTAAGCTCGACCTCTATATCCTTTTCTGAAATGCGATAACCAAAAATTATACCTTCTTTCATGATGAAGTGGTATTTTTCCCAATTTAGTGCTAAATTGTAGTCTTCACATCTCTTAAGCACCCCAGATAAATGGCTAAAACAACCCTCGAATGATTAACCAACCACAGAAAAATTATCCATAAAAACATCAATAGTATCTTCCACCATGTCGGAGAATATCGACATCATACATCTCTTAAATGTGGCATGTGCATTGCACAACCCAAACGGCATTCTCTTGAAAGCAAAGGTCCCATATGGACAAATAAAGGTGGTTTACTCTTGATCTTTTGATGCAATAGAAATCTGATTATACCCCGAATATCCATCAAGAAACAGTACCCCCATTTTCCGACAAGTCTATCCAACATTTGATTCATGAAGGGCATAGGAAAATGGTATTTTTTGGTCCATGCATTTAATTTACGGTAATTCATGCACACCCTCCATCCAGTGATCGGTCTCATTGGAACAAGTAAATTTTTCTCATTGGGGACCACAGTCATTCCCCCTTTCTTAGGTACACACTGAACAGGGCATACCCAACTAGTATCGGCGATCGGATATATTACTTAAGCATCAAACCATTTAATGATTTCCTTCTTCACAACCTCTTGCATAGGTTTATTTAAGAGTCTCTGGTGCTTAGTACTTGGCTTATGTTCGGTCATGAGTTGGATTTTATGAGAAGAAATACCATGAGGGATCCCAATAATGTCTGCAAAAGTCCACACAATAGCTCTTTTGAACCTTTTTAGCACTCTCACAAAACTCTCAACTTTTTGTTCATTCACGTCTGATGCAATGATTACCGGCAAAGTGTCACCATTTCCTACGAATTCATACATGAGATGAGGAGGGAGAGATTTTAGTTCTAATGTTGGAGCCTCATTTATAGATGGTTTCACGGATGGAGACTTGCGATTCATCATGTCTAACTCATATTTCTTTGGTTTAAATCGAACATCAACTCGATCAAGAGCCGCGACTAATGTCCCATACTCTTCAATGCAATCGTTATCAAAATTCAATATCACTGCCGCTATTGCTTCTACACCTAGACGTTCTTCTATTTGTTTCTTGGATGACTTACCAACTTTGTAGGATATAGCAGATACCGATTGGAGCTCACCACTCTGCCTCATGGACCTGTAAATGTTGAAGGTCACTTCTTCATTGTTCAGCTGAAATTTTATCTGCCCCTTTTCCATATCAACTAAGGCTCTACCCGTGGCAAGGAATGGACTCCCAAGAATAATAGGCACTTCAAAATTGACTTCACAATCAAGAATAACAAAATCTACTGGAAATATGATCGACTTAACTTTTACTAGCACATCGTAGAGTATCCCTATAGGACTTTTTACTGTTAGATTGGCCATCAGTAGCCGCATCGCAGTGGGCTTTGGATAACCCAAACCCATCTTCTTGTAAATTGAGAGGGTCATGAGATTTATGCTTGCCCCTAGATCACGTAATGCTTTCATTAAATGTAATAACCCGATTGTACAAGGAATAGTGAACACACCTGGATCTTCTTTCTTTTTTACCAGAGATCTTGTAGCAATAGCACTACAATGGTGCATTCTATCAACATCCTTAAAAGTGACCGATCTTTTCTTTGTAACCAGATTTTTCATAAACTTAGCATAACTGGACATTTGTTCTAGAGCTTCTACCAAAGGGACGTTGATAGAAAATTGCTTCAACATTTTTATAAAATGCCAATATTTACCATCCTCAGTATTTTTCACTAATATATGAGGAAAGGGAATGGTGGTCTATGCATGGGAGTTACCTTTTTAGGCACTTCAACATCTTTTCAAGTGTTATCTTCTACTTCACCACTAACCTCTATCACTTAATCATTATCTTTTATCACGTTTTCCCCATTAGACGGCATAGGTGGGTCAATGGTTTGCTTACCACCGCGAGTAGTGATTGGCATACAGTGTCCATCATCTTTTGGATTATGGACAGTGTTGCTAGGAAGACTGCCCAGTTACCGTGTGTTAACAGTCACAGATAATTGAGTTATTTTCAACTCAAGCTGCTTAATTGATATTTCATGTGTATCGACTTTCTACCTAATACCCGCTAAATCACTCCTTAACTCTTAAGTGCGCTCATCAGTAGCATCGAACCTGCTCCTCATTTTGTGAAACATATCCTCAACTAGCGCCACACTACCTCTACCATCCCTAGGAGTAACTTTATAATTTTGAGATGGAACATAGGGCCCATTCCTATCATTTTCGTTACCCTAGTTACCCCTGTCGAAGTTGTTTTTGCGATTGTAATTTTCATCTCAGACATAATGACCCTCACGATTGTAGTTGTCATAGATCCGACCTTGGTTTCCTTGACCTTGACACCAATTCTCCTAATTTGAGCCTTGAGCACTCGATCGGAAACCCCCCGTCTGCTCATTTACCGCATAGAAATCCTCATCATAATAACATTCATAATTAGGTGGTGGTGGTTTAGACAGGTAGTTTACTGCATTTATCTTTTCCAAACCCCGGTGACATGTTTTAATACCAACCTAAGCTAAGTTTTCATCTGAGCCATCTCTTCACGAATCTCATCTGTGCCTGGGTTGTGTATGGATTGCACTGTGAAGGTATTTCTTCCAGTATCTCACTTCCTATTACTCCAAGGTTTATTATTCCGAGAGATTTTTTCTAACTTTTCAGCGATCTCGGCATAAGGACACTCCCCATAAGAACCACCCGCTATAGTATCTAATACCGTTTTATTATTATCATCCTATCCCCGATAGAATTATTCCGTCAGTGATTTATCATCTATGCGGTGATTGGAGACAATTCTCAAAAATGAAGTGAATCGATCCCAAGAACTGCTAACTGACTCTCCTGGTAGTGACACAAAGTTGTTCACTCTGTGTTTGTTATTCAGTTTCTTGGAGACCGGGTAGTAACGTGCTAAGAAAATGACCCTTAGTTGGTTACAAGAGAAAATTGAGTTATAAAGGAGCTCAGTGAACCAAATAGAAGCATCTCGCGTCAGTTAGAGCGAAAATACTCTTGGCCCTATTACATCCAAATCCAAATCAGGCCTCCCTACAAAACTTCTACACACTACCCTTACCTTAGCTATGTGGGAATGTGGGTCCTCAGAACGTAGCCCTAAAAACAAACCGCTAGTAGTAAGCATTTGCATCAGACTACTAGTTACCACAAAGGTGTGGCCTTGTGGTAAAGAGGGCAAGACAAGTAGCCCATCAGAGTCTCCAATATTATCATAACCTCTGTAAAAGTATTTTGAGGGCGTGGAGCGGTATTTTGTCACCTTTGTTGATTTTCACCAGAATCCTCGGGGAATAACTTACCATGAACATCAATCGGAGCTGGGATGTTCTGGTTTGGTTCATCATCTTTAATACCCAAGTTTTGATTCATATTGCGTACTGTACGCTCTAATTCGTGGTCGTAGGGAAACAAGGGTTCTCTTCCTCTCCGTGTATCTGGCGTACAAGTAAGTTAGTTCTGCAAGAATAAAAAACAATAGAAAAGTAAAATTAAGAAAATATTGACTAATCTTTAGTAATAAGTTTAAATTAGTGTAAAAGCTACTTTCCCCGGCAGCGGCGCCAAAAATTGAAACGCTCAAACTTACTTCTCAAATAAGAAGTAAACCGGTTGTATCAAGTTAAGAACCCAAATAAGCAGGTTGGGATCGTTCCTACGAGGAAAATAGTTTAGACTTAACATTATTCTATTATTACTACTATTTAGTAAATTATTTCCCAAGAAAACAAAAGACAATAAGGGGGGGTTTTATCTCAAATTAATGAAAATATTTAATTAAACTAACGTAAACAACTAAAAGATTAAAATCTTGGAGCTTAATTAATTTATAAAAGTAACTATGGCTTAAGTGTTCCCCACAGGTTCCTAACTTGATAATTCTAACTATAACAATTCTTTCATAGTATCTTGCATGTAAAGTGATAAGTTATGTATCTCTAAATCCTTGGTGCATCTAGAAAATTTCACTCCGCACCTCGGTCCGTCTACGTGTGTTGCTATTCTAGCCCTTATTTTTACCTCATATTAAGAATTGTAATCAATATTTGACTACGTTATTACCTCGTACCAATCGTCACTAGCGTATTAGATAGTATACACTAAATCTATGTTGATAATTCTTTTGCTATTATCTACCTCCTTGGTCCGACAAGTAGCATTAAGGTGAGTTCTAACATTGGTCATCCGTTAAAAAGACTTCTAAATGAAAGAATTTTCAATACATGCAAGACACTATTCTAGAATTGTTATTTTAGTTTGATTTTACCTCATTATTCACCCATAGTTCCCACAACCCAAGTTATGGAGTTTAGTTACCAATGATCATAATCACACTATTCATATATTTAATATAAGAATTCATGCACTTACTTTAATGAGAAAGAATAAAATCCAGAAATTCATTTGATTAATCACCAAAAGCACCAGCAATCAATTCCAGAAAAAGTGTAACAATTACTGAAATTAATCCTTCAATACTTGAACAAGAGAACTAAAGATTATGAAAAAGTCCAGCTCTCCAAAAGTCTAACCCCATAAACGAGGTTTTTCAAACTATTTATAAAAAAACAAAAAACTAATAAGAGATATATTCTAATTATTGAAATTTTGTCAAAACGTGTCTGGGTCGACGGACCTCGTCACTGACCGTTGTGATCACGACGGGCCGTCATGGCCTCTGTCGCCCCATACTTCACAAATTTTTCTGCTGCTTTATTCATTACCCTCAATGGATAGGTAAGACAGACCGTTCCAAGCACGATGGTCCATCGAGGGTCTCCGTTCCATAATACTTCAAATTCTTGGCATTTGGGTACTAAGACTACTCTCTGATTATTAGACGAACCAGTAGGATGAACCATCATGGATATGACGGTCCATCATGGACTTCCGTAATCCCATACTAGGTTAGACTTCCCCATCTTCCTTCAGGAGCTTCACTACGATGCCACCTACGGACCATAACAAGCTCGACGGACCATCATAAGCTCCGTAGGTGGTCTCTTCTGCGTTTCTCGCTCAAAAACTTCCGCGTTCATCTTTGGAAAGATTTCTTACAAATAAGGAGAAAATTACATAAAAATCAATAAAAAAGCCTTTCGGACACACACTAAACTTAAGGAAAAAGCATTAAAAATACCGTAAAACCACGGTACATCAGCTATCACCTACACAAACACTTAAAAAATAAAGATCTTAGTTAGCTATAGCAAAGCATTTGCACAAACGTAGGAGAAATACATGAACCTAAAACTTAACCGATCATTTACATTAATAAAATAGCATATACACCACAAATGTTATCAAAATTAAATATACAATCAAGCACTTATGATTAGAAAAAATGGAAAGTTAAAGGCTAGAGTTGTTAGGTAATAGCAAAAGATCGGGCATAATAGGGTAAGTAAAAACCTTCTTTCAACAGAAAGAAAGACATCTTTTAAATTGACAAAATTAGCATCATCTCAATTTTAAAGGTATCCTTGGTCTATACAAGTTCATTCTTGAGCATCGTGTTTTATTTTTCTTTAGCAGGCCGACATCTTTAAGGTCATAGTTCATATGTAGTTTGTACATGGCATTCTATGAGTGATATGACATTAAATTTAGCTTATTTTTTTTTCTTTTTTTATCACTTGTAAGGAACTTGTTAAATCATTTATGTCCCTCTAGAGAAACAATGGATCACTCGTCTCTCACCCCCTAATGCAGTAATCACATGCCTAAGAGTATTGTCTGCTTCCACAAAGTTCACATCTCTATTTTCAACAGAGTCATCTTTAATTTTAATTGAGTTAGTAAGAGGAACAAGTTTTCTTCAGCTTCATTTGTAGAGGAACATGTTCTTCCAATTTGTTCCTTAGACGTGGTACTATCAGGTGTAGCATCAACTATAGTAATTTTTTACATCAACCGTAAATCTCAGTTTATATGGATCCTAATAGAAGGACTAGGTTCAATATAGGGGTTTCCCATTGATTCCCCCTCACTAGATTCACCCGAGTTGAGCCTAAAAATTTAAACTTTGTTCAACATTTGAGTCACAAAAATATTCCCCCTCACGTGGTACATCCTCCAAAACTTCCTCAAGTCATTCTAGAAACTCCCTATACATATTCCCCCCCCCCCCCAAAAAAAAAAAAACCAGTAGTACTTTCAACACCAAAACCTTTATTTTATAAGGAACCAAAGGAGCGGTGTCATTCACTTAACTCATCTCAACCATAACATTAGATAGACCGTCACGCTTAGAATATCTAAGAATGACATTAAGAACCATAAATTGTAATAAATAAAGCATGAAAATGTTTCCTGAAGAACACGTCATTCCATAATTTTCAAAAAAGAGGAATGCTTGATTAAGATGTTTAAGAAAGAGAATGGTGTGAGTTTTAGAGACACACTAGGATAAGGCTTTAAATAAGGTATTTTA
This sequence comes from Solanum peruvianum, assembly GCA_027705065.1. Lineage (NCBI taxonomy): Eukaryota > Viridiplantae > Streptophyta > Magnoliopsida > Solanales > Solanaceae > Solanum > Solanum peruvianum. The sequence continues at coordinate 23,022,630 of JAKWJD010001761.1, forward strand.
GGGTTATTTAGAGTCGTTTAATAAAGAGTTTTATATTGGGTAGAGGTCTGGTTACATTTTATCACAAAAAATTCTATTTTAGAATAACGAAATAAAGAAGACGACATGTATATATCATTTGGGACAAGTGGCACGAACAAGTTCAATTGCATTGATTATATATTTAGTCATGAAAAATTGTAGTATACATACCTTAGATCACCTTATAATGCTAAATTTTGCTCCAATTTTACTAAGTCTCTCTGTTGTGACAAATTCTAATAAAATTTTATAGTGCATGAGTGACTTTACTTTAAAAGTGGTATCGAGACACACAACTTAATCTAGAATTCTGAGCATAAAATTCAAGATTAGAGGGCAGTATGTTCAATGCTCATTAGCCATTGAGAGATACTCATGGGATCTTAATCATCCCCAAGTTCCAAATTGTTCCTTTTAAAAGTGTTGTATTAGGTTGATCATCTTTCTTGATTGATGGACTCGCAGTTTACACAGTCTGATCATTTGAGTTCACCTGATACGGTTTTTCATGTTCGTAATTGTGAGATACTCATAGGTTGAACATCACATGGTTATTCATAGTTTATTTAAAGATCATTGGAAATCATCATCATCCTGCATGCTTGTTTCTCTTATTACAAAGTTGTAATATATTGAGTGGATTTTGGTTCATTCCTTCAACATGATTCCTTCTTTCAATTTGTGCTCTTTAGTATTGCACATTTTTTCAATTATTTTTTCACTGTCAAGCTATTAAATCATCATTTTCTTTTGCAAGTGAGAGGAATTTCTTCTAGTTTCAATCATGTGTTTGGAGAAACATGTGTTCATTAGTGAATGTTGCCTGCTTCCTCTCACTTTTCATGCAAATTCAAAGTTTAGATGTAGGAACCCAAAATAGTGTGGGCCTTTTGAATCGATAAAAAGAATGAATAATCTCTCTATTACTTCATGCTTGTAAAAGATTTTTTGATTTTTTTGCCCCAAATTGTTCCTTTGACATGATTCCTTTCTTTTAACAGAGTGTGTTTTTCTATTTGAGGCAACTTTGAAGTTTTTATTCATGTGAGTTATAAATATTGAGAATATACCCCTTGAGTAACCAATACTATTATAATGTGTGCACAAATAAGAAGTTTTCTTCGGGACTTCTTTAATAAAACCTATTCCAGATTTTCTACTATGTGTTCTATTAGTGAGCTGAGTAACAATCATTGCGGAATGAGTCCATTTATTTGCCCTCTATAGCTCACACTTAATTCTATCCACGTCAAGATTTATTCTTCTAGATTTTTCCCTTTCAGAAAATAGTTCATCTTTTAAACACGTTAGATCTTGGTCACATCTGATTTAGTCTCCACTAATTTTTCCTTTACAATTTCTAGTAACACTTTGTTTCAAAATTCAGATTTGAGAGCCGAAGTGCAAGAATCAAGTTGTTGTATATGTTCCTTGAGGAATTGATTTTCTTGAGATCACTGTTAATTTTTTCAAGATCATTATATTCAAATTTCTAATTGGTGAAGGAAGCCAATAACCTGATGTAGAGTCTGGTTTAAGTCAAAAAAACCATATCTTCTACATCATATTCATTTGAGTTGTCTGAACTTGTTTCCCATGCAGTATACATAGCATTTCCAAATTCTTTTCTTTTCTTAAGGGCAGTTTATTCTCATAGTTTCTACCATTCTTGAAGAGTTTTTGAGGTTTATGTTGATCATGGCTATGTCCTCATCATCCAGATCAGATTCATCACTGTCAATTGCTTTTGAAATAGAAAATCATATCTTTGTTTCTTCTACTCATTTTTGTTTTTCATCAACATTCATCTCGTAAGGCTTTAGATTACCTACAAGTTCATCTAAACTAATGATTTTCAAATCCTTTACTTCTCCAATTGCGGTGACCTTAATCTGCCATGACTTAGATAGAGTCCTCAACACTTTATCAATAGGTTCCTCAGTAATGTATATTGTTCCTAAACAAACCAGTTCATTCACAATAGTACTGAATCTAGTAATCATATCTTGAAGTGATTCGCCACTCTCCATCTTAAATGCTTCACATTCATTGCATAGTTAAGTAATTCCAAATTTTCTTACTTAAAATGAATTTCTTCATGTGCTTTTACCAGTGTGTCCTAAATTTATTATGAACAAGATTTTGTGGCTCTGCTTCTTGAAAATGAGCATCAAACATTTGAAGAAGCTATGTCTTCGTCTAAGTGAACTTATAGGAAAGAAGTTTTCAATAGTTAGATCGTTTACTTTTTAAGTTATCATACTTGGGAATTTGTTGATCTTCCTCAAGGTAATAAATATTTCGGATCAAAGTAGATCTTTAAATGGAAAATGAAAGTTGTTGAAACTATTTACAAATATAAGTCTAGACTTGTAGTCATTGGATATAGACAAAATGAATGTATCGACTACTTTGATACATACTCTCCCGTAACAATGATAACATCAATTAGGATGTTAATAGCACTAGCTTGCAGTGTATGATCATAAAATTTATCAAATGGATGTAAAGACAACCTTCTTAAACGGAGAGTTGGAGGAATAAATTTACATGGAACAACCTGAAAGGTTTGTATTTCCTAGTAAATAAAAGAAAGTGTGCAGACATGTGAAGTCTCTTTATGGGAGCAACCAATCACCCAAACAATGGCATGCTAAATTTGACCAAACAATGTTATAAAATAGATTAAAGATTAACAAATGTTATAAGTGTGTTATATTAAAACATTTTGAATCATGAAGTCATTGTTTGTCTCTATATTGATGAAATGCTAATAATGAGTAAATCTACTGACGGTATAAATGCTACTAGTCGCATCATGTCCAACAAGTTTGATATGATGGATTTAGGAGTTGCTTATTTGATCTTAGGGATTAGGATTTTCAGAACTCCTTAGGGACTATCATTGTCTTAATAATATTGAAAGAGTATTGGATAAGTTCAAGTACTTGAATATCAATGTTGGAAAAACTCCAATTGATTTAAGCTTTACATTTCAAAATAATGAAGTTGAAAGTGACTATCAATTGGAATATCCCAGAGTAATTAGAAGTTTGATGTATATTATGTATTGTACGCGACTTGATATAGCATGTGCTATTAGCAAACTAAGTTGGTTACCTAGTAATCTGAATCAAACTCATTGGATGGAATTGAAACGTGTGATGGAGTATCTGAAACATACACAACCCTATGCTTTGCATTATAATAAAAATCTGCTTTGGTTGAAGGATATAGTGATGCAGATTGGATCACAGGGTCAAATGAAGTAAAATCACAAATAGTTATATGTTTACACTTGGTGGAGAAGCAATCTCTTGGAAATTGTACAAACAGACATGTATTTCTCGCTCCACCATGGAATCTGAATTTATTGCTTTAGAGAAGGCTGGTGAAGAAGTTTAATGGCTCCGGAATTTCCTAGAGAATAATCCATTTTTTCCCAAACCTGCAGGACCTATTTGCATACATTGGGATAGTCAATCAGCAATGGGTAGGGCAGGAAGCGTCATGTACAATGGTAAGTCTCGTCATATACGACAGAGACATCACACCATATGACAACTGATCTATAGTGGAATTATCACAATTGAGTATGTGAAGTCAAGTTATAATGTGTCACATCCACTAATGAAAGGCCTAGTGAGAGAGGTAGTTTAAAGATCATCTAAGGAAATGGATTTACGACCTAGGACATGTAAACATGGCGGTAAATCTATCTAGAACACTGGAGATCCCAAGAGCTAGATTCAAGGAGAAAACAAAGTTGTGACTGACTGTTCGACATTGTCAATTACCTCAATCCATACTTATGATGAAGACAATGTTCAGGAACAAGGGTAAGACTTTAAGGTTTGTTAATGAGTTAATAAAGCATAAGTTATTTGAAAAAACAGTATGCACAAAGAAATATATAGGCAACAATTGATAAGAAAAATAGATGAAAAAAGACAAGAACTACAACATAGGAAAGAAAGATTAATAGAAAACATGTTAGCAGGAGTATGTAATAAATCAATATTAGCACAAAGAAAAGTTATATTTATGTTAGAAATACAAATAGATCACCTTGAATATAAATTACAACATAACATAATTTAAATAAATTATAATGAATAAAGAGGAGTTTGCAGTAGATGAAAAGACATATGAAAATCTAGATGGATTAATGATAAAAATAATATTTTCAAACCTAGGAA